>JACDJE010000144.1:1627966-1958637 GCA_016647715.1 Pavo muticus
AAGTTCAATTCTCCCCACAAGGAGCAGAGTAAGGGGAGGTTGCTAAGTGGAAAACGATGCATCTCATAGCAACAAGGCGCCATAGTTTAACATCCACTTTCTGCTTGTTTCTCCTGGTTGAGTACCAGATCTGGAGGTTGATGACCCTGCCTGTGGCAGGAAGGCTGGAACTTGACGATCCTTGGGATCCCTTGCAACCCAAGTTATTCTATGATTCTGGAAAACATCACTTTCCCACCACTCTTTCCTAGAAAGTGCAGTTAGCCATATGCTACTTCATTTGATGCCAAAGGTAAAACTTTGACAAGTTGTGCTATCAGAAACAACGTGTACAGAAGCTAATGGATCCACATAGAAAAACCCAGCAGATATCAACACTGCTACACACATCATCGTCATACAGGTATCCCCAGCGTCAGGGGTATGTGGATATTTGCGGATTATAAGATGTGGTAACACACTACCTCTTACACCAAAAGGAGTTGGATCACTCACTACTTCGTGCCGTTTAGCTTTTTTGTCAGGACTGGTAGGAGAAGCTGCAGGAGGATGAATAGGCAAAAAAACACAGAAGAGAGATATTGAAGAACTGGAAAAAAGAGACGAGGTGGATTGCATGCTAAATACCTTTGAGTTTACACTGGAAAACAAACAGATTTCTGAGATCACTCTAATTTGAGATGCCATTACTCCATTACAGAAGAAGTTAATTATTCACATAAATTTTTTTGAAGATAAATTGGCAAATTGCTTTATGGTAATAGATAATGCCTAATTCATTTCAAAAAGTTTACATATACTTTCAAGTGAATACAATTAATTTAAATTTTAGACAACCATTACCAATTTAAACAATTGTTTTTATACAAATCTAGTGCTACAGCAATACCTGGTCCTGTAAGAAGGATCATTGGCAATGTCTGGCTTTTAGCAGTAGAAGATGGAGTTTCTGTCAAGGCAAGCGTGGGATATTAGTGCTCACCTCATTACTACCAGATACACAACCCTAAAGAGTCAGTCTCTCCAGAAAGAACTCAAAGGTAATCAAGTTTTTAAAAGGCATACTGATAAGATGCTTGGAAAAGAAATCACGCTCTTGAACAAGTGTGATCATCTTAGTGCCATTCAGACTGTTTGAAGATAGATATTCAAAGCAAGAAGTGAATGTACCCATGCAATTACTTGGCAGGAGGAAGCAAGAGATCTCAGACACCTATTGCCTGTTTTAGCAAAAAAAAAAGACAATTTCCAGAAGCATAAAGTAGTTCTTATTTACTTCTGTATCTAGCCAAACAACCTTGTCATAGATGTTTTGCTGAGGTCATGCTTTATAGATAGAAAAACTCCAGCAAAATCTTGATTCATTCTTGCCAAGTATGGACACATTTGGGGCAGATCCACTGAAGCTAGAAGCAGGCCAGGCATTTCATCTGAAGGAAACTTCCTCCAGGTTCCTACAGGAATGGGGCCCTATAAACACTTTCCTAGCCTCAATATTGGGACTGGAAGCACTGGAAACTGCATTCCTTCCCTTGCATCTCCAACAGCTCTGCTTTTCTAGGCTCATCACCCTCTCCCTCACAGTGGAGCCAATTTCTCTCAAAATCTCCCTGTCATGGTCTGTGATTGAGGAACCTAGCTTGAACATAGGAGAACAAGCTAATATACACGAGCCTGTTTCACTACACACACACACACACACACAGAGTGATGCTTCAATTACAACCTTACATAGAGAACATCTAGCTATTTTTTTCCTCTTTAAATTACCTTTCTGACTTTTGAGGTTAGTAAAGCCCTGCAGCGTAAAGCGCTTTTTTGACAGTACAGAGCATTCTGAGGTAGAGCTAGTGTCATCTACAAAGGAAAAGAAAAAAACAGAGAAAAGGGAAAAGGCCATGAAAAGGTCGAGGCAAAAAATGATTCACAGCCCTGCCAAGGAACCAGGGTGAGGAAGGACAACTGAAAGTCCAAGTTCAATAGAAGAACCCAAGTGTCCAGTTGTTCTTATTCGTACAGGGGTTTGCATTTCCACTAGACCAGTAAATTATCTCAGGGACATAAACCAAAATTCAAGGTGAAAAAAATACTCTTTAAAACGGGTAATGCTGACAAATTTATCCATAAGAAGTAAAACCTGAGAAGCCAGGCAGCTCTAAGAGAAGGCATACTGCAGTTTAAGACCTCAAAACCCACAGTTACCCATCTCCCTGGTGCTATCCCTTCACTAGGGCGGCTTTGGGCCTGTCCACATAGAGTGGAGCACAAACCTCTGAGGCAAGGGCAGATTGGACTGGCACGTTCACATGGCACATGCAGCACATTGTAGGTGGGTTGCCCTGGGGCTGCCAGCAGCAAAGTCCTGCTCCTTCAAGTGTAACGTTGCATTTGCCTGTACTACCATGGTTACCATGCTGGTGGATCTGCCTGTGCATCTGCAGTGCAAGCATGCTTTTCATGTCTGAAGACAACAATATATATGACCAAACTCACCTTTGCCTTTCTCAGGGTACTTTGGTGCTACTGTGGTGACATAACCTTCTAGACTTGTGAGATCAGCTTTTCTCTCATCCATTTTTTTCATGTTTCTGATGTTGTTCCTCGAAGGACTGTTTATTGGAAGAAAATTAAGACAATCAATCCATCTCCAGCAAATTTAGATGTGATGACCTTTACTCACAGATTGCCTTTGACATACAGATCTCTTATATACAGATACATAGCTGAAAACCATTTCTTAGCTACTTAGTTCATAGCTTCCAAAGTTGAAGCTGTCCACATTAGTGAGTGTGCATACAAAGATCATGAGCAGATATAAAGGAGAAAGGTTTCAATTTTGACTGCAAATGTAGTTGGGAACTACTAAAAAGTCAACTCAGGACAACTTCCTCTCAGTCTTAATTACAGACACATTCCAGAAAAAGCAAATAAAAGGGGAAGAAAAAAGAACAAAAGGAAAAGGAATAAACTCTGCATCACAGAAGCTCTTAACATAGGAAACAGACAAAGCATGAACAGAGATGATGTGCTGAATGTACACTTGGATTCCCATCGCACCTCTGATTGCAAATGGAAACGAGAGACACTCTACAAATGCTGCATACCAGGGAAATTCTCAGTAAGTGATAAGTAGGTGCATGGAACATGCAGGACCAAGAGCTACTGATGCATATTCGAGCGCACACCACACAGCAATTACTGAAGATATGAGTATATAGGTGTATGGGTGAAACTCATACAATACAGGCAAAAAAAAAAAGTGAGTAGCAGAGGTCAGAGGAGGGCAGAACAGCAGGGGAGAGCAAAGGACTGCACTTATATAGGTTGGTAAGGTGAAGGATGAAGCACAGAACAATAAAGAAAAGCTTGATTCCAAACTTGAACAGACACTGAAGGAATGAATACATCACTCAGTAAGAAACCTGGAGGAAAAAAGAAATGAGAAACAGAAAAGAATGCTCTGTAAAGAACAAAAAGAAAAATGACATGAATCTGGAAGAAAAATAATTTAAGTGATGGAAAAGAACAGAGAAGAAAGGAGAAGGCTGCTGTACATAACTCTCTTACCTGGGATGTAAAGTATATAACTGACTGTTCAACAGACAGAATCATAGTACCACCAGGATTATGGCTGGCACAGAAGATTACTTATCTGCAAAGCCCATGTCACTGTTGCTCAGCTTAACAGTTCTGGAGATGTATGTAAACCCCAATCTTTACAGCTTTATACTAGAAAAATACCTGAAAACCCCTAAAATTTAAGTGTCAGTACTGAGGAATAGGAGTAAAACAGATTGCAAAGAGAATGCATTAGCATGCTGGGCTGATTTGACAACTAACTTACTTACCTTGTACAAGACGATGCTGGTAGAGGTAAACTCTGAGTGTGTTCAAGTGTCCTATGCTGACTGGCTTCTGCAATGGAGAGAAAGAACTGATTTGTGTTTTAATCTTCTCATTCTTACACTCGAACGCAGCAGTGAACAGATTTTGAAGTTGAAAGAGAAAAGGAGATTAAAATATTATGTGTATATATAAAAAATATTTTACCTCTGCATGCCTGCAGTTGACTAGTCAGCACTTTCCTTATTTCATTTACCCAAGTAGCTTTAACTTCAGGAGTTGGTGCCTACCCAGAAAAAAATTAAAAGACAATCAAGGCATCAAGCATACGGAAAGCTGCAAGCTGAAGCACAACCTCAGAGGAATTTTTCAAGAGGAACAGCCAGATCCTCTCCCTAGCCTCTCAGTAAGCAGAAACTGAAGGATAAAGCTGTGCACGTGCCAGTCTTACCCTGGCTCCCAAAAATCTGCTGCTCCAGTGAAAACAATAGCAAAGGTGTATGCAATATCTTGCATGGGTATTGTAAAATATGATTAAAAACAAAGGGAAGAAAAAAGCCAAAACAAAATAGATCTTGTTATGTTTAGAACTCCCCCCCCCCAGTTTTTAATTTATTATTATTTTTTAATTGTTATTATTTTGAAGGTATTTGCATATTGTTACCTGTATGATGTAAACTTCTTCCCTTGCATTATACCAGATTTCAAATTTTTTTGCATCACCTTTGACATTTTCTGTTATTCCAACTGCTGCCATCTGGAAGCAAAAAGGACAGCTGCTGACCTACCAAATTGCAATACAGATAACAACAGAAGCAGAAGGCTAACAGTATTCGTTGGTAACCTACTTATGAAAAACAAAACCACATTTGGTTTCATGCTCAAAGAAAAGAAAGCACATGATCTGCATGTTGGACATAAGGCCTTCAATGCATTATGTCAGCATGGCTACCTCAGAGGGAAGAAAGGTTTAGGTTCATTAAACTAAGACTGACTCACACACTGTCTCTTAGAATCCAGAGTGAATCCTGCACCTATTTTATACTACCCACTATTACATTTTCCAAGTGATTAATGCAACTGCCATCCAGCTAGACTAGCACGGTTTAGACATTTGAGAAGGAGAATTTACTCCTCTGACACCATCGCCCATCAGCACGAAGTGACACAGCCTTGCAGTAACAGTTACACTTGCCTGAAAGAGTGGAGCTTACACTGAAAAACTGCAACGTGACAACAATGAAGAAGTGTATTACTGCAGCTAATCCCTTATTATCACTACCTTCCTGGACTGCTGAGTGCCTTACATTTAAGGAGTGTTTATAGCTGTAAGAAGGTGCCTTCTCATATCCCTCTCCGTTTTCTTCTCGCTTTTTACAGAACAGCACTGCTTTCTCATGGAGGAACAGGTGTCGCTGCATTGGCTTGAAGCGTGCCAAATCTTTCACCTTTGAGTGACCCTTTTTATGATCAGTCCAGACATTGAAGGATCCCTGCATTAGAAGCTTGCCCAGCTCATTCAGGTTTCCCTAGAACAGAGAAAGTGGTATTTATAACTACAAAGAGGTAACATCTGACTGAAACACACACTCTGAACAGGTTGTTACAAGTTCTGCCATTCCAAGTAATCTCTCACATCAGTGTTTATGTTGAATTTGGAAAGATAATGAAAATATAGTCAGTGTTTAATATTCTCTCTCCTACACTGTTCAGGCACGATTTTACAGTCAAGAGTAGCAATGGCAAAACACAAAACACAAAGATCCACACATAGAAAAAAGGAGGAGGTGCAATACATATCTGTTTTTTCAAATGCCTACTGCAAAGCTCCTTATATTTATCTGCTCATTTGTTTTCTTTTTCCTGGAAGTTTTAGGTGTAGTTTTACACATGGATACAAAGAACCTGAAAGTGACTGCCATTTGGCAGTAGCCTAAGCCAGACTGTTCAGGACCATTTTCTGTTTCCAACTTGGTGTCAAGCAGATCAAAGAAAGAAAACTTGAGTAGACAGAGGAAAATATTATTCATAGCAGGAAAACCTCAGAAAAGACGGATCATCTTTCCACTGTTTTCATTATACAATGCAGTTTAAAGGTGTATTTTGTAAAACAGTCTTCTCGTTATTAGTACACAATAGAGAACACGCTGTACGCAGGTACCTGAAAAATAAGAATATTGTTACTCACATCATAGCCTGTGATGGCTATCTGGTGCATAGAATCATTGACTGCTTTGAGAATACCCAATATAGAATTTAATGCCTCCTGGAGATCTTCAGCACCTTCACAGTTCTTACTGTACTTCAGCATCTCCTGAGCAGGCAAGGAAAGACAACACACTTAGCTTTGCAAACAGCAGTAACTAGGATTATTTCAATTTTAACACCGAATTTGGCCTACATTTTTAAAGTTATCCAGCAAAGTTTGCACTGTATCATCTAGTGGATTAAGTAGTGGCTCTAACTGAAAAGACCCCAAGTTTTACCTCATATCTCCTGCTAATCAGTCTCTTAATTCTCCTAAACTTTTTATAAGCACAACCTAAAAAATTCACAAGTCTGAGTTAGCGAGCATTTTTCACCACAACTGCTTAAAACAAAAGCAATACCCCAATGTCATCCCTTTTTTTTTTTCCACTCCTTATTTTTACATTTTGTTGCTTTTAAAAAATAATAAATGTAAAAACATAGGCAGATCACATTTATTATTTGAATTAGTGTAAGGTTTGGGATGCTAGTTGTGGACCTAAACATACTATGTAGAACACTGCTTACACATTTTAAAGTATTCCTTCTCCAAAAAGCTTATTGGGGAAGCTCTATCGTCTCATTTGATCCAGATATACAGAGCAGTATGAGAATAAGCATTCACTCGTGGAGTTCAGAAAGAAAAGATTCTTTAAACAGAAAACTTTTCAGATACTTCTCTCTTCATAAAAGCTCAAAGTAAATTAAGAGCTTTCAAAGAATTAACTCAGATTTAACTCAAGAGTAAACTACTGTTAAACACAATTATTGAACCTTGTGTCTATGTAACGACTATTTCCTAAAACAAGTCAGTTTCAAGCATAGCAAAAAGTTTGACATTCATTTTAAAATATATAATAATACATTCCTCTCATTTTGTTCCCTCTGTCCATAGTCTATGTCTAAATGAATCAGAATGGCATCCTTCCTAAAAATTCCATACAGTAACCACAGTTAAGTACGTTCCCTACAACACAAGTTGCTTTGAAGACTCTGATTAACTGAATCTTTCTGGACACATTCTCAATTTTGATTTATACACCACGCTGCTAATTTAGATTTCTCTCCAGCAGGATGAGAGAAGCAGCATTTAGAACAAAAAAAAGAAAAAATACATTTAGCATTATAATTTTGTAACACGCACCTTTAGCAATAATTGGTATTTGGTTATTCTTTGAACTGGCTTCAGCAAGTATGAGTCCAAACTGAGCTTGTGATCGAGTTTCCTTTGGCATTCCTATAATCAGTGTCAGATTTTGTCAGTACGCAAATCAATATATTTTGTTATTCATACTTGAGATAAATTAGCAACTTTAACAAAAAAAATAAATACAGAAATATTCCAGAGAATCAAGTAAGCATACCTGAAAGAATACAGAATCTGAAAATTGCCTCCACAAACTTTCAGATCGAGGTTTGTTTTGACAGTATTTCTCATAAATCTGGAAATCTTCCATCTGAAATGGGGGAGAAGAGTAAGTAGTAAATGATTGTGTTTTTTAATAGACAAAGTTCTTAAGAATTTTTCAGTCATCAAGTCTAAGCAAAAAGGACAATTCCTTAAGGCATCCCTAACAGACAACAATTTTTCAAAACCACTCATTTTGTAACAGCTACTCATTTTGTACGTGGAATGTATGAATAAAATGTTCCTGTTAATTCTGACTTCACTTCAACATTAAGTACCTTACAAAGAAGCATATGTTATATTTACAAATGCCTTTATGCCACCATATGAAGAATACGGGGTCTTTGAATTTAATTCAATTAATGCCAGAACACGATTCCCTCTGCATAACTTATTCAAAAGCTTCTGCCATTCTTTCTTTATGCATTTGCATTTTGTGAATGTGTTTGTCACTGGAAGTGGACCAACTAGTCTCACAGAATCACAGAATGGCCTGGGTTGAAAAGGACCACAATGATCATCTAGTTTCAACTCCTCTGCTATGTGCAGGGTTGCCAACCACTAGTTTGTTGCCCCTTATCACTTCAACACTGTCAAGAATCGGATATTTTTCATTCGTGTTTGGTTACACAAGTCCCATAGTGCTCCTGTTGCTCCAAGAGACATCACACAGACAAGATATTATTTTCATTTGGTTATTCATGAAATTTTCAAATTCTGCTTTCTGTTTTTGCAATTAAAAATATTTTTGAGTAAGATTAAGCAAAATAATCAGTAATAGTAATGTCAAATGATCCAACGCATGATGCTTCTTCATGTTTTCCTAACTGCAACTTTAATAAAGCAGTTTTCTTTCAAAACAGTAGTAGCTCTTCCCATCAAAATTAATTACACCCCGCGGTGGCAAATATCCCCAACTCTCTGATCTGTTCAAAACAAAGGGGACCTAGTGGCAATTATTACATAAAAATTAATCTCAGTTGTAACAGTCTTAGAAGAGCTTATGAATGAAACGTCAGCTAAAGATGACACACACCTGATCCAGAAAGCACCGTCCTACCAGTTCTGGGTATTCTACGTAATTTTCTAGTTCTCTCAAGAATATCCTATGAGGAAGAAGATTTTCTTAGAGCACATGTCAAAGAAAGTTGTAAACATTCACATTCTTGCAATTCATTGTCTAAACTTAAAGAAATAGAGCTGTAATTCTGTATTATGAAATTAAAAAGATCTGTCCTAGAATATGTATTTAAAAAGGGGTAGCAAAATAAACACATTCTGATCAATTTCTTTTAGCTTACTGTTGCTACAACAGGAACCAAACTTAAGATTTTGGTGGGGGCAAAATGGCTTTGTTTTCCCTATGTATTTAGTAGTAGGATTTGTAAAATTTGGTGGGTTTTTTTTCTTCCAAAAGTTATCAAGCAACACAAGTCAAATAACATATAAAAAGTAACAAACACTTAAGTCTAGTTTTTCCTGAATAAGAAACAGCTATTTGATATGTTTAATTTGTCTTGAAAATACTTATTTTCTAACTATTTACATATTGCCATGTGAAGAAATATCTCTCCAGCAGCAATAAGGTCATTAAGTATAAAAATTAAATAGCCTCAACCAGACGCAAGAGCATAGAAAATTTTGGTTTAGGATAATAACTTACTTTCCATCGAATGTTTAGAAATAAAAGAAACCAAAAAAGCAAACAAACTTTGCTTTAATAAGCTTGTAGCCAGATCATACTACTTTTCTTCAAGAAGATGCAAAATTTTACCAGTGTTCTGAAAACATTCGAATAAAGTTTCTTCTCCAATGCAGTATCAGTTTTGACTCAATAGATAGCTAGGTGAGGCTCAGTAAGGATCTTTTAGCAATATCCCATTCAAATGTTACTTTTCCATCTGACTCTAAATCCTCACCTGTTGTGAAAGTGATAAATTTCTTCCATATTCCCAAACAAAATATCCTTCTTGTTTTGGAGTTCTGGCGAAATAAGGTGAGCCATTAAGGGGTTGTCCATCTCTGCAGCATACCCCTAGAACACAGAAGAGGGAACACTGGTTATCTTCCTCCCTTTGATAGGCCAGTTTGCCTCAGCAGGCTGATAAACAAAGAAAGAGTTCAGTATTAATCATGAAATAAATCTACAAAATCCGTTCTTCCATCAGTCCAGTAAGATGCATCTAAGGTTTTCAAAATACACATGGATAATTACTGCAATTTTTACTGGAGTAAAGATAAAACAGTTTGCAATCATTTCCACCAAAAACAATGTATTCTCATAATGCTTAGGCATAATTGTTTGCACTGTGTATTAGACTTTACATATCTGAGTTTAAAGCCACAATTTCAGCAAACCTTCATGCTGGTTTTAGCTATTATGAAGAGAGAGCAGGAGGACTAGTTATTTCTAAAAGAAACAGAAACCATTAAGCTGCATATTATCTTTTAAAGATATTTTCATTAGATTTGTCACCAAAAGTCATTACCTTTAGATTCTGACATCTTCCATGTAACATATAAGGCCACATTCCCTTATACACATATTTGGCACAAGTAAGGAAAAGGAGGCGCACACATGGCTTTAACCCAAGAGTGTTCTCCTCTTGTACCCTGAGGTTACTGGGCTGTGATTAAGAGATCTCCCAGAAGGAAAAAAAAAAAAAGTATCCGTATACACAGCAAGTATGAAAGAATGGCTTCATTTAATGCCAGCTAATGGTACCTGCATTTCTTAGACTTCCATGTGACTAAAATGCATTCATCATCTCTAAGACAGAAGAAAGGTGCCTTAGCTTAAGTGACTTCCTTTGAATTTGTCAGTTTACTAAGGGGAATTGAACAAAACCCCTTACTATATTGAAAAAAAATATATAGTGGAGAACAGATCATATGGATTGGACAACAAGTGATAGGAATGATGAAAGATTTAGATATTACTGCATTACACAGTTGAAGGAAGATGATGTGACGCAGTTTAGATTTGGATTAGATTTCTCTCTCTTGCTCTCAACACAGTTGTCATGGACAAGGTGGTCACAGAAAAAATAACTGCATTGGTGACAACAATTTATAATAAACTTCACTGAACCATAACAAAGTGACAAGGTGAAAGGAAGGATAAGCAACAACACACTTGCAATCAAGACTTTAAAGCCCAAACTAGAAGTAGCAGGAGAACTAGCTGGTAAAGTCAGCTAGCCTAAAGAATTCAGGCATTTGATCAACTAGCAATTAGATTTTTATTTATATTTTAAAAATCCTTTAAAAATTTGAGTGTTTTTTCCCCCAGACATTGAGGAGAGAAAAACAACAATGGTATAGACAAAGCTGCTGGAACTCACTGATTGTTAACCATGGTCCCTCTCCCATCTCTCTTTCCCATGAGTACAAAGACACAAAGTCTTAGTTAAAAGGAAAGAAAAAAGAAAAGTAGTAGTTAGAAATCCAAAGGTATAACCTTTATAAAGATAAAAATTGTTCTTTGATTTGCATAAAATGGAGTACAAAAAAAATAAACAGGAATAAAAACTGTGAACACTAAGTAGGCTAGATTCAGAGAAGTGATGCAGGAATAGACTACTACATTTCCATTGAAGTGAAGACGATGTTGGACATTGCAACAAAGACAGGATTGGCCTCAGGAAGAGGCAACTAACCCAGCTGAGATGAAAACAAAACTCATAGAGCTCAGTACTCTGGAATTCTGAAAGAACAAAACCACGAAAATACATATGTTGACAAAAAGCTGTTAACAATATTTTCCCTCTAGACTGACATAGTGCTTATTTTTCACCTGCAAGATAAAAACTTTCATGTTTTACTACCTGAGTAGTATTTATATCTTAAGAAAGGAGAAGGAAAGCTATCCTTGCACTAATGGGGATCAGCAATAATATACATAATAATAATCTTCTATTTGAAAATTGTTCTAAAAGCATAGAAATAAATGGGAAAAGGAGTAGAATGAGATTTCCAATAACAGACTAGACCAGTATTTTTTTCCCAGTACAAATTTTTGGATTTCACAGACTAAAGTGGAATAAGTGTAATTATTAATAAAAGAAAAACTACCGGGCTCACTTAAAAACAGCTAGAGGAGTTTCCTAGTAATTGATCTTGTAAATTACCCTTAATTTTCCATTGGAATCCTTTGCTGAGAGAAAATGCATGACAAAAAAAATGCAACATAAAAGGAGACACTGTCCATACAAAAGAATATCAAAGTTATTTTACAGGAAAATTGGACAAATAGAACAGGAGGAACAAAAGAATTGGGGAAATAGCCATAACTATGGATTATTAATAAGAATTACTCAAAAGCTGGAAGGCTGCCATTGAAACATACATCAGCAAGGATCTGATCCATAATTACTGTTGGCAGTTCTCATCGCCCAGATTCAAGAGTGATGAATCCCAAACTGCACAGAGGTAGAGAGAAGTGTGATTGGCATGCCCAGAGTGCTGGAGAGTCTACCAAATTGGCAGAAAATGAAGAAAGCTGGACTTTGCAAGACAAAAGTTTGCACTGTACTCTATGTAAAACCAGAAAAATACCAGAGAAATAGAAAGATTCTGCAATACCTCCAGTAGTAGCAGGAAGGACCAAAAATCCCAAAGCCATTTGAACCCTGATTTTAACAAAATTATGCAGATAGCATTACATACAAAAGCAAAGAATAAAGCAATCTTTAAGGTCCACTTCAGATCTGCACTGCTTTATTACCATACATCAGGCCCAGCTGCCCTATTGCTGGGGCTTCCCAGCACTTGGACAAAATCCAGGACAGGAACACTACTGGAAACTGACCATAAATCAGGCAAAAGCAAGACCAGAGTTCATACAGTACTACTCTTACATAAAGATATGCACCCAGAAATTATCACTCCCAGTCTATAAAATAGGACAGCTCCTCTTGAAGAGCCAAAAATTGGCGTGGACACCAGAAGTACCCCAATTGGCTCAGCTGCAATTCATCCTGATTGAAGTCACTGTCAAGTTATCTGCAGCTTTAATATCTCCAGAACCAGGCTGGACTACAACAAAATGGTGCATCCATGTCTGAATGTTTAACAAACAAGAATACAGACCTCTGTACCACATTCTAGAAGCAACTTGAAAGTACTGCAATTATGTCTCCATGAGTGTGGAGCAAAGGAAATATTCTCGTTACCTTCACAATTTTGAATCAAGATATTGTTACTACAAGGTACTCTATAGCCATAGCTGTACCTGAGATATTTGGAAGGTTACTTAAAGGCCTACAAAGAAGGATGCGATTAACAGATTTGCTCCTCTGATACAAGATTCTCTCAAAGCAAATTCACATTCCAGTGTGACATACAATCTTCCCGGAACTGACCCAAGACTCTGGAAAGAAATTCTAAAAGAATTAATGATCATTATAAATCTCACTGTGTTCTACCTCAATAGTTAGGCATATCTTCTGCTGTTTGCTAATATAAGCTCCTAGGTGTGTATTTTTAGAAAAACATGCATATTCTTGCCTCTGTGAAAACATGATGAGGGCAGAGAGATGTGGCAATCACACTACTTGACAAGAAAAGGGTAAGCATCATAGAGATAAGGAAAGCATAAGAACATCTATGAAAAGGAACAGAAATATATTCAGATCAGTCAGAATGAAATGTAATCTTTACCTCAAGAACACAGAGAAGTTCTTCCACATACGCTCGTTCAGTTTCAATAAGTTCATTCATTACATGCCTGAAAGCAAAGAATGATAATTAAGGAAGGCCTATTCACTTATACAAAGTATTAAGAAAATGTTAACTTTGTATGTTTCTACTTCAACTGGCAATCATTCCTTTATTTTCTGAAGTAACGTAAAATGTGATTTTCATAGATATTTCTGTCCACTGTTTATATATCCACACTGAGAAGCATGCATTTTTAAAGCATTTCGAAGTTGAAAATGTGTTTAAACAGGAGAAGGAAAGAAAAAAAAGCCAAAGCTGGAATTTAAAGCATCATAGGAGCTGAACAGAAGCAGTGAACAGTTTTTATTATTGTATACATAAAATCTGGTTACATTGCATTTGCAAGTATTACAGAAGCTGAAGTTAGAGGTGCAAAGGTTTCAAGTTACACTGGTCATTTTAAATTTGAGGCATTTGCTGTAACTTAAAAGTCACAGTGCCTCTTTTTAAGGTTAGCTTTCCTTAGTAATTAGGTAAGCATACTTGCTTCTCCCCCCAACCTTTGTGATTTCAGATGATTTAGCACACATTATAACAGTGAAAAGACAGCAAGAATATCCAGGTTTCAGTTAGAAATGCAAGTTCTGCACCGCTTGCAGGTGGCATAAGGGATGCTATTTAGTTTTAATACAGGAAAGTTCTTAAGATTAAACAAAACAGGGTCTAAAGAGAGTCAAATAATAATAAAATTGTCCTCTGAAGCACAGAGACCAAAGTATACGACAGATTTACAGGAAGCTTATTCCTCAAAACTGTCTTCTCTGACATGAAAATATGTAATTATCCTCCCATAGTATTATCACACTGTAGTAAAGCTAGACTCTGATACTATGTAAGCTTTAAATAATGCTGCAGACAGACTGAAATATCTTTCTCCATGTACAAAGCATAGAAGCATACTTGTCGTATCAAATCTTTAGCCAAACTCAGACTTTACTGGAAGCAAATCAGAGAAAGAACATTTGTTGTTTATCAAAATATACTTACTGCCTTAACACAGCTAGGTTTTCTTCATCATCCATTGTAGATCCTCCTCTGCTTTGATGGAGTTCACTCATTTCACTCTAAAGGAAACAAACAAACAAAAAATTATCACAGCATAACAGACAGAGGAGGAAAAAGCACTTTAAAATATGGAGCTTTGCACTCAGGTCTATTTACATGAGTTTTCACAGGAAAGGCTGTGCTCCATTAAAAATGAAATCATTTTGCAGAAACTCAGTGAAAAAAATCCAAGTCAACCTGAATATCTCAAAGCACGCATGAACATTTAGATACAGGGAGTTCACCGTCAAAGGTCAGATTAGAAAAGACGGTGGCTCAAGATCCCTCTGCAGTAAGACAACGTCACAGCATCAGCATAATCTTGGAGGCAATGCTGGCCTAAGTCTCCTTTCCAAGCTAAAAATCAGGTACTGTGCTAACATTCTGGTGAATTACTAACTTGGTAGAAGTTTACTTCCACAAATTTTATTGTAATTCAAGTTTTTGCTTAAAAAAATATATTCTCCTTTCAGTTCCCCCCCAAGCCAACCCTTTTCTCCAACTGTTGTCCCTACTGGTCATACAATCTTGTCTGTCTCCTTGCATCATCACTTGACTCTTGCTGAACCTTTACTGAGTTAATTCAACTCTCTAACTCAGTGGAAAACTATTTGTTTCTGCTGCTGTCGTCAGGTTATTTTCCTTGCTGGAGGCGGAGCAGGAAGACCTTCCCCACTTGGGAATGGCAAACCATTAGGTCAGGTGAAGCTTTCTTTGAGCCAATGACAACTACCTTTTCACTTTCGCTAGTTTTAAGAGTAGCCAATTACTACTGGCAAATAATAAATGTTTCCTGTTCATAGATTTTACATTTTGCTGCCCCTAACGTTTTTCCTAATATAGGCAACTATTTAATTTACCTTCTCTCATACTCAGCTGTGTGACAAAGCAGTCTTTATTTAAACTAGAGTTACTTTGATAGGGGCAATATCAGCACATTTTCAGTGAAATAGCCTAGTTCTTCTCGAAGTTGTTGAATATTCCATTGTGTTATGACTTTCTCAAGCAGTGCGTACATGAAAAAACACAGAAAAGAATGTTACCTTTCCTCTTCTGTAGTTTACTTTCCGAAGCACGCCGCTTTCTGTGTTGGATACACAATCTCTTTGAAGACCTAAGCATATAAACCAGAACCAAGCAGCAGTTAGAAGTTGAGCGGATCTAACACAGATGTTTGTACAACCACAAATTACAGCTGAAAGTTTCTTCAAGCTTCTTAACACAGTGTAAAAAATTACTTAACTCTACTACATTTACTTACCTGGAGAGGTACAAGGAGATTTTACAAAGGCTTCGGGTCTAGGTGCAACTGGCTGAACAGGACGTGTTTGCTTAGCTGCCAGTTTCTTAAGACTTACTTGTCTCTTTTGAAACATTTCTTCCATGCTTTCTTGCTTCTGGAAAACCTTTTGTACATGCTCCTACCATTGCCACATGAAGAGAATTAAAAATCACCGTCAGAGACCTATCACCAAGCTATACTTCTATATGTGGTGCACTGATTTGCAATGATTATTGCTTTCATACCACATATAAAAATACTACCCTACTCTTCACACAATTTACAGTTATTTAACGTTTAAGGTTGGAACATATTGTCACAAAACATTTTTTTGTTATTTCTGTAGAGAAACCAATGGGGTTCAAGTTTTGATTTAAGAAGTAAAAACTGTGAAGTTTTCTTGAAAGTGTCTAATGGTTCTGTTACAAGACAACATCAGCAAGAAGGACAAGGGATGCATTTTCAAGTTCTATTCTGTAACTGCTTTTTTCTAGAAGTTGTGCAAATATCAAGGAAAGTCATGTTTTCAATATAAAAAAAGATATTTCAAGTATTTGAAAGATTGGAGATTTATTTATTAAAAACATCGGTGCTACTATCTGAAGAATTTAAGTTGTTGTTAATTGGTTCTGGATCCCTTGATGCCTATCCAAAGATAGGACGACTACCACCTTGGGTAAGTACCTGCTCTGATAAATGGCATGAAGTCACCTAGGAGGACTAGCTTTATCAATGGCCATGCAAGACAGCAATTCTAAAATTAACAAATGGATGAACGCATACATGAAAAAATTATAGTACCTTTAGGTCCTCATTGAGGATGTGCGCATACTCTCTGTAAACTTTATTCAACTCCTTAATTTTATTGCCTGCGCCAGTCTCTAGGAATTTCTCAATCTCCTGTAACGCTGATTCTGCACCATCCTGAGACTGACACTTATCTACAGGCTGTGAAGCCAGAAGATAAATTCCTTCATCGCACCACTTCATAGACTAAAAACAAAGAAAAGAACAGGCTCAGAATGCATTGATGTCAACATCAAACACTAAGGTCTAACACATTTCATCCTTCTATTTGTGACAAATTCAGCTATTCAAGGACAAAACTTTCAGCATACCCAGGTATTTTTTTTTTTTAATCTGCTGTTACAATGGGTTGATGGAGGTTTTAGAACACAAGACAGGAAACAAAACTGCTCCACAGAAAATTTACCTTTTCCAGTAAGCCATGCAGTTCTAGAGATTTATTAAGAACATTCCTCCTCCGTTCCATCTCAGTAGTGAAGGCATCACAGAGATGATGAAGTTCACTGCATTTTGGAATAATGGAGTCCACAGCATAATGATTGCTCTGAATAAAAGCGTCACCCTCTGAAGCCAGCATTCTGGCTTTTGCTACAGTTTCCTAAGAAAGCAAGCATTGATTGAGGTACATCTTTCCTTGAATCAACATCAATTAAAAAAATTAGAACTTAAACTGTTTGTTTTAGCACAGTAAAAACACATTGATATAGAATACATATCAGTCTTAGTTAACAAATCAAAGTGATTTTAGGCATCTTTCTGGATGCCTAAAAACTTTTATGCCTCCTGCCTTATTGTATCAGATACTTCAGAAATATGAATGAACCACACCGCCCCTGTGAAGGAACCACTTTTAGTCCTTGTATGCCTTAGTTATTCAGCAGCGTGTTTGTGTGTATACATATGCAACTTGGAGTACAGAAGTGATTTGAACTGAAATAAAAACAACATTACTCCAGCACCTCAGCCTCAAGAGCAATAGTCTCACTTACATGAAACATAGGTCTTAACATGTTAATTGTGTTCCTCTTTTATATTTCAGAGTGTATTTTTGTTGATCATGTTTTACTATATTGTACACTCAATACAGAGCCTTATAATTTTTGGCTTTTAAAGCACTAAGTGGTTTCACAGGAATGGAAGTACCCCCCTTGATCATTAAGCAGAACTTAGCTACTTTGGCACTTTATCAAATTCTTCCATGAACCAATCACACTGGCTTTATGGTTAGTCACTGCTCTTTATCAAGGGTTGCCTGAGAAATGGGCGACTTCAATGGTTAAAAGCTTTAAAGTAATGTGCAGAGCTAACTTGGAATAGACACTTAGTTCTGCCCTGCTGTTAGCTTAAGCTCTGGTCATACAATATTTCAGTAACTAAATATCATTTCTCTCTTATAAACACACGCTTACGCTAGAAACACAGAAAACTGAAGAGTTCTTACACATGATTTTTCTTCAAAGTTGGCAAGATCTTTCAAAATGTGTTCCACATGTGAGCAGCTGTTCCCCACATCTGTGAAAGCAGACAGTCTCTCAGACACAATATCCAAAGCTGCTTTAACCTGAAATGAGATACACGTATGTGTCACTGAGGATGACTGTGCCTCTGGAGGTGCAGTCAAATACCTGACTGCCAGTATTCCCACTCAGGTGACTCACATCATGGTGTTCCTGAGGCAAAGACACAAATCTACCTTTCCCCACAACTAAAACTAAAATCAAACACAAAGAAATGGTAGTGCAGTAATCTTGTTTCCTAACCATTATGTTTCCTGGTACTAGAAAAAAAATCCAGGATGAATTTATCATCTTGCTTTTAGCAGATGGCAATAGTATAATCTGATACTAACGTAGAGAGCACAACATGAGGGTGAGGTCCTCACTGTACCAACTGGTTTAGAGACACATATACACATACTTGTCATATGGTTTTTGAATGTTGATCCTGGGGAGACAGAAGGACCCTATTCTGAGATCAGCTACACCAGAGTGAAGTGTCTGTAGGTGCAGTAAAGCACATGCATTAAACTAACATGAGATCAGAAACTGGCTGTAAAAATTTTAGTTCAGCCTCCACCCAGCTTCTAGCGTTGTGGCTGCAACTTCCCACCCACAGTGCTGGAGGCTGCTTTATTAAATTTCAGCCAGAAGGTTTAGGTAAGTCTTGGTTCCATAAAAGGGCCTATTGGCAAGATGAAAGCCTTGCAGCCAGCACATTATGCTTCTGTTGTAGAGAATAGATTTCAAAGGAGTTTTCAAATGCTTATACACTGCTGGGCCCATGGAAAAAAATAACACTGCAGAAGAGAAGCTATTATGTCTGTATAGGCAAGTATTCAAGGTAGTAAAGATAGCAAGATGTCAAGTAAGGACACGTCAAAGAAAAAAATTGGAGAAAGCTTTCAAGTACACACACAAGAGCTGTGAAAACAAGAGGGGAAGTATTTGCTTCTGAATCACTTCTACGTTACCAAATATTGACTGCCACCAAGAAGTTCTCACCTCTCTAAAATTCTGTTCAAAATTCCGAAGGTGCAGACACTGCTCAAGTTTTTGCTGGTGCTTAATCCAAAACTCATCAAAGGCGGACTCTGTTTCATGTAACTGAGCCAAAAGCCTTAAAAAACAAACAAACAGCAACAAAAAAAAACAAACTGTAAGAATGGGGGTTGCAACCTTCAAGGACAGTACACCCTTCCACATTGAACAAAAAGTCTCCTTAACGCATTATTTTCCAGAAAAAAAGTATTAAACTGAATACAGGAAACTTTGAGTATTGCATGGAATTTTCTCCTAGAATAACATTGATGTAAAACTGGAATCCAACACAAACATTAAGTTCTGAGGAACTGTCAAGCACTGATTTGAAAGTTGCTGCAAATAACGCTTCTCAGGTCTGACCTGGGGATATGGGGCTTACAAATAGAAACATACAGATGCAAGTGGGCTAAGACTCTGAAGAGCCCAAGCTTTAAGCTATAAAGAAAAAAAAAAAATGAAGCAATAAATTTGTACTGCTGTGACCAGCCAGCTGCCCTTACATTTCATTCCTTGGAGCAAGGTTCATAAAAAACTGAAGGTCATTGCTCCTCTTCTGAGCAGAGAGACTGCTTTAATATCCTAGACAAGCGTATAGCAGTACTGAAATGGAAAGAACCTTCTTCAATTATAATTCTAGCAAAATTCCTCAAGACTTAACTTTTCAACCTTTCTTCTAGTAGTGTATTTGACATTGTGGTATCCTATGGACTACACAACATGTTTTGTTATATTTAGGCTACATCCGGAAAAGGCTGTAGGACAGAATTTTAAATAACTTTTGTTTTTAATAGAACAGAAATGAACCCTGGATTTGCAAGTTAAACCCAATTAGTAAAAAAAAAAAAAAAAAAAAAAAAAAAAGCAGACAGTTTAATGCAACTTCTGTCAGATATTGTATCAAGTGGAACATTTTGGGTAAATCAGCAACCCCCACCTCCACCCTGATTATCCTTCAGATAGCTAATAGCAGCAATGACTCCAAAGAATTGACTCCTGCCAAGATTTGTCCATTGGAAGTGACACTTACTTGGAAAGAAAAGTCAGTCCAAGAGTAACAGCAACATGGAATGACAGACAAGAAAAGAATGCAGATTACTGCCATGGGGAAATGAGCTATGCTTTTATAGCTTTGTTCAAATTTACATCTGTGCTACGATGATATAATGTCTTCAAAATTGGCAAAAATTTAAGGCGGTGGGTGGGAGAAGCAAAGAAAAATAAAATCAATTACGTGACCAGAGGAAGCATATAGGAAGTTTGTACATAGATGATAATCCAAGAGCAGGGTAGTCCTTAATAGCCCTTTAAAGGCTTCTAATTACATTAATAAGATATTAGCAGAGTTGAGAGTCTTTTCAGGGAGGCTTCCTTATATTCATGTGATCCAGTAGTGGACATCAGAGGATTACTTTGCTTAAGGCAGATCTGATAACAGCAGAGTCATTTCTGAAAGTACCTTTTATCTATTCACACTGCATTGTTTGCTTACTTGCTAAGCATACTCATAGAATTAAGTAATAGAGACAGGCAGAAGTCAAAAAGCAGGGTGTTCAGTATTTCACTCCTCTCACCTTTCTACTGTCATTTGATTGTCTAGTTGGTCTTGATTCAGTTTGTATTCAGGGTTCTCAGTAACTGGCTTTTTAATACTTCCAAGGATATCGTCCCCCTGTTCTGCTGCTAACCTTATATCTTCCTATAAAACAAAACAAGAACAAAAACAATAAACAAACAGAAAAACCCCACATGGAAGAATTCTGTAATTACTGGATTTTTGTTATTTTGTTTAAATAGACTCCTCTAGGCATCAAACTGGAAAAAATACTTTGTTTATAACAGCAATAACAAAAGCATAGTTAGATTAAAAGCAGTGTTGACAATAATGATGTTAGATGTTGTATGTCGGTTTAAGGGTCTTAAGTCCCTGTTACATTGGGCTGAACTTTTGCAATAGACAATCTTCTAGCATGTCTCTGTGCTACAATTATCTCACAAACTTGAAACGTATATTTTGAAACCCCTAAACATTGTTCATTTAAGCTGATTTGAAAGAACATTTGTCCATTCTTCAAGAGGTTGTACCTTTTTCTATGCATGCAAATACAATAAAATTTAATACTATAAACAAAACTACAAATTAAACTCATCACTTCGTATAAGGGTATTTGTTTCCAGACAAGTAATGATGTATTCGTACATAAGTATATTTAGCTCTAAGAACTGTCCTTATTGAAAACAGTAAGAGGATTCTTAACTTCAAACCAAGAAAAACAATTTCAGTGAAATTTCAATGCAATAATTTCATTATCATCATCTATTAACTTCATCATCTATTAACCAAATACCCTCCAGGCTTGTTATTAGCAATATTAGCTATAAATTTCAAACACTCAAACTAGAAGACAGCATATTTACAAATCCTACATACCTTCATTTTGTCCTTCTTTTCCGTATGTGTTGCAAGAAGGGAGCTGGTTGACTGCACATCATTTGGTAGTTCTGTTTCAGCCAGTTCAGTCCCAAAGGACTGAAGAATCTGAGCTGTTTGTTTAACCTTTTGGGCAAAACCTTCTATAGCCTTTTGGAATAAAAACCATTAAAGATGTTTCATGCTCATCATATGCATATGTACAGACAGACACATACACACAAAATATAACTCACAAAACAAACTCGAACAGATGAATTACATGATTAAAAAATGGTCAAAGCATAATTTTGTAAGCAACAGATACCATCACCATTAATTCCTTAATTGTATGTTTTTCCTAGGCTTGTATCAGGTATATCTTCCTCATATTTTTAAAATCTGGAGCTATTTTACAACTTGAGCTTTTTCTTTCTCGTAGCAAAAACAACATACCCCAACACAACAATACACTGTCGTTCCTTTGCTCCAAGCATTCAGAAAACCACTCCCAAGTCATTACTCATATTATTTCTCTGAGATGACTAAGTACCATTGGGAACATCTTCTCACTCAGAGCAAGTCAACTTGCATCACTTGGAATATGTTTTATAAATGACAGGGTATAAAACAGAAGAGCTCATGAAACTGAAAAGCTAAAACAACAACCAAGACTTACAGTGCGACGGGATAGCCATCTGTTATGGCAGTAATCCAGGGTGCCACCAAGATCTTCTGTTAATTGTGTTTTATCAATGTAACCCTGCAGCTCTGATACTGAGCCCAGCATTATGATCTGCAGAAGTAAAGAAAAAGGGAACATGATCAGTGGTGAAAAGTCCCTTATTAAGGATTCTAAGCCATATCAACCAACTTCTATAACAGAAACTTCATTTTCATATAGAAGCAAGTGATAGAGCTATTTCCAAAAACAAACAAAAAAGCTTAACACTTGATGATATAAACTTAAATAACTGCAAATGAGCATGAGCACCGGGCTCCAAAGCACACATTAAAAAGAGCTTCTGAATCATACAACATAAATGACTCCATCGGATTTTACTCATTTTTAAATCTTGATAAACTATACACAGGTATTTTCTAAGAGCAACAACATCTCATTCATTTCTTATTCATTTTTGGTCTCCCGTGTCTGTGGGAGAGAACAGTGGTATCTTCATAGATTATGGATGTATGGACTGGTTCTAAGAAATAAATAGGGACTGTAGGGAACATATCTTAACTAGCTCCAACCCTGGCAATTTACATCTAACAGACATAAAATAACTCCTACCACCATCTACTTGTATTTATTTGAATATCTTTAGCTTGCATAGTCTCAAAGCTTATTTTAAAGTATAAACATCGCTGGCTAGACTAAGTACTTCAACAGATCCCCGATAACAAAGTGGAAACAGAAGATTACTTACAGGTACTTTCATTTTAAACTCATCTTTGTTGAACTTGAAAGCAATGTCCGAGAGAGCTCGATGAAAAAGTCCTGTTGGGCGCAGAACGAGGACGAGTTGCAAGTTCCCTGGGAAAGACGCCTGCGAAACAAGTTTAATCTGTTATTTTCTGGTGCTTCGAAGGAGAAGCCTCTGTTCAACCACAAACCAACTGTATCAAAGTTCTCCATAATGGGGTGACCAATTATAAACCTAACAAGGCGTGCACAGAGAGCTCCATTCAAAGAGACCTTTATGCATCTTGGGAACAGGAATCTATTCTCCTGGAATCAAATTTTTCAGGGCTGGCTCATAATGCTCGTATCTTCAGTTAAGATGACATCATAGCCAAGGAGGCTAATGAACAGACAAAGATAGCTTAGCACTTTTTCAGCAATACTTCCAATGGTTACCTTATCTTTTCTCTAATAGAAGGTGCCAAGAGAAACCTCTGCTATTATCTGAATACGTAACAACCAATTTCTTGCTTGTGTGTCCTACCTTGCCAGTTGCCTGCACAAACTATCACCACCAAGACTGAATTTCTCAGGCAGTAGCTTAGAAGAGGCAAGCATGAGTTGTGCAGACAAAAATAAAACGAAAATTATCCTCAGCTGTGCTTTTTCTCATCATCTTTCAATCTGTAGTCTGATAGATTCTCCCCAGTTCTAAAAGTGGCATGGGGAAAACAGAAGAGAGGAGAAGGAAAGCAGGCTTGTTGCACTAAATTACAAGACAAGCAAACAAACAAACCCTCTGCTGTGCCAGAAGTTCACATACTTAGCATTTAGCCATTCTTGAAACGACACAAATCTTCTCTCATATTCAGTATTTCCACTGCAGGGAGGCACTAAAGCTCTCTAAAGAGAAGTTCATTATAATGGTTAAGTACGCAATATATATATATATTTGTATTATGTTGTTGGAAATTGTGGCACATCTCTAAGCAAACTGAGGTTAAAAAAAGACAAAAAAGAAAAAGCACCAACCAAATCCAAACACTGACTGAACGAGCTGCTGTGCTATGTTCTTTTCCTATGCCTATGAAGCTGTCAGTATCTGGATGGCTGGAGACGGGTTCAATAGTCATTTTTAAGGTTCCAGGGTACTCCAAGCATTTAGCAGCAGGCACGACAAACTTTTAAACACAAAAGTAGTTAAAAACTTCTACTGAAGATTTCATGGATGCATTGTGATTCCCCATATACTCCAAGAACTCAAATTAACTGAGATATCATACAGACTTAAACTTTACAATCTGCCTCCACCCTAACAATGTCCAAATTTTCTAGGAAGCCCCGTGATTCAGCCTCAGTGGAGTCTCTTAGAGGGCTGAGAACAGAATCCCAGCAATTCTGATTCCCCACACAAGTTCTCCATCCCTGCACCATACACAGTCTTCCTGTGCATACTGAAAGCAGCACACCCTGTGAACTAACTAACCCACAGTTACCAAACAGAGGACGGACCTTAAATACAAGATTCCTGCCTGTAATCAGATGAAAAAAATAAAAATATGACCATTTTTCAAAGTTATTGTAACAAAGGCAACTTCAAATTTCAGAGAGTGATTTAACTCACACTAAGAAACACTTGCACAAACGGACAAAATATTTTTTTTAATTAAATATCTGAGTAATATTTGTACAATGATAATTACATAGTCTATTAATTTAAACTCACATCAATTTATTTTGTGCCTGTGATGGCAGTGTGCAGATTCCTACTGACCTGTTAATTTTCACCTCCAACTCCGCCCCCCCACAGGAAATGTATTCACTAGCAATACCAACATCAGTATAAGAAGTTCCAAGAAGAAAGAAGAAATAACATTTTGAAAAATGTTTTCATGTGAGATATGCATCCCTACACATGAAATCCAGATGTACTGCCTTCGGCATGTCTGTTGGCTACCCATTTAGCCTTGCACAGAACATAGGGAAGAACTAGTTTGGTTTTCTTTGAGTTCAGTAGATAGAATAGAAACATAATGAGGGGGTGAAATTATGAAGCACTAAAGATACTGAACAGCACAAGTAAATTTTTAGTTATATGGGTGAGTAATGAATTTCTTTATTTTATCTTTAAATTCTCAGTTTTACACTTTGTGACTGTAGTTCAGACTTCGATGTCATGATTTTGGAGAAAATATTTCAACTGTTACTGGAGCAAATTGTAGTTGACAGATTCAAAGCAAGAGTAAGTTTTTCCTAGACTGCGCATTACCTTTTATAAGATATGTGTTCAATCACACAGGTAAATCGAACAGGCTCTCCTGCTCAGGCAAACAGATAAGGAATACACATTACAACTGCTCTCTACTTCACTGTGTCTACCCAGAAACAATGCTGCTCAAATCACTACAGTTGTGCACCACGTAGAATAATTCCTGTTCAAAACTTGCATAGAGTTTCCTCTATCTTTCATCTGAAATTCTTGGTTATTCTAACTTTGTCTACAATGCTTTTCTTACCTCCCCTAGTCTGTCTCCTGTGCTTCCAACTGGGTTGCTTGTTTTTTCCCCCCCCTCAAAACAGAGCAATCTTAAATGTTAACAACTTTGCTGAGCATGGCCAGGAGTCAAATTCACAAACCAACTCATGTGAAACAACAAAAAAAAGAACTGATTGACATGGTAACAATGCTAAACCAGTAACGTTTAACTGAGTTTATATATAATCTTATATTTAGGCAGTGAAGATATAAGATTCAGTTTTCCTGTTTTTATTTTTCCCCCTAAAGCTCTGATGACTTGCAGAGACAATGATATGATGCAAGAGACATTCCTCAGATGCATCCTTTCAACTTCATCAACCAGTCAACTTCAGCCTGAACAGCAGAGAGCAAAAAATCTCCATTCCAGTCCAGCAGAATGTTTGTTTGAAGCCATTGTATCCTATGCTAACACAGTGAACAATGACTTCTCAATAAGGCTGTGCCAAGCGTTATACATGGCAATAAATGCTCATGTGTGTTTAGTAGTGTCATAAAATAAAGTGCCTTCAAGGCTTGTTTTAGTGAAGTCACTGAACATCACTGTGACACCAAAAAGGGTCTGTGCACTTGAAAATTGTTCTTTTTTTTCCAATCCAAAAACATCTTTCTTTACTAGATTACTATTAAACTGCTCCACCAGTATCTTGTCTCAACTATTGTACTTTAATCTAATGCCCACGCAAAAAACATCAGTGAAAGAAAGAAAAAAACAACACTACACAGCACTCACACATTTCTGATATCCTCTACTTAAGTCAAGGTAGTCCCTACTCTATTCTAGTTCATATATTGCTTAATTACACTTGCATCAGCAAGGGCACTTGTTTGGTGCTTCACAACACTCATAGGATTCGTTTTTCTGTCTGCTCATCTCTCTTCGTGACTTCCACATCCAGTCAGGTAAGTGCTTATTCCAAAGATTCAGATAAACACGGGGTCATCAGCTTTGAAATAAAACTAACTGAACCAGGAATTTATAAACAGAACACCATCCTTAAACAAAACCTTTCCAGTAGAGGAGATGCTTGCTGTCCTATGACTACTCCAAACCGGGAACATGGGAAAAACCTTCACTGGCTGAGCAAAACAGGAGCTGCCTTAACAGTGAAATTTAGTTACATACAGTCTCAATCACCACCTTCCTTGACAGGATATTAATGACACAGAGGCTGCCTGTAGCACCAATACTGAACCTGCGGTTAAGAAGCTGCTAATACAGGCACTCCCAATAGGGAGTTGCTGCAGTCATTCTGTCATCATACTTGTGCCAGTCTGGTCGAGCAGCAATCCTGCCCACTCCTGCTTGACCTCTGGATAGTCAGATGGCATTTTCAAAGGAGGAATAATATAATTGAATAGTCTGCATTACAAGAGTCATCAAAATAGGGGCAGGCAGTCGTTGAGATAGGATGCGGTGTTGCTGAACTCCTCCTTGGGAGAGGCAGCTCAGGAGCAGAGCAGTGGCCTGGGACTATCACCAGGTGTTGGTCAGTATGGCTTTCAGCAGCAAAGACCAGAAGGTGTGCTCTTGGAGAAAACAAACACCACCTTTGTGATTTCACATCTCAGGCCTCCACCTGTGGTGCCCTGGGCTTATTTAATATACAGAGGAATTACACAGATAGGTACACATACCTTATAGACAGAGATGCAGTTAAAGTTGCTGTTCAATTCCACAGAGCAATTCACCCAGCTGCACTGGTATTCACAAGTGTTTTATACTTTCATACAGCAATGGAAAGGTGCTCTGACAAACAGGTAACCCAGGCCCCTTTCTCTTACCTTTCCCATAATCAGACAGACTTCAGAAATCATGTGAGCCACCAAAGAGCTAATGCTAGACTCAGTTTCAGTCATTCTGTCTTAAATAGCTGAAACAACACCATTTCTCATTTTATAAAGAGCCTCAGTATAACCACATTACCAAATCTTGTGGTGCTGTTTTTCTTCCTTCACTTACTAGTATGCTGCGAGCCGCAGGACACTTCTTCCCAAAATACCTCTACATATAAGAGAGCTAATAAGCAGAATTTGGGGCTGGTTTATTATTATTTTTTAATTATTATTTAAGACAGTTTATTCCTGGCTAGAATGAAGGCTCTTACACAGGCTTTTTTTCAAGGAAGAATCTTGAATTAAAACAATTCATAAACGGACCAATTTAAACTCTAATCTTAAAAACATAGAGCTATTTTGTTTAGATCTGTGATTGATACTTGTGATATTATGATCCAGCATTCAGAATTTAAGTGATTCTCTTTCCTTTTTTTTCTTAATTAAAAAAAACCTTCACGTAATACACAGGAAAAAATGGCTGACTATACTAGGAAAACTGAGAAAGTGCTTGCACATATAATTTTCTCAAAACCTTTGAAGCAATGAAGGCAAAAAACATACCACATCTCAAAATAACCTTTTTTAGTTTATTATTTACTAGAATCATTCAAAAACAACAGCTACAAAATTCACGCAAACACTGTTCTAGCTTAATCCTATCGTCAAATTTTTGGTGTGGTTTTAAACCTAAGTAAAAATGCCTTTAATAAGAAACGTAACTGGGGGCTGAAAGGAGAACAATTTTTTTCAAGCTTAACCCATACAAACCATTAAGCATCATCATCTTTTACAGCACAAAATGTAAAGAGCTAGCTATAAAACTGGGCTAGCAGGAACTCCTGTCCATAACACAAAATAGCATCTTTCATGACCGTAGAGCATTGGTTACAAAATCTATCTTTCCTCCACCATCAACTTGCTAAGAAATTCAATCTCTCTCTACAAATAAGGCCAAAGAACTCAAGGTTGGATTACTGTGATTCACTGTTTCTCACCTTGGATGTCAAACCATCGATAAAACTCCAGATGGCAGAAAAATGGGACTGCCTGGCTCCTGCAAGGTTTAGGATGGTATTAGCACTCCAGTCTCTCCTTTGGCTTCTGGTCTCCTCCTGCCAGCTTAAGGTCTTGGCCCTAACCTTCAAAGCAGTTAATGGACTAGGCCTCTTTTACAGCGAGCACTATGCTTTGATTTATGAACAGCTAAGAAAAACACAGCACTCTGAACAATGCAGTCCAAAACAGAAGGCACAAAACCTGCAAACAATGCATCCTAAGTGGAAGATAGCAAATCATAAAGCAAACTTCCACAGCAGGTTGGATAAAACCCAAGTCCTGTCCCATTTAGACAGGGCTGCAAACTTTCAGAACTGGATAAAGCTTCCTCACTACCTGAGTGACCTCCATACCAACTGCTTCCTCAAGCAGCTGCCCACAGATATGTTACTCCCTAAGGAATAAGAAAGTTTATTTCTTTTGGACTTCAATACGAGTCTGATGGATGACTATGAGTGAAGCTTTTCATGATTCTGAGTGCAGATTTTGTTTGTCTAGAAGTCTGAGCTCACACGTAAACCTTTCCCCTCAGATAAAAGAGAACGATGGTAGGACAACAAAGATGCAAACAATGCAACGCCATAGGCTTCTGTTTTAAGAAAGCACATTGGAACTATGAACAGGGTATCATGAGCTAGCACACTTGCAGCGATAAAGGGCAACCTCTTGGGCCACCTGTCCATTGTAACCTTGTCAACTAGAGTATTACCAACAGCAAAACTTGCATGTCTATGCACATCCTTGCTACTCTCTCTGTCACGTCTTAGGAAAGGAGGAGCCTCCTTTCAGCCCACTATCTTCTGTATAGTTTCAGTTCTGCTATTGCTGCATGTGCTTTAGCAGCAGTAGTGCTGGGTAAATGCTACAGCCACTGCCATTCCTACGTGTACAAAAACAGGTTCATCTCATCTTTTACCTCACCTTCATAGTTTCAGCTCTCTATAAAAACTTTAGTGTCAGCATGAAATATGGATTCAGCTCTTCATTGTTCATTTTCTGTCACAAGAAATAAATTGTTCTCTAAGAATAAAGTGGGAAAAATCAAGCCTAGAAATTTCTTTTAACAGAAAGATTTTCCACTTGAATTCCAGCTTAAAATAAGATTCTTTTTTCATTAGCTTTGTTTTAAGAACATGCTTTCAACACTTGGTAGTATAAATCAGAAGTTTACGCAAAGAGTCTTGAAAATAGAACAAAACACATGTTACTAAGAATTTGTTTTGCAGCTGTTCACTGCTTACAAATGTATTTCCTACAGTTGTCAGAATATTAGCAATGGGCAGAGACACTCCAGCCAGGATACTCCTGTTGGGCACCGCTCCAGCCACAAAAACCTGTCTGTGCTGGCATCTGATTCCACCAATAAAAGGGTCAATCCCCTAAAGGTGATCAGAGAAAAAAGATAGCAGGGTAGATAGCGCAGGACCTATGAAAAATGAACAAAAACTCTCAAGCTAAAAGAAGAAAAAAGAAAAATGAGCTGCTATCAGCAACACTACAACCTGCAGTGCACTTAAGACCCATCTCCAAGCACTGGCACAAGCTGCCTAGTGAAACAGTGAAATCACCATACCTGGAGGTGTTCAAGAACCATGTAGATGTGGCACTGAGGGATGTGATTACTGGGCACGGTGGTGATGGCTTGATGGTTGGACTAGATGATCCTAGAGGTCTTTTCTAATTTTAATGACTCTATGATTCTCCAGGCAAAGGAACCAACTCACAGTCACTGCACCTACACATCTGGTATCACAGGAAATAGATGCCCAAGTTCTGAAAACTGCATTTCTAGGTAAAACTGTGCACACTAGAGGAAAGTTACCATAAGTGTTAATATTATAAGTGACATGTCTGCAGTTGCCTACTCCAACATGCCTTAATCACATACATAAAAGGACTGCCATCTGTGGAATACTTATCTAATGTTGAACAGAAAGTACAACACTGAATTTGGAAAGTGATTCACAAACCTCAGAGATTCAACCCTTTTTCTTTCTTTAATCACCCACAAATTATACTGTTCTTGGCTTTCCCTACTGGAATCCATTCAGTACTGCATCTCAAAAATGCAGAGTGGCAAAAGATATTTTTGCTAATATTTCTGAGCATTTTCAATAGTTTACCATCCCTAAACACATTTATTTTAGAAAAAGTTGAGTCGTAGGCATATGTGGAGTATGACCCAAGCGTAGTCTGCTGATGAAGGGGAGAGGTTGTGCAAGACCAGAGAACAGGATAAGAACTGTCCCTAGCTGTGCAGGTCAGATAAGGCTGTAGCTATGCCTCTGTCACTCCACTCACCTCCAACTGCCTCCACTTGCCTTATCTATGCCTAACAACGTACAGTCTAGTACTCATGTCAAGGGCCTGAGCTATGACTGGAAGTTGGCAAAGAAAAGAGAAAGTGCTGCCTTTGGCAAAAATATGGAGACCATAAAACCATGTGATAATTAACCTAGGAACAATCCCTCATGTTTTTGGGAACTGACATGAGGTCATAAGGAACAAACGGAAGTTTCTCTGCTTTTCTGTATGCGTTTTTCATACCCCTGCTTATATTTTAGTCTGCATACCTTGTAACAGTTCACTCCCCCTTGCTTATCCAGGCAAACCACATGTAAAAAGGGTATAAAATCAGGTTGCCGGAAGACAGTGTTTGGAGATCCCCTCAGCTGGCCTGAGATCTCTCCAGCACATGTGCCCCCAACCCCACCTCCACTTCAGATCTCAGTTCGCGATGAATGCACTGACAAGACAGGCTGTATAACCTTTCCTACCTTAATTTACCTTCCCTGGAATTTGTGTAACTGCACCCAATCTAATTTACCCTTAACTTACCCTAATCTACCTCCCCCAGAGTACCGATTAGTCATAGGCTAATACATTGTTTGCTTAGAATACCTGTGATTATAGATCATATTAGATATAAGTGAGCAAGCTGTTGCATATAATTTGTTTTGGTGCACCTGATCTGTGTCAGTGAAGTGAACTGTAGTCACTGTCTTCTCTAGGTGAAACAAACCATGAAACGGGGTGGGACAGCGTACCATTTCTTATATTTTCATTCACAAATAGTAATACAGCAGGAGTATTTTATTACTGTTATATAAATACCTTTTAACTAGCAATAAACAAACAATTATTTGATCAAAACAGGGCCAAATATAAAAGTGTCTTTTACTGGTTTGATTGGACTTTCTAAGGGAACTAAAATTTTCAGTAATTGAAGAAAATAAAGAAGTTAAATATAAGATTCTTACAGCTGTGTTTTTCAGCAATTACTGGAAAGACTGTAAATACAATTCAAGCCAGGACAACATAAAATAAAAAAACACATAGTATGACAAGGACTTGAGCACATGATAAATATGAATCTGTCCTTTCCTACTTGTGTAAAAAAAAAAAAAAAGTCCTCTAAATGTCACTTCTCTTATTTCAAAAATCATTATTAAAATGGAGACCAAAATTTACAGTATGTAGGTATTTATTGGTTAAGATTTTTCAGCTTAAAGGCAACTCTTGTTTTTATTCAAACACCACATGACCAGCTTTTAAACCTGCATTCCTTTGACAAGAGGTAAACAAATTCAGAACCCTAATGCTCAGCTAGTGCAAAGTGGATCCACAGCTTAGCAAGACGCATGGGCTGCCCATGCGAGGGCTGTGCCCACCTGGGGAAATATGGTGCACATGTGAATGTGCACGACATACAAGATCATGCTCCTCAAGTGCCCTCTCAGGCTGATATTATGAGCTGCAAACTGCATTAAGAGCATGTCAAGGGCACATGATGCTCAGCTCCAGTCAGCTGGGACGCAAGAACTACATATTGTGTGTGTCATACATTAGCTAGCATTTTGTTGAAGAAAAAGCTCCTGCAGCTTTTCTGTTTATAAGAGAAAGGTTCAACATGGGAAATCTTTTTAAGGAATTAATGTAAAACAGTACTCACTGCTATCCGCAGTATGGAAGCTTTCACAGAAGTCCATTTGTCCTGTCTGCGGTCTATGACAAGAATAAACCCGATTCCAGCATCTTGTAAACTAAGTTTGGAGGAAAAAGAAGAAGAATAAAGGAGAAAGTTCAGTTAAAAACACAGGTGGAACTTCTCTGCTTCTCTTACTTGAAAAAGCAGAGGTAAAAGCTAGTTAAAAAAAAAAAAAAACTAAAAACAAAACACAAAACAACAACAAGAAGATGCAAACAAACGGCAGCTTGACTCTTTCGTGCACAATTTTCTTTAAGGTGCTGTAGATGAAGATGCAGAACACACCATTGGAAAGATGCAAAAGTCCCAAATATGTTCCACAGAGCTTCAGACCATATTCAAATCATTAACATCATACCTCTTTTTCATGGAAGGTAATTTTTACACATCGTGCACAGAGATTATTTCAGAGGAAAATACACTCTTTGATTCTCCATTGTTTTAGTGCTGATATAATCCCTTCTTTACGCTGTTTCCAACAACATAATTCCAGGATCAAAACAAAGTCATTTTCCTTTTGCATCTGCTTTCAACCTTCTGTTTGTATTGCCTTCCTCCTTACTAATAGTTAAAACACCTTAAAAACGCAGGTCTTTCTGATCCTTCCACGACATTCTTCTGTGCATCTGAAATTCTCAAATGCTTCCAGGTTACAAATTTGCTCCCAGGTTCATTCTGACATTCACCAAAGCAAGAAACCCCTATGGCATTTAAAAACTCAAAGTCATAGATCTGAAAAACGAGATACGCAGCACTTCCCTGAAACGGAAACATCTGTGAAAAAGAGCACTGAAATCCTTGCATATACGGGTGACCCTTCTTGTTCGCCTGTGCTCAGCTGCATGTGCTACGGAGTACAAATAAAGCGATCTGCTTCTGTTTTGTAATTTCCCATCTAAGCCAATTGTGTAATGCCAGCAGCAGACCTTGCTGGCCAATCGCAATCAAAATGAAGGCGACAGGCAAACACAAGGCAGACAGACTGAAATGTGTTATTTTCTTGTATATTTGGTTATTTTTAATCTCTCAGCTGGACTGTAATTCCAGATATTAATTTTACTGCAAGGCCTGCTGTCTGTGCTGGGTGAGGTGCTGGGAAATAATATGAATTGACTTATCATCTTACCTTAAAAAAAATAATAAGAAAATAAAAAAGCTATCAACAACAGAATGTTAGAATCCCTCAATTGAGGAACTGAATTGCTGACTCATGAAAATATAGGATCATTTTGACAGCATAATAATAAGAGGATTCCAAGAAAAATGTAAATTACAAGTAACTAGATGCAGCACCTTAACCTAATCTTCAAAATGGCAAATTTAAACATGACTTGCAGTCTATTCCCTCTCCTTTAGGAGCTGCACATTTCTCTAATTCACAGACTAAATATTTAGGGTGAAACACAATCAGAAAACGTGCAAAGAAACACCAACACTTGCTTTCTTTCATAAGCAGCTGATAAGTCATTTAAACAAAGGAAAATGTTAGATACCACCTCCCACAGCTCACATTCAGTGCACGTTACTTAACTCTTGCCTCTGGGTTAGTATAACACTTATAAACAACATCTGAGTGGTTGTCTTGTAAGCCTGAATAACACTTGCAGACAAATGAGGCTTTATATTAGGAATATGCTTACCACCACAGTATATTTCCATGATTTAGTAAAGCTTACCTTCTTCCTTCTCTTTCTTTATTTGAAGGGCAAGAGGAAATAAATCTAGACTAGTTTTTAACTACTTCTTGTATCCCATTAAAACTTCCCACCATTTTAATGTTTTTTTAATGTTTAGTCACTGAGCAAAATAAAATGTTAACAGCAACCACATCCCACAATAACCAGTCGACATAATGTACACCTTGGGTCACACAACCCAATGTGGATAGAGTCCAAAAGTGGCTACAACTATTCCCAAAACAGTTCATGGGGGTTTTGACGTTCTACGACTCTGGAAGAATTATTTTCAATAATCAGTAGAAGTCCTCAAAAGTCCTGAAATTTCTGCATATTCCTCAGTGAAAAGCAGAGCTTCAGATCACAAAGAATATCCAAATGCAACATCTACATCGTATTTCCAGAACCTACCAACAATCGTGTACTACAGAAACAACATTAAAGCCTCTGAAAGAACATCAGACTTACTTTCAGGGCACAGGGAAGGACAAATTCAGCTGGGAACCTGGAGAAGGTCCAGATGAGAGCTCCACACAGATGAGTGCTCATCACCTGCCTCAACATCAGGCATTAGGCAGTCTAATACCAAAGACAAGCTGTACTAAAAGGGAAGAGCTGACAAAGGAGAACATCACCAAGATAGCCCCAAAGGTGTCCTTAGTCAGCTTTCTTTGATTTAGAACAAGACTCCCTCCCAGGCTAAGTAATAAGAGCTAGCATTCCCACTGCTGGCTAGAAGAGACCCAGTGGCAAAGCCCTGAGCATATGACTTCAAGCTATTACCACACTTACCAGGTTTCTTAAAAAATGTAAATGCTCTGTTCTGAATCTTTCACTGAGTTTTTGTTATGTCAGTCAAAAATACATCATCTGTCAACTCCTAAATCAAGATTTGACCCACCCACTAATGTTATCAAGTCATACAGAAGATGTGAGAGGGGAGAGCATGGAGAAAAAAAGAGAAAGGTAAAAGAGAACTTCAACTTGGTAGTAGAAATTAGCAGAAAGGTTAGCAGTCCCTTTTGCACATTCAACTCTTCCTAAGTGAATGATTATTAATTCAGATGCTCTTAAGGAAAGGGGCTTTTAAATGGTCACTGTGGGAAAAGATTTGTTATTATGATGACAGTGCCTCGCTGCAAAGGGATGGCTATTGAACCTAGAATCCAGCTCCAGCAAGAGGTAAGCAGGAAGCAACAAACCAAACTCAGACGTTGTGTACAACAAAGCTGAGAACATTATCAAGACACAAAGTCACGTATGCAAGAACAAGTAAACACTGGAAACAGGTCTGCTTGCCAGTTTTGCTCAATTTCCCTCTCTTTCCTACCACCTACACTTACATCCATCTTGTATCTGCATACAAGACAATTTGCAAGACCTCCCTTGCCAGCCCCTTTTAGTGCATAGAATGAATGGTGCTCTGCTAACAAGCATATTTTCAATTTTTCATTGCCTTCTCATCCACTTGAGAGTGACCCGACCCACTTTACCATATTTATTACATTCAAACCAAATATTCATTTCCTGATTCGCCCCCTCTCCCCCCCATTTGCTTGAGAATGAAGCATTTTGACTCCTGTTCTGTGCCTGTGCTTCAGCAGAAGAATGCTCTGATAAACACAGCCTGTTCCTGCTCATGGAGCCTTACCTCAAGCCTTACTCCAGCTGTGCCATACTTGTACCAACTTAGCTCAAGTCTCTCCATGCGTCTGCATCAATCTCCAGCAAGCTTGTCACCAACACCCACATTTGTCTTCTTCCCACTCGTTGCTTCAGGCGCTCTTATTCCTTGCTGTCTTGTCCCAGGAATACCTCAGCAAGTCTCAGCAGCTTGCTGGCCACACCAGCTTGTCAGCAGTATGCCCTCATGTCCCAGACAGGCACCCAGCTCTGGTTAGCTGACCTGGCTCCAGAGCAGCTCCTGTTGCAACTGCAGTGAAATCCCTAGCCCAGCTCAACAGAGGACTCTTTTTGATAAAGACTTGAGGATCTGCGACCCTAGATTTAGCAGATTTTCTGAAGGTGTTTCCTTGCCATGAAAGCCATCATCCTCAGAAATGTCAAGTCCCTGACTAAAGGATAGAGAAACTGGATATTCCTTGGAAGCACAGTGGATTGTTCCCTAGCCTCCTGAGAACAGCTCTGACATGTGGTCTAACGCTCAAACAAGTAAGGTGAGAAATCACGAATGGAAAGAAAATTTGTCAGTACTGTAAACAACCTTAAAACCAACCCTTAAAGTAAGAAACAGGAGGCAGCCCTAGCAGTAGCACCTGACTATCAAGGCCTCTTAACATTTCCCTTACAACCTCTGGGTTTTTTTCCTTAAAGCATTAACTTGTATCCGATGTACTTTCTGAAAGATAAATAAGCCTGTAATTCAAATTTAGTATTTCCTTCCTATGTTTCTCTCTTAACACAAAACATACATAACGAGTTCAGCTCTGTTCCTCTGTCTCCACAACAGCACAAAAAATACAACATATTTAGAAAGGCAGAGAAACCAGTCCAGATCTGTGAGGAATATAACCAGCAAAATCACAAAGATCAGGTCAGAAAGGTAGAAAGCAGGGAAAGGGGAGTGGTGGCCACAGAGGACAGATAATGGAAAAAAAAAATGCAGCAGAAGATGGACTTTCTGTTCATCCCTCCTTCCACCTTGGGGATCCAGTGTAACACCATCTGGAGATGGTAAGAGCAAGGTTAAACACCTGCCAGCAAGCACTGAGTGTAGAACAGAACCTGAATTTTCCACCTAGTGACTCCTCAGCTTTAGATTATGGGGACATCTCCCTCTATGTCCAGTTTACAAGACTCATGATCTCATGCACCTGGGGGAAAGGGTGGGAAAACTTATAGTATGTAGGACTGCAGAAAGGAACTTCCTTTCCTCTGGGGTATGTGGAAGCAATTACATAGTCACCATCTGAAAGATCCTGCATTTCTCCAAGGTATGGGTGGCAACAACTACTATACAAATAAGTTCCTACTGCTTTTACAGTGTTCTATGGCAACTGCTTGCAGTCCCTGTTCTTTGCTACCAACAAAACAGAGTAAATCTTCAGGCTTGTCATGGCAACTTGTTAATATCAAGTTTTCAGATGTGTGAAATTCAGAGCAGCATTTTAGGTTAAACAATTTCAGTTTAATGAAAACCGTTTTCAGTCTTAAAGTCCTATCGTTATCATCCAGCTGGCTTCCATTATACACCAGATCGCTCACTACCTTGAGAGCCTCTGCCTATACATACAGGCTGACTAGTAATTCTTGCTTTCAGTGGCTGAAAAGCTGTTTCAATAGCAGGACTTCAGTAGTATTCCATGTGGAATTATTGCAGCAACAGCATCAAGGCAGAGCATGCAGCAAACCGGAGGCAAGTCACTGCATTATACATATAGATCCCTAACAGATCCCCAGTACCATTTGCTCTTAAGGCTTACTCATTCTGTAGCTCACCACTAATCATCAGAGTGTATCAGTGATACGCTCAAACTACTTGAAGAGATGTGGTACCTCATCAAGCTGCTTACTAATCCTGATCATCTTTTCTAGTATACAAAACGTGAGCCTATGTAGAAAGCACTGTGGAATTGGCCCATTCACACAGCATTGGTCCTACTACTGTACCACAAAAGGGGTAAACATGCCAGACACGGTGACAGTTCATCTTAGGAATGCTGCTGCCTATACAGTGTACTGTCCACCATCCTATCCATACGGTAATTATGCTTGTGCTTGGGCATACCACTAAAAGAGTTATGTGGATCAGCTCTTTAAAAAAAGAATTCTCAAAGGCAGGCTTGCATTTGGTATAGAAGACAAGTTAGTGCTCAAACAAGTTCAGCATATAAAACGTAAGCACAGTCCCACAGCCTGAGCACTTTGAATATCAAGCGTTCCCATCACGCAACTATTCATGAAAATGCTTCCAGCAGCCATTACTCTTTGAAGTCAGAAATCATCCTAAATTCAGTCATCAGAGCACAAGTTAGGGCCCCCAAGAAAAGCATTTCCTGTTCCTTTGCTTAGGAACAGGCCATTGGAAACAATAACTACCAAGGCTATTGTTTCCCAAAATAAACTTTGTATCCTACATTTCAAGGGGAATTTAAACTGATTGAACCCGAGCAACTTCAAAGACTCCATTTCTCCTGCTGCTGCCATGGATGCCTTCTAAGGGAGGTGAGGAGCAAGAATCATGTTTCCTAACCATAAGTGTTTCATAGATTAAAAAAAAAAAAACCATTAGGCTCCAGAAGACAGTCAGATAATACAGCTAAGAACACAATATTAATGAACAAAGACAGAAATCTTCACTACAGCAATTACAAAAAAAATAATTCAGTCAAGCCCTATGGTGACAGGAACTAAATAATCTAAGATTGATTTCATGCTACCATTTTTTGTATTGTATTTCCCTCAAAGAAAAAGGCAGCAACAGGTCACCTGGCAGAGCCTTGTCCCACATTTCTTCTCTTTGTGCCCTTTACGTGTGATAACCAGAACTACTACTATTTGAACACCAGATTTGCTCTAGAGGACGCAGTTCTTCACAGAGCAAAAAAAAGTGAATGGATTATGAATTTAACAAAGATAAATCAAAGTTAAAGTTCAATTGTCATATTAAACAAAGTCACCAGGCACTAACACTAAGTAGTGATTAGATAGTAGTTTTGCAGCCTTTAATTCTTTATTGTTCATTATTGTAACATTTACTCCATTTCAAACCTGGGTAGCTTATCATTTGATTGCAACACAAATCCATTAGCTAGATATTTAAACAAAAAAAACCCAAACCTCCCCCCCCCACAATAAAATTACAGACAAACTATGAGATCTGACACTTTCCTGTAATTTTTGCAACATATTCTACTTTTTAATTTTCAAATATATTTATTCTTGATTGCATCTTTGCATTTTGATTTTGACAGCCTCCTTCTTACTATCCAGAGTGAGACAAAGATGACTGACTTCTCATCCTTGGTAAGGATGCTTAAAGGAAATAAAACGGTCTTGTTCTTTCTTGAGTAAATGTTGGAAATAAGTAGACATATAATGCTCCACAAAGCTCTAGTTCAAAAGCTTCAGATATCATAGGCTTTTATAGCTTATAATACTGAGCCTTACTGGAGAAGGCGCAGGATGAAATCAATTTAGAGATAGCAGGAAATGAAAGAAAACTGTAAAACAGGCATTGTTTGAGCTCTGCACTGGACAATGAACTTTGTAGCTTCAATTGCTAAGGGAACCTTGAGGTTTTAACATAGTATCTAAGTAGAAAAATGCTTTGTAATGCTGCTGCTACTTAAGATATTGCTTACACATTTTCTGAAAACCTGCACAGGCTGAGAGAGCTGGGGCTTTTTAGCCTGGAGAAGAGAATGCTCTGGGGAGACCCTATAGCAGCTTTCCAGTACCTGAAGGGACCTAGAGGAAAGCTGGGGAGGGACTTTTTATAAGGGCAGGTAGTGACAGGACAAGGGAAGTGGCTTTAAACTGGAAGAGGGTAGATATAGACTGGATATTAGGGAGGAATTCTTTACTGTGAGGGTGGTGAGACACTGGAACGGGTTGCCCAGTGAGGCTGTGAATGCCTCCTCCCTGGAAGCATTCAAGGCCAGGCTGGATGGGGCTCTGAGCAACCTGGTCTAGAGGGAGGTGTCCCTGCCTATAGCAGGGGGGTGGAACTAGGTGACCTTCAAGGTCCCTTCCAACCTAAACCATTCTATGATTCTATGAATAAAAATGTTGCAATCCTTTTTAACGTCGAAGTTGCAAAATGATACTACAAATTCACTACGTACATGCACAAATCATGAAGTGACTTATGCACCTAAGACATGTTGAAAGTGTTTTGAAACCTGAAAAATATCTCCCAAGTAACTATCCCTGCTCTAAATTAGCAAACTTCAAAAACATATTTGCTGTTTTACAACAGAAAATTTGAGGTCTGCATTATTATCAGTGGCAAAGAAAACAACCTGTGAAGAAAAATGGAATGAAAACATATTCCCAGAAGATGGCCCTACATGCAAGTGCACAATATTGTGATGACATTTAATTGTTTAGACAGAAAATTGTATTTCAGTGCCAAATGCTTCTACAAACAACAAATAGTCTCTCAGGTCAAAGAAAACTGCATGCATTTGAGAACAGAACTACTCCTAACAAGCATAAACTTATAAACAGAACTTTTCTCAACATCCAGGTAAAGCTCTTCGGCAACCTAGCAGAGACACCCAGAGCTCCTAAAGCAAACCAGCACGGCATTTCAGCTCTGATTCACACTGTGGGCATGGTATCTCAGTTTGGATTTCTCCAGGAAACACCTTCAGTTGAGGTGTATAACCATTCTATCAGATACCATTTTTTTATTCCAGCAACATTCATGAGAAAAAAACAAACGAACAATGAAGAACACTCCAATTTTGTTAAATATAGGGTAAAACTAGAGAGCAACGATTGATGACTTCTGCATAGTCTTAGATAGAATTAGTAATATCTTTCTTGTCTTGAATTTTGCTAAACTAGTATCTCTTCAGCTAAAAATGCTGAAGAGGTCAGTGCAGGCAGCAGAGCTGAAGATGCATCCATTACTTCTGATGCCTTTGGCAAATCACACCATGAGCACAGCCCCAAGGGACAGGCTCAGCTCAAGCTTTCTGAGGTGCTCAGTTTAGCTCTGTGCAAGTCACCACACCACAGCTTTAGTTCTCTATATCCAAATCTCTGGAATTTGAAAGAAGTTTGCTATATAACCAATCACAGTGTTTAACTAATGAGTGCCTGTACTGTGCTTCATCAACAAACTTTTCCAGATGTATAGGCTGTTATTTTGGATTTTGGGGCTATCTCATAGTCAGCTCAAGGTGCTTTAGCCGTAGAAGGAAAAATCTACCCAACCTAAAGGCAGGCATTATTCATGAAAAAAAATTATAGGAAAGAAGCAAAAGCAATTCAAATGAAGCACTCAGAAGTGCTGCTATCCAAGAGCAGCCTCTAGTGGTCTGCCCAAAATCGCTGAATGCCAAGTAAAAGTGATAGTACATAAAGCTCCTAGCAGAAACGGCTGCATTTCACTCAGCACAGCTGATGACGTGACACCTCACAGCAGGAGTATAACCCATAAGAAAGGAGGCAGCATTTCTCATTGATTCTTACACTGAAAATCTGATTAAAAAAATAAAAACTGCTTTTGGGAACTTTGTAAGCATAGACAACATAGTTACATGAGTTTTTGTCAGAGATAGAGACCTTGAAGGTCTGCAGGGGAACAGAATAACAAAGACAAATCCAGAGAGCTTTGCCCAAGGGGCTGATAGTTCAAAGTTCTGAATGCTTCATCCAAAATTCCCAGCCTCTCCTGCAATGACTGCAGCCCAAAACACTGTGTGTGGTCACATCTACTCCAACTCATCCTTGGATCTGAAAATCCTTCAAGCGCCCTTGGGACTGTGGCCACAGCAGCTCCTTATGTCTGCCCTCAAAGTAAGAGCCTTCCAAGGAAGGTAGGCTGCTGTCAGAGACACACTATAGATGAGGTGAGTGTCAGCTCATTGGTGACAAGAGAGCTGCTCTTAAGCCTTGATCCCATAGGAAGCCAAAGGGCTTTATCCTTTCACAGCAGCAGGTCTCTTGAAACTGGGCAACACAAATCCAAGCAGGCCTACTTCAGGGACTTGTCTACAGTTCTCCTTGTGCTCCTCAGCCAAATAAGGAATACTGGCACACAGTTTATTAATTTTTAAGTATTTGCACTGATTTATATGGCATACACCAGACTTCTCTTCCACACTCAGGTTTAGCTATGGGTATCCCAGTCTTCTCCATTGTCTCCTACTTGGCGACCTCCTAACACTTTCACTTGCACTTTCATGCCAATTCCTCTTTAAACTAACTGCATAAAAATTGCCAATTGCAGTACAGTAATGCTGGCTATGTTCCATCATATATGCTGACATTCTTTCTGCTCCAAAAACCTTATGCTGTTGTGGGGGGAAGATAAGGGAATATAGCCAGTATTAAAATAAGAACTACAATGTCCAGGCATCACTATCTAGCTGTAGTTCTATCACACACACTTATTTCCTTTCCACAGTACACCCATCAGCCTTTTTGTATGTTAACGTAGTATGTTACCCCACTAAAAAACCCCATGAACTAAAATCAGTGTGGCTTAGATGCATTTCTGCAAGTAGAAGAAGAAATAATCATTAAAAGACAGAACTCTCGCTTAACACATCCTCCTATAGTGCATGAAATCAACTAAAATATTTTTAAGGAAGAACCTTCTTTTCTGAATGGAAAATTCAGTGTACTTTCTTCAGGTCACACAGAACTGCTTTCACAAGTACTGTTTGAAGAGAGACAACAATTTTGAGGACTGCTTTAGACTTAACTACAGATGGCTGAAGTAGGCCACGTTATCCTTGAAGGGACAATTAAGGATAAATAGGTCAGTAAAGGCAAAAGGGCTCTATATTTGTTAAGCTTAAATAAATACTAACAACAAATAGCTAGAACGCTCCTAGCTATGGAACTACGAAGCCTGACTCCACATAAATATTTTTACACCTATTCAAAATGATAATATTGGAATTACACACACTTCAGTACACTTCAACAATAACTAATGCCACTAATGAAGTACTGACACATCCCTCCTGGAAGGTTACATGCTGTGCTTTAGGAAGGTGAGCTTATACTTAAGTAGGGTGCTAAATTCTCTGCAGTTGAGACTGGACTAATGGAAGCTCTGGCACAAGGTCCAGCATTTTACTAATTAAATTCCACGAACTGAGCACTGAAAAACTACCTTGTCTCTTCATCAAGTAACATGTGCCACGAATACAGAATCTCTATACTACTCAAATCCTCCAAGCCATTAAAGTGTACGTGGGATTTAAAGAATAGAAAGGCTTTGCCTTGACAGCGATAAGCTTTAAAACAAGTTTGAGACATTCACAGGGTGGACATCAAAACAAGGATGAACTGCCTCAAATCTAGTAAAAATTCAGAATAAGTAACACAGAGCTTTCGTCTAATCTCATCAAACAATGCATCTGACACAAAAGCTTAAGGCAACATGCTTTATCTTAGGATTCAATGCTCTTACTTTAAACACAAGCCTTTACATTTCTTTTTTGCTTACAGGAACATACGGCATTTATACAACTGTTTGGCAGCTGTGCTCAGAAAGGAAGGGCACACGCAGCATGACAGATTTTGCTGGAAGTCCTGGGATGTTCTCATTGACAAATTTGAGAGGCTGCCAAGGTAACAGCAGGATACAGGTTTCACATCTTTTGCCTGGATTGTAATCTGACAAAGAGGAGAACATGGAAACGAAACACAGCTGACACTAATAGACACTGAAGCTGCAAAACCGTTCCTCAGCATGTCAGTGTGAACTGTCAGGGTGCCTGGTTTTTGGCACTTCTTACCCATTATGTTAACATTCACCCCTGGTGCTCCATAAAATAGAAGTAGTTAACTCTTAGCTAGTGATGCACTTATTTAGGCTGTAGATAAATGAGGTAACACGTGGTTACTCTCCCATTGGCTCCTCAGAACTTCAGCCAGGGCCTTGAAGGACTCATCAGCTCTCACACGGCATTACCCCCAACATGGCTGCTCTGGCTGCAAGAGCACAGCGGTGAATCCATGCTAATGAGACTAATAAAAAGGTTTGTTGGCTCCAGAAATATCCATGCCATGCTGTGGCATGTTCTCCTGGTCCCCAGCTAAATTTACTTCCTCATGCATTGCTGCTGTCACACTACATCTTGTTCAGTCTGAGCCCCTGAGGAACCTAGCACAGACATTTGTTATCCCAAATGATGGAGAGCTGCTATGCTTCACAATGAAGGCTCCACCTGGAGCTCAGCAGACCATAACAACAGAACTTCCAGGCCCCTCAGACACCAGCTCTGTCTGAGGTCATCTTGTTCTGTTTATAACTTGGACAGTACTGCTCCTTAACTTCACACACCAGGTGGTGCCACAAACAATAGCATTTCTTAGAACATCACATTGTGTTGGAGCATTTGTAAACCATGGAGATCCTAAATATGAGGACATTCTCCTGGGCAGGAAGCTGATGGGGAAAGCCTTCCAAACAGGAAATAGCAGAATACAATAATTTAACCTGAGATATGCTTAAGGCAAAGCAGTGGGACAGCAGGGCATTACAAAAAGACTGTAGAAGACGAGCACAGAAGGCCTGAGTATTGTATTTAATAAGCAGCATGGGACTTGATCTGGCCATGAAAACCTGTTTCAAATTTTCTAATCTATACTGTTTCTCTTGAAGGGAACTTTGTGTTTAAAATTTAGCATTACACATTTTAAATATTTTCTTTTCAATCTCTTGTGATCACAAGAGTTTTAGCTTTTTTTCCTCTTCAAAGATGAATCTATAAGAGCAATGAAGAAAATTATTAAAGCCATTTCTTTCTATTAACAGCTTATTGTTATAGGATTTCAGTAGAAACAGCTAATTAACCAGAACAAAACCATGTGCTTGAGAAATCCTATCTTTTTTTAAACCACTGCAATTGTCTGTTAATTTCTTCTACACGGAGTTCTCATGCCACACCCTGCATTTTGTAAACTCATTCCAAGAAGGCATATACACACTGTTAAGTTAATAAAAACCATGTTTAAGTTACAGCTTTGATTGAGAGAAACACTATAGGTGATGTACACTATAACACTTGTCTTCAGTGTACATCACCTATCATTAAAGTCTACTTACTAGATTATATAGAAAGATGAAAAATACTTAAAAATGAAGAAAACAAATGGTCAATGCCCCAAAATAACTTCTTAGGGGTACATTAGACAGTTACGTTAGGATCCTATTCCAAAACCGAGTAGAATATTCTCCTTCCATCTTTTGTATAGAATGTAAACAGTACATCCCACAGGTGCCTCTCCCTCTTTGCTATTGGAATAACTGACACTGTGTATGGAAGTCTTCAGATTTTTACTCAGCTATGTGGTTGTCCACCTAACCAGCTCACCAGCAGTTCCCAAAGGATTCACTCAGTGAAGTAACAAGAGTCATTCTTCACTGCAGGCTCTAACAAACACGACGTCAGCTACACAGATGTTACAAAATGTCCTCAAAGCATCTCAAACAAAGGCAAAATTGGCTCACTATTCTCTGCTGAAACTCTGCTGACTTCGAAGAGCATATTCCTTACAGACACTTATATATAGATACGAATTAATGCAGCAACTCTGTTGGCAAGACCTATTAATTCCTGTGGATCGCTACTTCTATTGAAAGTATCTGTAGCAATTTAACATTTTCAAGTACTCTTCCTAGAAGACAATGCCTTTAGTACATTTCATACCAATATGGATTCTCCTTCTTTCACTTTGGGTATTATATATATAAAGCAAAACATATCACTTGAGCTAAGCAAAATCATTCTCAGGGAGAAAGTCTCCACCTTTAAGTAAAGAAATATTTTGTACTTCAATAACACTTCTAAAATCATGAGGTGTTAAAAGGAAAGATCTGTTTCAGAAGTATTACATGTATACCTATATCATATATATATCTAATCACTGAAGCAGCAGTTATAAAATTATTAGCTATAATCTCCCACTGTCTATAGTTCTCATCCTTAAATCACTGCTGTATCAGGAAAAAATAGTGATCTTTAATGACACATAGTACATGATTGTTGTCATACATCACGTCAACAACCCTGTACCAAATGCTTGGAGATTATTACAAACTGCACATTAGGCACTGTACTTTATCCAATTGTCTACAGAACACAAATTTACCCTGCAGTGTAAGCAAGATACCAATCTGAGAAAATGATTCAGCTTTCTGTTAATGGCATACAACTGCACCAGGGTTAACAGAGTATCTTAAGTTGAAATGAGGTATTCCCTTTCCACCATCCCTTTTCTTAACTGCCTCATATATAAGACATTTCCACATCAGAGCACACACTGATAGCTCTGCTATTTGCATTATCCTACTCCATGGCCATGTAGGTTGGTAACATGTGACTTAAAATAGTTCCACTTCTGAATGAAAGGTGACCTATGAGACATTTAACTCTTCATGAAAAGAAAGCACAGTCAAGAAAAAGTTTATACTGGAAAATCTTGTAAAACTCAGTGTTCGTACAGTATAGAATATTAATACAACAAGAGGGTTCAAGGTTGTGTTTGCACATACACAATTAGATGGAATAGTAAAGACAAGTTAAGAGGTTTTGTTTTCTCTATTTGGACAGAAAGTCCTTATTACCATTAGTGGTACTCTTTTCCTTGGGAACAAATCTAAAATTTACTATAGCAGCAAATACTTTACTGGACAAAATCTGCTGCTGAAGACAGAAAGGTCCTTTCTTTTTGAGTCTTTTAGCAGCTTCTCATTGTCATTCCCATGAAATATAATTTCCCTTAAGACACGATCACAGACAGTCAGACAATGAGTTTTGAGTTATTGCTGCCAACCCCTTGCTGTGATCTGGAATCCTGTACGAGGCTAAGTGGCACTAATAGCCTAGCACACTTTCCAAGTAACTGGCTCCAGACATGCCTATGCTCTACAGGGCTTTTCACAGAAAAGTTCATTTCCTCAAAGTCAGAATAACTGAAAGACTTGAATCATAGAATCACAAGTTGGAAAGGACCTGCAAGATCATCTAGTCCAAGCGTCCTCCCTTACCCTTGCTACCACACAACACTAAACCATATTTCGTAGCTCTGCATCCAGACTCGCGTATTTCATAAGCTAAATGATACCAATCTGTAGAGCATTCCATGCACAAAAGCTGTGAGTTGCACTGGTATCCTTCATGTAAATCTGTATAACCGAGGTCTTTTTAATAAGCTTACAAGATAAATTAATGATTAACTAACTGCTTCCATTTCCCTCAAAAAAGAGTTTTCTAAGCATCAAAAACAGCCTTCACAATTTTAGCCCTTGAAAACTAAGGTAACAGCAAAAATCCTGCACTAAGAAACCTTTAACAACACTACAAATGTTGACAATAACTTTACAACACTGCCATCTTTGGGGGTATATGCAGCCAATAGGGGAAGACGAACTGAAAAATGAACAGAATGCCTACTCCTAGCTTTTTCATTAGTGAAAATGTGCTCCCACCAAACCAATGCTCTGTGACACACTCAGTGCTCCCCCTGCACCAGATTTTGTTTGCTGTGATCAGAATTTCCCACACAAACCCATTCTGTGAAGAAGTTCAGTGGGCCACGATAAAGTGCCTTACCAAGGACTTTCAAAAGGAGAAGATGCAACTTCAGTACATAATTATTTTGTAATAACAATATTCAAGAAAGATGCTATCAAGGGAGGCTTAGCATCATGCAGTTTAAACAACACAAGGATAAACAAAGAAAGTGAGGCTGACTTTTGGCTTGCAGCTCCTCTCCCTGATTTACACAGATGTTAACAAGATGTTAACAGGAGGGCACCTTGAAGTACCTGCAGTGTAAAACCAGTGTACCCTCACAGGAAGCAGTTCCTACAAGTAATTAAGAGGGAAGCCCTTTACAAGACCGAAGTTATAATTCTTCATGCACATTCAGTAAAAAAAAAAAAAAGCACCCACGTGCATGAGGGAAATCTGCCATGATTAGTTTCAGACATGAGTTCAGCAAGGCCCATGCTGAATAGCACTGAATGTTGTCAGTGAAAAGAATGAGAAAAACAGCTTTAGACCAACATAATGCATTACACAACCTGTGTTCAAGAGTTTTTAACCTTGCAGAGTCACATAGCCCATTTTGGGAAAGGCATAAAGGAGATCTCTTGATTCGTGAAATAGTTCAGAGCCTCCTGAGAAGCTTTCAAGCCTAACACCAACATCCAGCTCAAAGAGCCAGACCCAAACTCAGAACAGGTAGCTCAGGGTTTTGCACAGCTAGGTCTCAAAAATCTCCATGGATGAAGGCTGTCTATCTCAAAGCCTTATCACTCTCCCAGTAACAAATCAACGATCCAGTATTCCATCCAACTAGCAGCCCTCCTGCCAAGACTGTAATAACTCAATTTGGATATAAGAGTGCTGGGGAAAGGCTGTAGAAAGTGTTGCTGAAGTTAAGGTAAAAGGTATGTACAGCTTCCCCTTATTAAAGCATCCAGAGATTTCACCACAGAAATAGGATGATCAAGCACAATTTTCCATTGTTTTATTCATGCTAGCTACTTCCCAGCACTTTCTTCTTTTCTGTGCCTATAAACGTGTTTTAAGAGGACTCACTCCTTAACTACCTGACAGAGTAAAGCAAGGTCAATTAGCCCATAGTGCTTCAGATCATTATTCTCAGCCTTTCTGAAGATGAATGTAATATTTTCTTTTCCCCAGACATCACAGGCTGCCTCTGATCACAAAAACCTTTCGAAGATGATAAAGAGTAGCCTTACTATATTACTGGCCAGCACTACGGTTACTCCAGATGCAGCTCAGATTATCCCATAGGCTACACTTGGGTGAAATATTTTTAAGAGATCCTGGAGATCCTCATCTATTGCTAGACTTTTCTCCTTGAGCACTTACTCTAAGAACACAGGCCTGAAAGATTCTGTCAGAGAAGACTGAAGCAAAGAATTCATTTAGTATTTCAGACACATCCATGTTGGCAGCCGCTAATATACTCAGCCCATTCATCACAGGTCCATATTTTCCTTGTTCATTCCTATAATGTTAATGCAGCAGAATAATTTTCTCTTTGGGAGCGGGGTGCGTGGGGCTTGGGGGGATTGATATGCCTCATTCCTTGTTCTTTAGCTCCAGGCGCATTAGGACTTTCCTGTAACCACCCCTATGTGTTTGAGCAATGTTTCCGTATTTGTCCTTTGTAGCTTGTCACTACTTCCACCTCCTGTATGCTGCCTTTACACTGCAGCACAAAGTAGCAAGTTTTCTGTTTAGCCCAGACAGTCTCTCAGTGAGTCTCTTCATTTTTCAAGACACACCATTCTTGTGTAATGACATTGTCCTTAAAAACCTCACAGCTTTCAACCATAGATATACTCTTCAGACTTGCCTTCCACTGAATTCCACCTACCAGTTCCCCGAACAAGCCGAAGTTTAGGGTCTGTATTCCACTCTGCTACTTGCTTTCCTCACCTCTATCAGGATCTTGATTTTCAACAAAGCCACAGGTTTTGATGAGCAGTTGATTGACAGTACTACCATGCCCTCTAAGACAATTGGGTTTAATTGCTGGATCTGATTAGCACCACCACCCAAATTTTTGGAAGTGCTACAGAAACTGTACATTCAGTATGATAATGAAATGGAACATAAATAATTAGGACAAATCCCCATATGTAACTGTGAAGTTCTCCCTCACACTGTGCAACATTTTGAGTAACATCCAGTAATTAGCAACTTCTGCCAAAACTGTGTTTTCAATTAAAACACAGAACATTACACTCTAGGATCCAGAATGCAAAGAAATTAAACAAGAGCACAACTTCCATCACAGTATCTATATGCATGCCTGCAAGGAAGTAATTTTTTTCATGCCCTGATGAACTGTAAATAGCACTATATATAATTAATCTAAACGCTACATTAGGCAGTTCACACTTAATCAAAACTCTCATTGACCCTTTTTCTTTAAATACCAAGCCTGACTTTCTTCCCATGATGTGAATGATTGAACATAAGAAATGTTTTATCAGATAAGAGTATTTCTACCAGACAGGTGCTTACCTCGGGATGCTGGTCAGGTAGGTCAGGACATTCTGGAACTCCTTCTCAGGGATCTCATTGAAAGCTGGGTAGTCTGGAAAGGTGATAACAGGGCATCCATCTCCCCCTCTTCCACCTACAAAAGAAACAAGCAGCAAATGTGTTTACACTTAGATCCTTTTATCTAGTCTGCAATTTGCCAGTATTTAAACTACTGTACTTTTTATTCTCCTTAAGCAGTGCTCAGAGTGGACACTAAGTATTCTGAATAACCTAGTCTTCTGAGCTTAGAAAGTTTTATAGGAAAGGATGTTACACCACATCAGATTTTTTCCTGTATATGTTGTTTCATGTGAACGCAGTTTAGACACCAGGTGGCAGTGCATTTTTCATTTGATAAATATTAAATGCAAGTAAATACAACCCATCTGGAGAAAAATAAATAACTGATTTAGGAAAAAAAACCCACTCAGAATTAAGCAGGCACATCTCTATCTTGAGCCAAACTCTACCTTCTCAACTTGACTAATTCCTGCAAGCCTCTCCTCTGCTCTGCTTTCAGGACAGACTAGAAGAGGTGGCAAAACAAGCTAGAGGAAGATATTTTAAATTAGGTTTCCTGTTCAGCTTCTCAGATTACCTACAAAAGGTAAAGCAGAGCCAAGCATCTACACTACAGTATGGTTGCTGAGCAGTTAGATCTCCTTTACTGTACCTTTTCTGACACTCACACCACAGCTTTTTAAATGCACTTCACACACATTTTTATACGCCACAATACAGTTTATTATTATTATTATTCTTTTTTAAGGTGATGCTAATACTTAAGCAAATATCTCAAAATATCAGAAACAGGTTGGACACAGGAGCTGTTGAAATGTAGCAGCTGCATGAAGTTCACAGCTGTGGGAGTTGTGGAGACACTGCTGGAAAATTAACTTTGCTTGGCAGTTTGAAAAAAGAAGAAAAACAGACAAAAATGATTGTGACAAAATGATAAGTATATATTTTATGGCCTTGAAATTTGACCATTTTGTATAAGTCCATTGTAAAATGCATTACTAGCATTGTCTGATCACGAGAGCAAGTGATTTGTGAATATCTGTGCTTCAAAGTGCCTCTGCATCCAGCTTTACCAGTAAAAGAAGAAATACTCGAGCTCAGATTTATTTGATAAAAGAAACCACCATTTCCCTCTCAAGCCACAAGTAATTGCAACAGCATGAATGATATCCTTACGTTAATACACAGTGAATCTGACTTGCATCTACTTGGTTACAGGCAATCTGGTGCTACCACCATGCAGCTCTTCAAATCAAATATTAGGAAATAGCGTGCTTTGGATCCATTTAAACAACAGTAAAATGCAACTGTTACACAAAATCATGAGTTTGCAAACAACCTTTATGACACATCCAGACATTGCAACACTAAGTTAAGGGAGCTACTTTTAGCTACGCAGATGCTCACAACACAAACGTACGTTAAAAAAAAACAACAAAAAAACAGTAACAACTAGGGATTGTTATTGTTATTATTTTGCTCTATTCAGGTTCTAAGGAACAAGGCATTTTCCTCTCTCATTTTTACTGAAAGGATTTTTCAGGCAAGTTAATGAACGTTGCTCACACAGTGTCCTGCTCTCTCTAGAATATATTTAGTTATCATTATACATTATTTTTAGTTTTCCCCTGGTTACTTGCTTTGTTCTGTAAACTTCTATGAATAGGCCATATGAAACAAAAGAAAAAGAACAATACGTTTGCTGGACGTGGCCTAAAAGCAGAACCATGGAGCATGACTTTCGGGAAGTTCCCAGACCACCACTAATTGTCAAGGGGAAACGCAGAGCCATCCTGCCTTGACACAGCCTATAAATTTTCAGTTTCTAGTGTACTCATCACAGGTTATTGTGGGTGGGGATGACTCTATCCTGTCTGTTAGTACACAGTTGAGCACCAATACCCCTGTATTTTCCTGATAGGACGCTTGGGCACACCTATACCTTCCCCAGGACTGCTTGAGTGCTTCTCATCACCAGAGCCTCACTGCTGTGAAGAGCTTATCTGATGTGTTCTTCTTAATAAATTCTATATAATTTCAGCTTTAAAGTTTCAGTGCAGAAAGTGACTACTTCACATAACAACTTGAAATAGATGATACTGCAACTGGAAGTTCACTGCCAAAAGTGAGAGACATGCTGCTCTAGAAAGCACTGGCTTCCTGCAAATGAGTGTCATATGACTCTGGTAAGGAATTTCTCCTCTCTAAATACATTACTCAAGTAATTGGAGTACTCAGAGTATCTGAAATTAAGAATACACTTCATTGAACTAGTGGATAAAAGCACATCCTTTGTAAAGGAAAAAATAACAATTACCTCTTGCTTCTCTTTAAAAATATCTGCTCCTTGAAATGAGAGACAAGGTTTGCTTGTATTACTTCCAAAGCTGCATTTTGCCCAGGCTAATCAGCAGTAAGGCTTAGAAAGGAGAGGTTTGTGTTTGTTTATTTAAATCTCTATAGACTGAGAGTTCGATGTTCTGAATGTTAAGCCGCAGTTAAGTCTGCACCTGAGTGAGACAAACTGCTACATTTCTACCTCTTCTACTGTCAATACACAACATACAGACTGAATGTCATGTGGGCAACAAAAAACATGCTTAAATTTAAAAATAAATGCTGCTACATGATGCTGAATTCACATAGAAGTTCAAACAATTTTACAGCGTGCATGAAGCAGTTTAACTAGGGAGGTATTTCCACATCATTTCCATAGAAAAGAGCAAAAGCACTGGCAATGAAATAAGGTTACAGAGAGCAAGGAGAAGCACGTCATCCACAAGGATAATTTAAAGGGCCAAAGCTACTAGGCATTTTGAAAGCCAGTAGCAATGATAACTTCCTCAACTGCAGGAAAAACAACTATTAATAAATATGCAAGTTGCTTGAAGAACTATAAATAGCAATACGTGCATGTTGCCTTTAATGCAAATAACTTCTTTTTTTTTTTTTTTTTTTGAAGTTGTGCAATGCTTGAAAAGGCATTCAAAGGAAAGCGAGATTAAAAAGTTGGCTCAGTACTTGCAGTGGTCCAAAGCATCATTTGCACATTACATAACTTATATGATTTAAGATGCACATACACAGATACCTGTCCCTATGCTTTTGTTCATCTACATTAACTTCAATATATCTACATATAAGAAAATATAAAACGCAAATGAGAGACTGTAAGCAAGAAATGCATTTTCCAGAGAGTTTTGAATGAGCATTCCAATGTCCCTTAAGATGATTTCAGAAAAAAAGAAAAGAGGCAGAAAAGCCTTTGCTATGGAGAAGAAAAATGGTTGCACAAACACTAAGTAAAGGAAGAAAGAGTGAGATGGATGAAACAGCAAGCCATGTAGAAAAGGACTGTCTGTTTGGGTATGTGGAAGGGGATGTCTAATACAGACAAGCAGCAACGAAAAGAGTAGCAACAATTCTTGAAAATAAAGATCTTGTTCCAAAGAAAGAAAAAACTCCAAAGAAAAAAGTAAGTAGCTAGGCCTGAGGTAAAATATTAACATCAGGTTTTTCATCTTTTCACCTTTTGCGAATGACTGATTTAAAACCTTGTCCAGAGCTTGCCCCTATTAACTGTAGACTGAACACTGCAGACACACTGCTGAGCAACAGCTGGAGCCTTCAACATCGACAGGAAGGTAATACCTTGATGCAATTACACTTGGCTGTGCTCGCTGAAAAACTGAAGTATTAAAGTTCTGTTTTAAAATTTCAAAGCGAAATGAAAATGCCTAAGTCAAATTGCCCAATAATAATAGAACAGAATATAGCTATAGCCCACTGTAATGCAGCTGTCCTACTATTTCAGGCAAATAACTGAGTTAAAAGAGATAAGAGCCTTACATCTAAACTGAATAAAATAGAATGACAAATGGCTGCTCTCACTAAGCTCCACTGCACAGCAGATTTAATGAGTGCTGACGATGCTTGTGGCTGTGTGAACTCAAGAATGTTAGGGGCTGAAGAAACTCCCATCAGACTCCATGAGATTTTACTCATCTACTGTAATCATCAGTTCTCCCCTTACTTCTGAGGGACAAAACGTAAGCACTACTTGCAATTGCCTAGATAGGCTGCTTCTTGAATGACATTATACTATAAGCTAATTTTTTTGCCCCATTTTAAGAAGGAAACTTGGAAAAGCTTGGAAGCTTGGAAAGTAAAAAAAAAAAAAAATTGCAAGAAAAGAATTGTAGCTTAAATACCATCATCTCAAAAGGAGCGTGAACACCCAACTTGATAAACAAATTCTCATTTCCACATGCTACCATCACCCCATAGAGAAAATAATCGCTGCCACAGACCCACACTTAGTGCAGCTTATATGGAAAGAATAAATTATAATAAATGATCACTTGCAAGTACAGTGAGATTTTAAGAGCTTTTGACAAGCAAACCAGAACATCATTTAATTCCTGGGCACCTTTTCATCTCATGCAGGAATAAACAGAGTGAAAAAGAACAGTCATAGTCCAACTTCAGCCTAGAGAGTATAACCTCCTTTACACTGAAGGAGGCAGAGTAGCTCTGCAAAGCCACTCACAGTCTCCCTCTCCAGAGGGGAGAGGGAGAGAGTAAGTTCACTGCTGCACACCTGCATGAGCCTTACATACAGGAAGGCAAGGAAAAAAAACAACGACAAAAAAAATAGCCAGCAGCTCATCAGATGCCTGTCAACCTAATCAACAAACAGAGGCATCATCTCACTTTACCCATTAGCAGCTAGTCATGGTCCCAGCACTGGGATGGACCAAGCTCAGCAACTGATGCCTGCAAGCACATAAACACATCATTTACTTGGCAAAGTTAGTCCAAGGACATCAAAGACATTTCGTGCTGTGTAAATACAACTGTGCTGCTTTTAGAGACATTTTTTAAGACTAGAAGCAGGTTCCTTTGCATAAAGAAGGAAGCAATACCAGTATGAAAACCCGTTCCAGAGCTACATGTATCTAAGCCTAGCACTGAGACTACTGGGGAACTTGTGGCAGTGGTGCTCACTCAAACATTGCTTTTATCAAGTTTGAGGTGTCAGCTTAGGCTTCAGTATTAAACATGATAGCAGATCCAATAGCACCTTAGCCTGTAGGATGAAGCCTACAAGAATTCCACAGCACATCAGCACATTCACACTGTGCTCCCCCATTTCCAACAAGGGCTTGGTTAGCTCAAAGAGCTCTAGATCGGGGTGTACCAGACTCCTTAGTACTTCCTTCTTTATTTCTTATGCTTTTCATCATCTCTATCAACCACCTACACAGTGGGATAGAATGCACCTCAGCAAGTTTGCTGACAACACTAAGCTGAGTGGTGCAGTCGATACAATAGAAGGGAGGGATGCCATCCAGAGGGACCTGGACAGGCTCAGAAAGCGGGACTACATGAACCCAATGAGGTTCAACAAGGCCAAGTGCAGAGTGTGTCACTTGAGTCAGGGCAATCTCATATATGTAACAGACTGGGAGAACTCCTTGAGATTAGCTCTTTTGAGAAGGACTTGGAGGTTCCTGGTAGAAGAAAAGCTGGACATGAGTCAGCAGCATACTCTTGCAGCCTGGAAGGCCAACTGTATCCTGGGTTTCATCAAAAGAAGGGTGACTAGCAGAGGGACAGAGGCGATTGTCCCTCTCTACTCTGCCCTTCTGAGGCCCCATTTACAGTACTGCATCCAGGCCTGGGGCACCCAGCACAAAAAAGTCACAGAGCTGCTGGAGCAGGTCCAGAGGAGGGCCATGAAGATGATCAGAGGGCTGGAGAACTCTCTTATGAAGAAAAAGTGTGGGATCCAGGCCTATTCAGCTTAAAAAAGAAAAGGCTCTGGGGAGACCTCATTGTGGCCTTCCACTACTTAAAGGGAGCTTACAAACAGGAAGAGATCGACTTTTTTCATTGTCTGATAGTTACAGGACAAGGGGGAATGGCTTTAAACTAGAAGAAGAGAGTTTTAGTTTAGATGTTAGGAAGAAATTATTTACTTAGAAGGCAGTGAGGCACCGGCACAGCTGCCCAGAGAAGTTGTGGTGGCCCATCCCTGGAGGGGCTCAATGCGAGGTTAGATGGGGCCCTGGGCATCCTAAGCTGGTGGGGAGCAGCCCTGCCCACGACATGGGGCAGGACTAGGTGGGGTGTGAGGTTCCTTCCAACCTATGCTATTCTATGATTCCACAATTTCCACTCATGTAGTCTTTCATCCTACCCTCAGTTCCACCCCATTCCAGTTCATTCTCCAGGAGTCAGGATAATTTGAAATTTTCGCTAAGAAAGAGAAAGAAACAAAACTAAGAAACAAAAAATAACTTCTTTTGTAGTGACAAGCCTTGGTAGTCTATTCTGAGTTGTTCATAAAGAACAGATTTCTCCTATATGGGAAGTCAGAAACTGTGAAATCCCAACAGGCCCTGCCATACACACGAGTGGGGTCTATATAAGGGAACATCATAGTCTTACCTGACAGATAAGCAAATTGTTTCTTTAACTGGTCGTGAATATCTGCTGCATAGAGGGGGATGATATCCTGATGCATTATTTCATCTGTGGAAGAAAAAAACCAAACATTGCAAAATTGCTTTGAGTAGAATTTCACAGCAGACAGTAAGTAAAATAAAAATCAGCGTTAGAACACTAACACCCAGGAAATAGCCTAAATTTGAAAAACTATGTGAAAATACTGAGAGACTTCCAAATGTTTGCCTTTTCATAAATTTTTCATGAACTTTTCAGGAAGCATACTGATAAAGAAAATTAAAAGTCATGCGGATTTGCTGACACTTGAAAGGTATACTGCCTGTCTCTGAACCAAACACTGTGAAGTTAATATTCCTCAGGAACGATCTTAAACAGTGAGATTTTACATATCAAATATTTTTATTAAAACCTTCTCAACTCATATGAAAAAGGAACAAGTACACATAGGCACCCAGCTTGCCAGACCTTGCTGAAACCATCCCACGCTTCCTGGACACTTACAATTGTTCCAGCACCTACAAACTCCTCAGTGGCTCTTATGGAAGGAACAGCATGCAGCCATGGAAAAAATCACTGCCTTCCAAAGGGAATTTTGTCGGTGAATAACCTTTGTTACTCTGTACTGTTCTGCATGGCAGGCCTGACAGGACTGGATGTACAGCTCCCATGCAGTGCACATATGCATACTTGCCGTGTAAAAGCTTTGTCTCATCTTTTATGTGGCCCTTCTACCCCAGCTTATTGGCAAGTAAAATACTTTCAATTCTTGGCCACAGAATCTGAGTCGAGGCATTTCCTCCAGAAGGAGAAGGTCAAGCAGAAACCTAAGCCTTCTGACCGCAATAAAGACCTCCACTTCCAAGGCATGAAAGAGTTGCCTCATTGACTAAACTATGACCTTGTTCCGGCAAGGAAACAAAGTTTTACTCTTGAAATGCCTAAAACCTAACTATTGTATCTTTTTAGCCTCACTGAAAAGCAGTGGAAGAATAACCTAGCATTTTTATTGCTCGGTTTGGAACATCTCTTTTCATCTACCGTTACATAAAGAAGTTTCTTTTTTTAATGTACATTAAGTGCCATTAAAATACACTCAATTCTAACACTCAACTACATGCACAGAAAATGTAAGTAAAAATACACAGACATGGTATAGGGATAAATGTTACCAGCCCTGAAGTACAAGCTGATCAAGCAGAAATACTGCTTGATCCTAGAGGACAGGATTTACACCTACTGAGACCTTTTAAATGTCAAAAATTGCAGGGATTTCCCTACTATTTCTATGAGCAATTCTCACATGCGCACAATTCTAAGAACTATGATTATTTGAGAACAGCCTCCAAAAATGTGCAGTTAATTCTTCCAGATAAGCACCAACTTATACTGGGAAACAGAACTTCTCTGTTCCCTTTGCACCAGCCTGACAGCGGAGCAGCCGTGATCATTGTCAAGGTCACACCAATCAGAGCTATTTTTCTGCATCCGGTGAACTGCTGCTTGAACCAGAAGACCTCTGCATACCACACTGTCAGATCCCTAAGTGGTTAGGTCTAGCTGTCAAGTTATATTTCTCCAAGACCTTCGGTTACGTCATCATCTTAATGTCTTAAAGGAAAAACTAGAAACAGACGTTTTACAAGTTTGATCTCAGATGGCCAACTCATTTCTGTTTCCCTCTCCAGGGGCAAACATTTTGTTTTTAATGTAAGTGATTTTTAATACAAAGAGCTTACCTGCAGCAGCAGTGTTCAATAAGTCAAAGCCAGCCCCTGATTCTGCAAATTAGAGCCTACAAGCGGACCCATTTACCTGAACATACTGTATGATAGGATCAATGTCAACTTTTTCAGCAGGTGATAGGAAAAAGGAGAAAAAGGCAAGCACTCCGTAATGCACCTCTAGTCACAGGCAGAAGTAATTTTTGCTATTATCACATACATACATATATACGTATTGAATACACAGGTAAATATCTGGCACATAACATTCAAGTAGGCAAGATGTTCATAAGCCAGAGAAATTCAACATCATGTCTACCAGACACATAAGGATCACTACTTCCTGACATGCCCGCATGAACTGTCACATCACAGTCCCAACTAGTGCCATGCAAAGACACAAGAACTGCTTTGGTTGTCCCCTGTTCTCTGTGACAGAAGCAACAGCTTTTGCAACTAGCACAGCCTTGAGATCAAACACTTTCACTGAAAGCACAGTACTTTCCTCCCCAAGGTTTAAGTCTCACTTTAAAGTCACACTTAACAGGCAGAGTGCCTGTACACAGACTGACAGCCTCCTGGAGACCATCCTGCTGCACTCCCTCTGCCACAGCACTGCCCCTCACCTGGTGCTTGCTTATTTGGTTTCACAGCAGGCTTCAGGAAGAGGACTGTGTGTTAAGATCAGGGCTAACCTACAATAATTTGAGAAAACTGAGATAAAAAATAGTCTAAAACAAAGTGAGAAAATGAAACTCTGGGAACTCCCAAGCTGTTAGTGTTCAGCAGCCTGAAGAGATGCACTTGAACCCTGTAGCAGTGATGGGCTGAGAAAGAAAACCACAAAAGCACATGGCAAAGGATGGAGAGCAAGCATACGCACTTGAACAAACAGTAACCATCAAAAACTAAAGACTTAGTCTCATGGATGTTCTCGGTTTCTAAGAAAGCAAATAAGCTTACATAAAAGTTATGAGTCTGGGAATTTGCTCTTGCTTCTCTACTATGTTTGCTGTAAATTTTACCTACAATATTACAATATCCTTCTTTCTATATGCCATCTAATGGACAAAAACTAATCTTCCAAATCCAAAAAGTTATGCATGCCAATAGATAGGACTAATAACAACAGCACTAAGAGACACGGCCTTGAAGTTACAGTGGCAATTGAAAAGTAGCAGTTGTGTGTTTACCACTCTTACTGGTGATAAGAAAACAAACAAAAAAATCTGTGAAGTTATATCCACTAAAGAATAAAGTTTTATCACGCATTTAGCTGAGAAACAACCAACTTGCCCTTCTACAGCTGATGAATGGAAGCCAAAAATGCAAATGCAGTAGATGATACGACAGCTGTAATGCAAAAGCCAATGTGCCCCAAACACACTAATGTGGTTGGATGGACTTTGGATTCTACAACTCCCATGTTTATGCAACACCTACCAGGAAAGAAAAGCCAAGTTTCATTGAATGGGAAGTCTTCTCCTAGTCTGTCCACGGGGACTGCAGTTTACATAGATGTTCCTCAAACATCCTCCCCAAGAGTGACATTAAAACAGTTTAACAAGCTATGACATAAAACTTGTACACACTACAGAGTTCAATATGGGCTGCAAAGCCTTCATAGGACACGAAGTTCTGCATCTTATCACTTCATAATCTTTATGCAATGCAGACTAGGAAATACTAATTGCTTCAGTGCTATGCTTCAGCATTCTGCTTAGTTGAAAGTCAGACTTAGAGCTGCTTGGGGTAGGTTTTGCTTCTTTTTCTTATAGGATATAAGCAGGATTCACTTTTGGACTTCCTTCCCCAGGCATCCATATTGTAAGAAGATCACTACTAATCAGACTTGCCATCAACAGTAATTAACAGAAGGTTCCTCAGCCTTTAAAAACTACCCTGTAAGCTGACTCAGGAGCATTGCATTTTGGATTTAATGTTACATATGATAGCTGTTGTTCATTCTTGTTTGCATTGCCATATTCAATCTTATTAAGATCAACTGCCAATAAGGACTGCAAAGTGAATTCAATAGTCATTTTTAAGTTTTCTTATGAGCTAAAATGGATTATTTAAAAAAGAAAGAAAAACTGTTAAAGCATTTTCCAGCAACCTCAGAAATGAGGAAGAAGGCTGACAAGTCACCGCTCATGCTTGTAAGAAAAATTCATTTCCCCCAGTCTCCTCTGGAGGGTGCCCTCCCAAGAGCTCTTCTCACCAATTCTGACAGAAATCCCTGCCAGCTCTCCCCTCTCCAACATTTTGTCTCCTTTCAGGGAAAAAGCCCTGACATCAATTGCCCAGCATTACGTTCTTTATATCTAGAATTCCCCCAAAATAGAGAGTTATTCAAAAGTTGGAGTTCAATCTGATTTTGCAGGAAGTTTTTCCATCAACACATGGATACGTGGTGTCCTTAATAGAAGGCAATGGAAGCTTGCACATGCTGAGCAGACTACAAGGGCACATGCTCCTTTGGCTCACAGATCTGGAGAAAATGATATATTTAAATCCTTTAAATTTCTTTAATAACCTTTAAACAGAGAACAGCCACCTGCTCTGCTCTTCAGGGACTATTTCCATTTTAGTGAAGCTAATTAAGTGCATATTAAAATAGTTACTAAAGAAATCTGTTTTCTAAGGAATTTTTAAGGGCATACTTACATGAACCAATATTCATGCAGACCATGATTATTTTTAATTTTACATTGGCTGTCTGACACATTGTTTTCAAACAGATACCCAAGAGGTTGGTTTACTGTATGTGAAAGAGATACTCGCACTACAGCATGCTAGAATATGCAGTCTTTCTTGAAGGGTTCATTTAAAGAGATTTCTTGAGTAGCTTGCTTAACATTCAAGATTCATAGCACATCTGGTATTGTAACTGCTAATAAACTGTAAAATAAGGTTCTTTAAAATTATTGCTGCTTTTTAAAAATTTTATTTTTAAAACTGAACACACAACAGCTAGGAATGCAGAAAGATTTTTATTCCTAAGCAAACACCTAAAGGTTCTTTAAAAAAAAAATAAGATGAAAAAACCACAAGAGCTAGTGTTGAAATTGGATCTAAGAGAAGACAGAAATATCATCTTACTTAACAGAGAGATCAGTTAAATATATATTTTTACATAGAAAAGAATCTCTCCGTTAATAAATACATTTTAAAACTACCTTCTAACTCCATTTGAAATCTTGCTTTAATAGCGGTGTCTCTATCTACGAGGGAGGAAGATGGCTTAGAGAGGTCAGAAGCCAGATCAGCAGCAGCAATTGCCTACATCTCAAGTGAAGCAGGATTACAGTTTAACAGTTTGGTCGCAAGAGCATAAAACTAACTCATACTCGAGTTGTCTGGCATGAGGAAACCCTGAAGAAAAATGGATCTGAGAAAATGGTCAATGTCACTCAGGTCAAGGTTTTCTCTTATCAGTAATAAGGCTCTTCTTTCTTCTGCAATTGAACTAAAGCTTATCTCATTCAGATTTAGTCTGACATGAAGCAAAACTTTTTTCATTCAACACAATACCAGAGATGAGTTTAAGTAAACTGTATCAACATTATGCTGAAGAAGGTCTCCTAATAGGACTTGTAATGGTTTTAATTTTATTCCCACCAAGCCAGTGGGAATTACACCACCCTTACAAGTAGCCTGTATAAAATCCTATGGCTGTCACTTTACATCAGCTTGAAAGCCACCCTGTTTGTGCTTTTGTACACACATGGACCCAATTATGCCTTTCAGCACAGAATCCAGTAACACACCATAAAGCAACGTAGAAATCATTTTCCTGCCTCATCTTGCTGAGCCAGCAAGATTGTCCTGAAAATGTGACAAGAGCTTCTCTATTAAATGCATGCCTTAAATTGATGAAGTACGATTGTTCTCAATCAGTCTTGTTTTTGATTCCTCTGTAAAGCCTACCCACCCAAAGAGTTGAATGCCTTTTATGACAGAGGTCTTCATTAGAAGAATCTTTTTATTAAAGCAATCCTCCCATCCAGTAACTATAATTGCAAGATAATGACTTTTAGAACAGTCCCTTCATCTCTCTCAGCCCTAAGGCAAACTCTTCATTTCCTCATTCTTCTCTCTTCATCCACCCATCTTCCCACTCCAACTACCAGCACCAACAGTCATCTCTTGTGTAGCCCCCAGAGCAGGGAGGGCCAGAGAAGCAGAGCGAGGGAAGACAGCCCTCTTCCACACACCAACACGTGAAACTAAGAAAGCCATCAAAACACAACGACAGCTCTCCAAATTTAAAATGGAATAAGGAGGCTGAGGAGAGACCTTATTGCTCTCTTCCAATATCTGAAAGGTGCTTACAGTGAGAGCAGGGCTGGTCTCTTCTCACTGGTGACAGGACGAGGGGAAACGGCCTCAAGTTGCACCAGGGTAAGTTTAGGTTGGATATCAGGAAAAACTTATTTACAGAAAGGGTTGTTAAGCTGGAATAGGCTCCCCAGGGAGGTGGTTGAGTCACCATCCCTGGATGTATTTAAAAACTGTTTGGACGTGGTGCTCAGGGACATGATTTAGTGGAGGGTTGTTAGAGTTATGGTAGTATGGTTAGGTTGTGGTTGGACTTGAAGACTCTGAAGGTCTTTTCCAACCTGAGAAATTCTATGATTCTATAGAGATGCCTGCAAGCTCTATGGTTAGGTAAGCTGAACCCTAACAGCTGCTGACCAAGTTGCCCTCATCTTGCACTATTTGTAATCAGTCCAACTTGGCTACATGTTTTCTATGCAACATGGAAATACACATAACAAAGTATCAACATCTCACCAGCCCAAGATACCCCCTGGAAGAACTCATTTCTGTTTTATTTGACTAACCCGCCATCAAACTAAAAGGCCAGAAAATGCAAGAGACTAATTCCTGTGAGTCTGCATGCAAATCACAGCCCTCTCTTCTAAGCACAGTACCTTCCTTCCCAACTATCTGGATAAAACCAGATTATCTCAACTTTCTCGAGAAAATTTCTGGAGAACAAGCAAGCAGGAAATGCTAATTCATCACCTGCGTCAGTATCTCAAGTACTAGGAAAAACAGAAATAAAGCAACCTAACACTCCAAATAGCTTAATAGGGCACTAGTGTCCAATAAGTATTTCAAATGATACAGGTACACAAGATTTTTACTAGAAAAGCCTACAGAAAAGTTACATTGCCTGTTTTCCTTCCTAGTCAGAAAGGATAATTTCCTTTCAAGAACCCTGATGCACAAAAACCAATTTTCAAGTTAAGACACCTTTAACTGAAACAAGCTTTACGTATTTTCCACTTCTATGACATTGTTAACATCAGCTTGTTTTCTGTATGGCTCCTGATTCCCTTTATGCTAGTGGATTTGAAAGGCCTTACCATGGGAGTCAAGGACACAGAGGTCTCTACAGCCTATTGCTACAGTACAAGCCACAAAGTATGACTATACAGCCCACGGCTACAACAGGCTACTCTGTAATCCCATACATTTTCAGTGTTGAGTAATGACCTAATTGAGTTAAGACTCAGAACTGGTACTGTCAGAGAAAAATCTAAAGTCTTATAATAGAGGGAACTTCACTTCCAAGTTCAATTCTCACTCAGGCATTTTGCTTAAGAATTCTTGACTGCTTAGATCTTTAGCAGAGCCCATGAAACTTCTGCAGCACTTTCCATAACCCATAATTTAGTAATATTTAAATAACTCCATTAAAATGAAACTGGAGAACTTCATTCTTTTAATCATATCTAGAGAAGAACACACTTTCTCTACTTAAGTATAGGGGTTAATAACTTCCCCTTATGTGTGCAATAACAGGAAAACTAAAATCTTTATGTATGACTACCAAAATACTGCTTCATTTGAGTAGTTCTCATTTCCTGATATTGCAATTTCAGGAAAAAAAAAACTTGCCTATCTGTTTCTTCTTTCAGAGCACAGGGTTGGAGCTTTGGCACATCAGTATCTACAGAACTGTGAGGATGACGGTCTGATCTCACGTATGGAGATTCATCACTGATCCTTCTTTTAAAAACTGTTGAAGTGTACAGCAAATACAGTGCTGCTGAGCTGGCATGGAAACACAAGAAGTATAGTAGTCCCCTTTTTCTCTGCTCAGATAGTGAAATAGCTCAAAAGCATACTTTGAAATAAACCAAAATCTTGGTTAGCTGTCAAACACGTCTCAAACTCGTGGATTTGAGAACTTACTATACACTGTGAAGGATGCCCTTGTCTTTTCTTTTTTCCTTTTTCCACCACTCTTTTGCAGAAGGCAACAGAATTATATAAGCAAACTAGAGCTAAGAATATCACCTTAAAGCATAACCTTTGGAAAAAATATTCTCTCTTCTAGGTGTAACAGAAATACAAGATACTGAGAAAGGCAAAAAAACACCACCTTCTTACTCTGTTTCATCAGTCACATTTGTGGACTTGAAGCAGGTACTCTGTAGTATTTTACAAGAGTGATCGAACACTACATAATCTGTAACTAGAAGAAAACTGTGAAGTAATTGGGAAGTCAACATAGGAATCAGTAGGATTAATGTTTCTCTATACTTGAGGAAAATCTAAACCAAGATAAATTACATAAGGAGTTAGGAGGGATCAGTTTTTGTTATTGTAAGAAATATGACAGAATTACCAGCTACAGTGACTGACTTATTTCAACATGTTTTTGCTCTATATGGTACTTAAGCACATCTGGTTTGTTTTGGTGAAAAAGAGATGCTCTTTGCGCTATTTCAAGGCATGATAATTATTCCCTTCCTAAACTGAGATGAGGAACTTTGAATCATGCCACACAGCCACTTCATATCATAGCTTTTTTGTCAGCAGCAAAGAGGACTTGCAGAGAGAAGGGACAGCAAGACTGTCACGTGGACCCACAATGCAGAAGCAAAAATTCACATAGTGCATATGACATGGTATTGCTAACATTCCCTTTTCAGGATGTCCTGAAGAAAGCCTGAACTTATCTTCTGCCTGCTAGTAAGCACTTCTCAGTTCTTGCAGAATGGTTTCAGACTGCTAAGAACCATGCCCTCAAAACACATTTAACAGATATCGCCAAAGCTGCAGCATTAGAAGTCCTTAATACCCCAAATTGTACTGAGTGTATAGCATAAAAGTACTTACGAAGTATTAGAGGCACTTAAAATCATCTCCAAGGACCAGATTTTGCAAAAAGCAAAGGATATTTTAAACAGAGAATTATTAGATACAGACAGAGCGGCAAAGAATGCTTCTCTAGCAAATACTCAAGTGTTAAGAAGGTGACTGACCCAGATGTGTCTTGCTCAGTACTTTATCACAAAGCCTCCATATAATTTAAAAAATTGTTAGACTTGCAAAACTCCCATAATAATTCTCTCAGAGCATTAAATCTTATTACACGCAGTTGGCTTCCTAAGTACTAAAGCCTTGCAAAGGGGGGAAAATAGTCTAACCAATACAGCAATCAGAAAGACCAATTGTAAATAGAAGAACTTCCAAATCACAAGACACCTTCAGTGCAGCTTAAGAACTATTGGTTTATTATCAGTTTAAGCACATACCCTAAAATAGATAACTTTTCAGGCAAACAAGCCAAGGACACTTCTTGAGTGCAATCCTTAACTTCCAACTCTCTCTACAGAAAAGTACACATCTCAAAGCATACCCCAAAGCTTTAACTGAGAAATGAACACTCATAGGACTAGCTGCACAAATACCTGGAAACTCTACTTAACAGAAACTGGTTTTTGAGCAGTATTTTGGAAGAAAGATAAGATGTTAAAGGAGGAATGCTTTCAGTCTTGATTAGCAAATGGAAATCCCATTTAAAAAACAGTAGAGCAGTAGAAGATAGTTGTAAGCAGCTGTTCTGAAGATATTCTTCACACGTTCAAGGAGTATTACCAACCAGCATTGCTGTGGTATAGCCCTACACAGCATTTTTGCCTGAAGTACTGAAATAGGACTTTAAGTTCAGCTCTGCAGCATAACACTGCAGTAACAACTATGGGGGTTCAACAAAAGTGAGGATGAATTGAATCACTTCTAAAAAGAAACATATTTAATGGTATTTGGGCACAAGCACACTTCTCCATAGAGCCACAGTGTATAAACTAATGGTTTGAAAGGGGATGTTGAGAACTTCATAGATGCGAGAGCGCGCACAAAGGAGGAGCCAAGTATTCATGAAGTGGTTTATTTGATGCTGAAGAAAACGTTCAGCAAAGGAGTGCTAACCTTCAGCTGCCTGCGAGCTTCCTGATACCCAAGACTCTGTCTACAGATGGCTTTACAGAGATATGGCTGACCAGATGGTGGCCAAAGTGGCTGTTCCACGTCAAACAGGAATGACAGAACTGGTAATGGAGCCGCTCATGATCCTCTGCACCTTACTGATTAATAGCCTTAAAAAGATGAAAAACAATGCATCACTTCTCAAGCACTGCCAATATTAACTGATCCTGGCAATATCGAGGGAGTACACGGTTCAGGGTCTCACAGCCAACACACAGCCAGCTCTGCCTCTCACATCCAGCATTTTGAAGGCAGCACGCTGAAAGTTTGGCAGGAAGCATTCTTCCTCCCCTCCTTAGCTTTAGAGATGCCTTTTCACCTATTTTAGGTCTCAAATTAAGCATCCATTCATTATCTAATCTGGGAATTTGGCACAATGCTATAATGACTAATCAAGTTCTGCTAAATTAAGCTCTGGGCCTGTAAGCAGCGGGTTATTTCTGATGGAAACTGACTGTGCAAAACAAATCAATGAAGATATAATTTCTTGGATTTATTTCAGTTTCTCTCATCTGCCACAGAAAGAACACAGCCCTAAACAAACATTAGATTATGTTTCTATAAATGAAACCATCTAAATGGATGTCAACTCTATTTTGAGAGGCTGTTTTGCTACACTTTAAGTCCACAGATTGATAGCTCTCTTAGAAACTTGCCCTTGTAAGCGATACAAGGAAATAGCTTAAGCTTCTCAGAACAAAAAATGTCCATGTTTTCTATGCACCAAGTAGTGGATGCAGTTAAAAAAAAACTAACAAATTGCTGTGTGCTCGTTAGGAGGAGTCATGGTCCACTGTCTCGAGTTAAACACAAAATCTTTGCTTAGCACCCACTTATTATGTTAACTGAGAAGGAAACAGACATCATTTACTCTGATCTACAATTCCGCAAACTCTGTGGAATTAAGTTTTACAAAAACCGTGGTCTTTAAACAAAAATGCTGTGAGCTACTGCTCTTATATTTTCAAAGACTCTGAGTCTTCTGCGCAGAACAGAAATGTATAAGGCTGCATTTGGAAGAAAAATATCCTGGAAATGAAAGGAGTCCTGAATATTTGATTAATAGACAAATGCCTGAGAAACAGGAACTACAGAAACATTTGAGGGAAAACAACAATAACCAACACCACGCAAGGGTCTTTTCAATCCAAGATAACATGGTAATGATGAGAGGCAGAGTCTCTCATTCATCATGTGCAGTAAAGAGGCAAAAGAGAAAGTAGAGCTTGAACTTCCCTGCTGTTGGGCATTCTCCTCTAAGCGATCATTTGTCCATAAATGGAGCAAGATGCTCCTTTGAGACTGAATGCAAGTTAAAACAAACAGAAAAACAAAAGAACAACAACAACAAAAGCCATATCAGCAATGTTAAAACAAGTATTTACTTTTAAAAACCTGGCCAGACATCCTAGTAAATACCAGTTTAATATTCTCAATGACAGTGCCAAGATACTCTACAGAAGTTTGAAACAATTTTTTAAATGTGACTAATGCTTATTAGAAAGGAGAGAATGTCTTTGTTGAAGCTTTGCACAGCAAAAGGATGAGAGGGAACAGTCACAAGTTGCAGCAAGGGAAACTTCAACTCAACACAAGGGAAAAAACTCACCACAAGAGTAGTCAAGCACTGAAGCAGACTGCCTAGTGAGGCTGGGCACTCTCCACCCATTGAGATGTACAAAACTCAGATGGACAAGTTTCTGAGAAACTCACTTCAACTTTGATGTTAATTTCACTTTGAGCAGGAAGTTGGATGAGGTGGCCTCCAGGGGTCCCATCCAACCTCTCTTTCTCCGTAATCTTGAAGGAATTCCCAGTCTGGAAGTCCCCAAGCCCACCTTACAAATCCAGAAATTGAAAAAAAAATTCCAGAAAAGATACCATGGCCTTACAAGTGAACTCATGCAAACTAAACTGTGTCCTAGCTTCTGTACATTGACTTTAAAAATGAATTTAGAATAGGGTAAAATTTAGTTATGTTGATGTACCTGCTGTATCCCAGGCTAAAAAAATATATGTCTACTGCTGTACAGTATGTCAATTTTCTAGAAATCAAAACTAAAATAGCAAAACCAAGGAACAACATTATTAAAGAACAAGAAAATGAGAAACATCTCAGAGTCATAATGAAGTAGCACTGCTTTCTGAGAAAACTCAGTCCATATTTTGCTTCCTCACAGCTATTCACAACCCTCCACGGGTAGTAAAGATCTCATGTCAACAACAGCTTTGCCGGATGCAGAGATCCCTTCCCACTGTAGTATATTATCCACCATAAGTTCCAGTATATGATTGCTTTTTACTATGTTATCTATCATGTGATCTAGCAATAGACATCCCCACCCATGGCAGATGGGTTGGACCAGATGATCTGTAAGTCTTCTCCCAGACCATTCTGTGACTATATTCTCAATATCAAGCAACAAGTGCTGACAATTCACCCCTGTAGCATTCATTTCCAGACGTGCAACGCTCTCATGCACCACGTCTGCCTCAAGAGGCAGAAGGGAGCCCAATTTCACTGCAAAAATGAGTGAAAAAGCCAAGACTTAAGGACACTCCTCTCAATTACATGCACACACAGAAGACCTCTGTTGGAACTCCAGTCTTTCCACATTTTCCCTACCTAAAAGGGAACCAGGAGAATCTCCCAGTGGGACTTTCTTTGGGATCCAGTCCCTCAGAGAGAGAGATGTGCCTTACTCTTACTTCTGCAATGCACCTACAAGATGGGAGGTGCTTCCATCCCCACTCACATATTGAAAACCAGAGTTGCTCACAGCTATCTGCAAAGTCTTTAAGCAGAACAGAGAATTGAGTCCAGAGTCCTACAGAAATATCTCACACCCATTTTCTCCTTTCATTTTGTACATCCTTTTTCTCATCTCCGTATCCTCACTCCCTGAGATGTACTGACATAGGAATTTCCCCAAAAGATTTTTTTTTTTTTTTTTCTGGGAAATCATGAAAATTTCCAAGGGTTGAGAACAGAAAGATCTGAGATCTCTTCCCTGCTTTATTCTTTCCCTGTTGCCGACCGGAGACACAAGGTGCATCATGTGTAGAGCACTGGGATGGAGAGGAAAATCAGAGTACTGGAGAAAGGAACACCATCTCTGTCCCTTTTGAAGCTCTGAGAATGAAATCTTCTAACAGGGTAACCATGAACATGCTCAAGAAGTGGTGGCAGACAAGATGAAAACTGAGTCTTAGCAATTGCTAACAATTGCCCTGCTAACTTTTTTCTCAATAATCACATACAGATTAAAGCACCTATTTTTAATCCGGCAATTTATACAAATCATCCCATCACAACAGCTTGTGTATCACCATGATTTGACACAAAGCATCGCCTGGTTCTGCAGTTTAAAAACAAAACAACCTCTTTCATATAATATGCATTATCCTAGAACTACCCCTTCCCTTACAGCACATATAGAAATGCACACAATGACCAGTGTTCGCTCAGAACTCTTTCATCACTCCACACTTTCAATCTGGCTATAGCTTCATCTTTCTGACATCCTTCATTCATTTCCCTTAAGCAGTGTGCCTTCAGGTATTACCCTCTGTAACATGAAGCGCTGCTGAGAAGCAGAGCGCTTGGAGACTCACTTGCTGATAATTTAATTATCAATACGAAGTAGAAGATCCACTCTTTACATACCTGTTTCATTTAAATTTGACATCTTAAAAGCAGCAACTGCAGGTTAGACACCAGTCCATTAGTCCCGTGTGCTCTCTCTGCTATTCCTCTGCAGTAGTCATGCATACCAAGACCAGAAAAGAGAACTGGAAATGTGAATTCAAGCACCAGAATAAGGAAGCAATTTTTGCTTGTCCCTATTTCACAAAACACGCTTTCAGTTTTGCAATGGACTGTAGCTGCACTATTAACAGCAAATAATATCTCCACTGTTTCATTTATATCTTAACAGAAACAAGATTCCTATAGAAAGCTTTGACTGGAGGAATTTAAGAAATAATGCATTTGAGATTAACCCTCCTATACTAACAACCAGGGGATGACAAATGACATCCTGTGAAAGAAACCGTGCTTCCCCCCACACTTCAAACAGGGATCGGGGCAAATTACATATTTGGTATTTAAGTGAAATGCAACAAACTGAAAATTAAAGCCCACATTCAGGGACAGCAGGATGGCTACAACAGCACATTCTCCTCTTAAGTCTTAGCACTGCTCCTGATCGCCATAATCACTGCGTGACCGAATCCTGAACCAAGTGCTTTCTTTGTGAAATGCAGGAACAGATTCGGTGGATCCACGTGATGTACTGAGAAACACATCCACAAAGAAAAGGACACACAGCAAATTTACACAAGCACAGAACGGACACAAGCTCATAACAATAAAATGTACTTATATATAAATGCACAGCAAACAAAAGAGTACAAGTACTGCCTTTGTACTAAATCATACCATTACATTTTCCTCAGCAGGATGTTATGTCTGAAATCCTGCCTGAATTGCAATCCAGCAACCAAAAAAATTGAAAACACTCAACACACCTGTGCATTTCTTCAGAAACAGCCACAATTCAGCAATATCTTTGTAGAGCAAGGAGATCAGACTTAAGGTCATGTTGCTCCTAATCGATTAAGTGCAAAATAGTTCAGCGGACAGTGACCTATTTATCTGTGAGCTCGTCTTCAGCATGCAGGGAGAGTGCAGAACTGCATCTTTCAGCTGAAGCCAAGGCACCCGGGACACAATACCTTTCTTCAAATTACACGTAGAGCAACTGTTCCTTTCAGCAGCACCAGGTCCTCTACTGGTTAGCCACTTGCTGGTTACTTACCACGTTTTGTATTCCTGCATCAAGCACTGGCATGCACTAGATTCCACCTACTGACTTTAAATGGGAACAAGTGTACTGATCAAACACCATCAGTAGGAAAAAAAAAAAGTGTGGCATGTCAAAAATCTCACTTTACAAGCACTAGTTTTAAACCTGTCCAGTAAATCCATCTTCATCTTTTTCTAACCACGCTTAACTCCTTCTCCACACAAGGAAATTTTGTAATGAGCTCATGGACAGAAGTCCCTCAGAAGCAGACTAAGCATGTCATACTGCTGAGGAAGTTCTTACCCCAGTCTCTGACAGAACTGAACTAGGGTGTTTTGCTTGGTGATAAACTCATTAAGCACCTGTTCCCTATGAAGAATTCTACCAAAAGCAGCAGGAACTGCCAAAAGGAAACGTGTATTCAAGTAATGTGACTTTTTAGTTGAAACAAAAATCCTATCCATAAGAAAATGGGAAATTAAGGCAACAGATAATAAACTATAACAAAAATATTCTGTATGATCTTTCAGATCTTTAGATCATACAGAATTGTATTTTCTGTATTTCAGCCTTGCTTTACTTGATCCTTTAAAGTAATCATCTGGTGATGGACTACCTGACAATGAATGCACTTGGGGTTAACTACCAGCAACCCAGACTCACTACTACAAAGAGCCAGCCCACGAATGAGTGACAGCAACAACCACGTGAAAACAAACAGACTGATTTCCCTCACTTGAAGATGTTATGAGAGCCCTTTCCTGACAAGAGGGGTCAAGGAAAGAGGACAGCGAGGATAAAAAAGCTTGGATTGATGGTTGCATCTGTTCACAAGATCCCATTTACAGATGGGAAAAGCTCAGTTTTAGCTTCAGCATGCCCAGCTCTCAAACAATACCATAAACGCAAAACCCAACAGATCACAAGCCACCCACAGAACACAGCAGAGGTTATCTGCTGGAGTGCCCCACATCTGTTCTCACCACTCACACTGTTAATAATCACAAAGTAATCTGCCCTATTACAATATATCTATTGAGAAATAGGTCTATTCAATGCTTGACATAAAAATACAGCCTAAATAATATAATTTAGGCATATTATTTTAAATTCTGCTATTGCATTTTCTGACCTATTGTTTTCTGTTAGACGTCAAACTACAGAAGTTTCCTAAGTAACACTGAATGTTTTAAATCAAAGGTAGGTTTAAAAGAAATAACATTCCTTAGAAATGTTTTTACTTACCTGTTCTCTAATTTACAAAATGATTACTAGGATATTTTATTTTGATGAGAGCAAAAAATTAGTGAATGAATCTTCTCACCACTCCCACAAGTCATGTAAATACTCTTCTGGTTCCATCACATCCATGAAAGTTGAGACAGAGCAAGTGACCCGTCCTGGATCAGGTAACAGCATTTGCTGCAATGTCAGAAACAGGATCTACGTCTAGTCTCCAAGTCACTGTCACCTAACTGGCTTGGTGGAGGTGTCTAGTTCACAGAAAGACATCACAACTCACAGAATTTTATTTCTAGCCCTTGAATTGTAACATGGGTTCAGGAAGAACAATCTTAGAGAGATCCTACAGTGTAATATATACCATACGCAAGTATGCACACTGACACTCATTTCTTATTTAACAGCATAAAGCCAGTCTCAAACATTTGCTAGTGAGAGCCAAGCACGTTGCTCAGGATTGACTAGACATTACTGCTAACAGCAGCAAGGGTTTGGTCTCACCTGCAACATGACTCTCTGAAAACATAACTCCTACTATCAGAAGCCTGACACAATGACAAAGCACTCATTGCTTTCCAAACATGAAAAGAGTTAGAAAGGAAGCTTTCTGGTCTCCGTTCAATGATTAAAAACAAATGAAAGAGGAGCCACATCCTTGTCAGAAAGGTATTACCCACATCCATTCAGTAAGACACAGTAATGAGGTTGGGGCAAGCTGGCTACTCCCAGAAGAAAAAAACCAACAACGTAAATTAGAATAGGAAAAATAACCACCCAGTGTGTTGACTCTGTTTGCTCTCATTGCTCCCACTTAGCTTCCTCCTAGCCTTCAAATCTCATAAATTCACAGTTACATCCTGGACAACTCAGGAAGTAACAAAGGCTGTGGCTGAGAGAACCCAAATATAGCATTGTTTCAATCCTACTATCTTTCAAGATTAAGCAACAGTTCACATCTTCACCTCTCACCTTCAGGAATTTTAATCAGTGTCCTTAGGTTGAAGGATACATGCGAATCATAGAATCATAGGTTGGAAAAGACCTCTAAGATCATTTAAGTCCAACCACCAACCCACCACAACCATGCCCACTAACCATGTCTCTCAGTGCCACATCTACATGTTTCTTGAAAGCCCCCAGGGACAGTGATTCCATCATCTCCCTGGGCAGCTGTTCCAGTGCCTCACCAGTCTTTCCGAGAAGTTTTTCCTACTATCCAGCCTGAACCTCCCCGGCACAACTCAAGGCCATCATCTTCTCGTGAAGAAACAACACAAACAGCACAGCCCAAGTACAACAGACTGAGTTTGTTCCCTATTCACTGGAAGGGAAAAGAAGCCACGCACACCATCTCCAAGGGAAGTGGCCACAGCCATTTGGGTACACAGTTATTTCAGGTGAAGATGATTTTTCCTAGTAAGTCCACTCTACACAAAAAACTTAAATTTCACTGGGTTAGAGATACTACACGTTCCTATGAAACAGAGCATAAAACATCCTCCTGGGAAAAAGAGGACTCCAGCAAGAAAACAAGTACTTTTTAATATTTGGCTATATTTATACCCAAAGCATAGAATAGTTCCCCCACAGGTACATGTTTCATGCTTACAGTACCTTGCCTCCTTGCTGCATGTCTCAAGAAAACAACAGCAGCAAAGAAGAACACATGAGCTGAATCTCAAAGCCTTCTTCTAGCCTTTGTTGTTGAGTGTGAAATACAACTGGATAGGAAAAATGGAACGTGTGGGCATGCAAGTTAGCAGTAATATTAGGGGGCATAGCTAAGATCTGTTCAAACACACAGAATCAACAGCCTTCATGAGAAAGAAAATCTGTCAGTATGCATGTGTACATTTAGAAACGCATTAAAAAGATTTCAGTGACTCTCATGCTCAAGTCAAGGTCACCCTGATGCCTCAGCATGGTCTGTGACTAAAATGTAGCCCACTGACAAGAAGGAAAAAAACCCAAAAGATCAGAGAAGCTTTCAAAGGCTGTAGCAAAGTCAATGAAAAGTAAAAGTCTGTGCCAGTTTGGTGAAACCCAGAGACGGAAGCCATGACTGTGGCTTTAACATATAACAATGCGCATGCTCTAATAAGCAAATGCAAGCATGCAGCACAAGGGCAGCAGTGCTCATGATAAAGTATATTCAAGGTTAAGATTAATATCGAAGTACAGCTACTAAACATAATTCTTATTCCAAGGGCGTGGTATCTAGCAAAACACACATCAATAAAATGAGCTGGCACTGCATTACTCAGCATGACGAGCTATCCCTACAGAATTATCTTTAGCTTAATGTAAACATGTACAACATATACCTAGCTCACACCTGTAACCACAGGCTTTATAATTGGATGGAGTTTTGAAGACATTAAACAATTGGTGACATTAAATAATTGGTGATGCATCACCAGCAAGCGTCTAGTTTAGCATACTAGATTATTTAAAAACCCTATTCATGTTCTCCTTTTAATCCTTCTTGGTGTTTTTTTCAAAAAACAAATGCAAAAAAGGCTTCATCCTTTTTAAAGTCATCAAACATTAAAAATTGCCAATTCCCTCTAGTTTGAATGAAAAGGTTCCAAAGCATTAAAAATCAGTTTACACATTATACATACATACACACACATTCGTATAAAGCCATTATACAATTTTTTTTGTTAACCCATCTCTACCCAACAAAACTAACCAATTTTGTGGCAGCTTTAGCTGTTTTGGGCTTGAATGATAAGTCAACAGAAAACGTCTCTGAATCACATGCAAACCTAAATTTAAGCAAGTACAAGCAATCAAAACTCATGGTCTGAGAAAAGCAATAAAACCCACCATCCATGAAGACACTTGTTACACAAAAATGAGCACGCTTGTAACACCAATAATTGTTGGAGCACTTAAAAGGGTGAAGGATGCTGTTCAATTAACAGGATGAACCCTGCAATATTTCTTTTTGAAGGATATATTCAGGAAGAAATCTAAAGAAAACTATTGAGACTTAAACAGCACGAGACTTACGTCTTAAAAGCATACTTTCCACCGTATGACAATAATGAACTTCAGAGCTTTGAAGATCACATACCCCACACCAGGTATCCAGAAGGTAAAACAAAAGCAAAAAGAGACTACTGTAGTTTCTAAAGAAGTACAACACACCATCAAAGAACACAAACATAGTTATTGGACTGGAGAATTAAGAGCTTCCCCCCAAAACACAACAAAAACTTGGCCAATGAATGCTCTTACACACTGGTTTTAATTTCTGGTTTCAAAATAGAATATTTTTTGTTTTCTTGAATTTTAGTCAGTTTATGTTTTTCATCACCACTTGCATTAGATACAAGCTAGGATCAAAATTCAGGAAAATCAAGAGGATGAAACCCATCATTATATCAGCAATGGGACTGAAAAAGCAAATAGAACCAGAAAGAAGAAATAAACATGGAGTTCAGTGGTAGCAGAAAGGAAAACTCAACAGGAACTAGTGACAATAGGAGCATATGATGAAAGCAGCACACAAATATAACCGAGGAAAAGAAAAATAGATATACTCTGTATTCTGAAGTATACATGTACACACACATAAATAACAACATGACTCCAGAAAGCAATTATAACAGATGAAGCATTGTACCATGATCATAACTGTATAACAGCCAAAGGATAAAATAAAACTTTTTCAATGATAGGAAACCCTTTTTTTGACCCTTGAAGTATATAATCATTTTTTCCAGTTTAACAAGACACTCAGGAAGCAGAAAATCTTTCAGGTCAAAAGTTGCAAGAGAACGCGTTCCAACAAAAATATAAAATGCTCTGCAACACTGATGGACACAGATAAAGGCTGCAAAACTATTTATTACAAAGGAAGGAAAGGAAAGCAACTTTTGCAGAAACCATCATCCCCAAAATCCTGAAAAAGCAAACAGGACAGAGAGAAGAGAAATTTCCTTTTGATCCGAGATGAAAATAAGAGAAAGTGCTCATTCCATCACATCTCCAAAACACCCATTTGGGGTGCACTTGAACAATTTACTTTAGTACTGGAGGATCACTTGTAGCTATCAATGCAATAGATGAAGAATCTGGTTACTAGGTGATCCCAAGTTACCTGTCGTTTCAAATTGGCAAATTTACATAAAATCCTGCAGAGTAGGCCATCAACCTTAAGTCTTACTCATGCCTCATAAATCTGACCCAAGTTATTGTGGCATTATGCTTCAAAATGGCCAAAACCCACATAACAGATCACATAAAAATACCACTGTCCTTCTAGCAGTTTATTTTTCAAGACAGTTTTGGTTGTGATGCATGTTTTGGAATTTCTGCAGTCAAGGCATGCACACTGCAACAAACAGCATGCAGCCCTTAATCATCTTTGTGACCCTCTGCTAGACTCCTTCTAGGACATGCCTGTTGTTTTTTGAACTGGGAAGCTCAGAACTGGACACAGAAGTCTATATGTGACCTCATCGGGGCAGAGTAGAGGGGGAGGATCACCTCCCTTGATCAGCTGGCCACGCTCTTTTTAATGCATCCCAGGAGCCCATTGGCCTTCTTGGCCATCAGGGCACACTGCTGGCTCATGGCCAACCTGTTGACCACCAGGACACCCAGGTTCCTCTCTGCAGAGCTCCTCTCCAGCAGGTCTGTACTGATGCATGTAGTTATTCCTCCCCAGCTGCAAGACTCTACAAAATACTACCTTCATTTCTCCTACTGCCAACCCTTCCCCTCTCCTGGGCTTCATCAGGTTCCACAGTACCCTCAAAAAAAAAAAAAACAGAAGACTTAACACCAGCAAAGAGTAAACAAAGCTTGTTTTCCACCAGTCAAAAAGAAAACAGAGAGCACAAGGAGTCTAGTCGCTTCCAGAAAGCCAAGCTGGAGAACCGCCCCAGGTTCTCAAAAGAAATTCATTTCCATTCAAGAAAGAAAACCTCAACACAACAATCTCATCCATTGTGCTTAATGCACAATATTCTTGGTTAAATGTACTCAGTGTAGGAAAGGCAAAACTTACACCATTTGCCCTCCATTGAAAAATGCAATATATCTGACCTTCTCATTTTGTAGACACAGTACTTTTAAGATAATGATACTGTAAAACAAAATTCAGTGATCTCTTCAATAAAACACTTAAAAATATATCTAGGGCTACAAAAAGCTGTTATAAAATCCATAAACAACTGCAAAGAGGCACAGCAGCTGTAACTACGTCCTGCTTCTAGTCTCTGGGAAGCAAACAGGAAACACATACCCCTACCTGATTGAAAAAACAGCCAGTCTGTGAGATTCTAATCAACCAAAACAACAGACATTTTCCTCCTTCTCCAGGTTCCTAAGATGCTTCCTGGCCCGTTCAGAGTGGCAGTATGGAGCCCAAGCTTTCCAACAGCAGCATTACCTTCATTTTCCTCATAAGTACTGCTACCAGCACTATCACTGTATTTACTTTTGGCCTAGGCGTAACAGCAGAGGCATGGCTGTGGATTCAAAAAACAAAACCACTCCTCTGCTGAGGGTGGTTTATTAGCGTTAGCATCTGACTGTAGCTTGCCTTGGAAACTCTCACACTGCTCTGAGATGAGCAGTTTAGTGCTTCATATCCTTTCCATATGAAAGAAAATGTAAAGGAGGATTAAATTAAGACCAAAGAGCAAATTCCACTTGTGGTGACTGACACACACAGGACCAGAACTAACATCCTCAACGTTCATGAGAGTAAGGGACAACCTACTGACAGCCTTCAACCATTCTCTGCTCTCCCTCTTGTTGCCTTGGCTAAAATTGCTCATGGCTGCCAGTAGCTCCTACCTTTCTTCCATTTTACTGCTGACACGATGAGAACCAGATTCTTCAGACTCTCAGTAAAACAGCAGGGAAGAACACTTGTTAACTTCTGAGGTCAAGCCAACGACTTTAACAAATGGCTTAGAAGAGCTGATGGGGTTCTATACCCTGTGCCCTCTTTTTAATTCATCTTTTCAAAATTTCTGCAAGCCTGTAAATCCCATAAGAAACACAACACCACTCCTGCACACACAGCAGCTGGTGTTCAATTTCTCCAGTTTCACAAGGTGCTCCCATCCAAACAAACTCATAACAGAACAGACAGGTCATCTGCTACTTACCACATGCACACCCAATCAGTTTGACGTAATTTGGCTTTTACTCTTGGATTGGCACTAAGTGAAAAACACAGGGCAAATGGATCAAAGGTAAGGCTTCATGCTTCTCTCTTCAGGCAAGAAGGCAGAACCTCTTACCATATCTGAATGGAAAAGACTTACAGCTCTTCATTGTATGGAGAAAGCAAATAAAGCTTCTTCAATCAAGGCCTCCTCCTACAGCTAGTCTTTCAAGTATTCAGCAGTGACCTTTTACCAAGACAGATTTCACATCCTTGGCTAAAAGCCTCCTTCTCCCTGACTCAAACACAGAACAGCCTGTCACCGCTAGTGTTTTAGGCCCCAAGTTACAGTGGCTTAGCCAAAGCTGAACACATTTTTACACCTTTTCACATTGCTACATGCATGATACTGAAGAAATCAATTACAGATATCCAAAGGATCAGCAAAAATAAAACAAACCAATAACCAAAAGTACTGCTCCAACACAAAGAGAACATCCAAGTAACATTAAAAATATTAAAAGCATCCCTTCTCCTCAACTAAGGTTTGTTTGCTGCACTCCATGCTTTCGAGGAAAGTTTCAGGGCAAGAAAATGGATTTCTGTTTAAGAAATATCTTCTATCTACTTTTTAAATAGCACTTGGGAAAAGTAAGGGGGTGAAGGCACCAAGGCATTTTTTTTTATATTCTAAGAATCTAGAAATGTTTCCCAGCAGCTCTCAGAATTTTTTAGATATTGAAATTTCTTCTCTAACTCTACGAAGAAGTTTGATGGAGCTTATAGTTAAGATATACTCAAGTCTCTACGTTACTTGCACATGTTTCCTTATAGCAGGAAAAAAATATCTTTTTAATCCTCCTAGCTCATTAGCTAGCAAAGGAAACAGCAGCTCAACTGCAAATAAATAAAAGCACAGAAGTAGATTAGTCCCAACCAACAATAAGATATACTTGAACTTGTTTCATGTTTTGCCCTTCAAGCAAAAAAAAAAAAAAAAAAAAAAATCCAAAAAACCAAGAACAAACAAACAAACAAAAAAACCACCAAAAAAAAAAACCAAACAAAAAACCTCCACCAAAACTCTTACTGTACCTGAGCAGAAGGAAAAGACTTGTAGCTCTATCATCGGTTTGCCCAAAAAAGGAGCCCAGGTCAGTCTATCTGTCTGACACCCCCCACCAGCTGATCAGAGTTAAGCTCATACAGCCCAGCTGGGATGGGTCACACATATTTAAAGATCCACAGGTGCAGCTAGAAACAGTTGGGTTACCTCCTTTTAGAAACTGTATTTCACCTCAAGTACAGTGGTGAAAACTGAGAAAGGGGTTCAGCTCCTATGTTATACAGCTCCCCTAAAATCACCTTCTCCCATAAGCTGGTAGAGATGAGGAGTTGACTGGGACACTCGGTGATTTGGCAATTGTAACCCAAAGCCTACTGTGTCATATTTCTTTTATTTTTATGGTATTTTACAGATGTTTTCTGACTGTTTTATCTCTTCTCGCTTGCTTAGCCACTATTGCTGTGCTCTAAAAGACACCTCCTGTCTTTGAAGTACTGGTGCTGCCTGCAGGTATTACCTGCAATCTATGTATTTTCCAACCCAAAATAGAATTATGTAAAGGAAATTGTTTTCTGTTTTTGTTTTTTAATGTAAACTATCTAAGAGCAAGCAAATCCATTATTTAGAGAGGAGACTTCAAGGCAGCAACGTGACTATGTTGTGGCATGTCCATAAGGCTTGTGTGGATGGCAAGGGTTTGCGTGCTCTGGGACTGAGAGAGAGGGGTAGAGCCTTCTCATTGTTAATGTAAATGGTAACAATAATAGGGTTTTGTAACCAAGAGAAGGAAGCAATCTAATAAGGAAAACAGTTGTTATTACTCTGTTTACAGCTCCCTGTCCCCCATTCCAAATAAGTTAGGTTACTCTTGTAACACTGAGAAAGGCTAAACTGAGATGACCTGAAACTGGGCAAACTGCTGAAAATCTGACAGGATGCACTTAGAAATACCTTTTCTCTTCCTAAAATTGCCTCCTACTAGAAGCATGCCAGAACAGAAAAAACTTCGGAGTTGTACTCCTGTGAGAGCTTCATCCTTCAAACTCCGGACAAATTGGTTGTTTAGGTTGTAAACTGGATCCACTGCAGTGTGGTGGCTGAGGCGCTTTCTGAGCACGTGGACCAGACCAGGATGCCTATGGGACATAAGCAGGGGATCTCCTTGCTTAGCTTCCCACTGCAGTTTAAGGATTTGCACAGAGATGCTTCAGGGCACTGTGAAAACCCTCCTCACCGAGTGGTGGTATTTGAAGGGCCAAGGGAGGGCTCCAGGGGTCCCCCTTTCTGGCTGATGAACCAAACTTCCATTAATGTAATTTCTTTGTCTTTTAGCCTCAGGGGCTCCCATGAAGCTTAAGTAGTACTGTGTAGACAGATAAATTTAGCAAAGCAGCTCCTCACGTAAACTTAAATATTTAGACTCTTTGTATTACAATGTAAATCTCAACAGTTCAAGTCACAGAGAAAGATAGTAATCTCCTCTCGGGATATTTTAAATACATGTTTTGCCACATTGCTTGCATTAGAAGATGACCCAATCTATATTCCATTTCCGCGATGCTTTTCATGCCATAGGGCACTTAGTTGTGTTTACAAACTGCTTTGAAGCATTACAACTTTTTATTGCAAGTAACATATCTCCTTGGACCAAATGACATATGTATCTTTTCGTGAAATATTAAATCAGTGGTCTTCATCACTATTCAGTAGATGCATGTAGAGACTATCAATCACCTCTTATCTGATTTCAGTAAAAAAAATCATGTTAGATTTCTGTAAGCAAAGCCAGGCAGAAAAAAAATGTTTTGATTTCAATGGCATACAAAAATTTTGCTTCTCAACTTTAAAAATTTGTTCTAACCACACAGGAAAATGCTCAAGAAACTCAGCCTTATATATTTTTTTTTAACCACTTTGATTTTTTTTTTTTTAAAGAAATGTATTCCTAAAATAACTCTCTAAGTTAAATTAGCAGACCAACATCTGCAAAAATTTTCAACATAACTCACCTTGCAGACAAAGAGTATAATTTTCAATAGCTGGAAGTAAGGAAAAAAAACAGAGAAGGAACCAAGGTCAAATGTCTCCAACGAAAAGGGGAAAAGTTCATGCTGAGGAAGGTATTAGAGACCACCTGTACTTGCACCTGAAGTCCTTAATCAACCTTTGACAATCACAGTGGCAGATGATACAGTTACCACCGCATGCACAGTTCAGTTAAAATGCATGAACACATTCTAATGGAGTCCTAAAGGTTCAGATGAAGCTAGAGAGTTTGATAGTTAAAGGAGAGCTGCATGTTTTGGGACTCCCAGGAAGGACACATTTTGAGTTTCAAGGGCAAAAACCTACCTAAACTTGTAGTATTGAAAAGGTAAAGTATTTCTAATGTAAAAGGACAGTTGCAGTATCTTGAATTCATTCATCACATTAGCTCTCTTTAAACACAAGGCAAATGACCTTCTGATTGCTGTCCATTTTCTCATATACACCTTTTGAATGCACCAATGACAGTAGGAATTAGATAGCTGATTAAAATAGGCAAACGTTTGGCTAAAACAGAGAAAATGGTGATTAATGTTTAGCAATTAAAGAATAATTCTCCTACACAGACTCACTGCATAAAACAAGTTACGTATGTTTTCTGAAGCTTATGACCTTCACCTAAAAGAAGAGAGAAATACAGGTTTTATCTTTCCTGCAAAGAAAAGCATGTGAAGCAATGAGCTCCCACCCCCAAAAAGGACACATTTAAACAAGTTCTTCAACTAGCTCTCCCACATATATAGGCTGCTCCAAAAGTAATGCCTCCTGTTTTATTCTGTCAGCCCACAATGTCAGAGGCAGATGTTGGTGATAGAGTGGTAGAGGCTGAACCTTCCCACCAATATTCTGTTACATGTTGTTGCCTTGTGATGGATGGCAGCAGAGGGGCACTCTGACACAATGGCATCTGACATGGAAGTGCATATGAAGCATAGATGTGGGAATGAATTCCTCCATGAAGAAAAAATGGCACCAGTTGACATTCTTTGATGCTTGCTGAACATCAGTGAAGAACAAACAGTGCATGTGAGCACAGTGAGATGGTGGGTGGTGCATTTCAGCAGCGGTAACAGCAACAATGGGTCATCTCTACTGGTGCAGATTGCTTTGAGTGTGGCATGCGGGGTCTTGTTCATCACTGGGGAAAATGCATAGCAAATAGTGGTGAGTGTGTTGAAAAACAGCGTTTTGTAGCTGAAAATTTGCTCTTTCACATAGTGTTATTGTGCTCTTTGTATCTGTTGTAGTTTCCATGGAAATAAATAGGAGATACTACTTTTGGAGTGACCTACTTCATGCGAACTGTACGTCACGTATCATGTAGGCTTCTAAAGTGATTTCTCGGATAAATCAAACAAAACATTGACTCAGAGAATTACTCATGACTAGTGCAATTAAGCAAATATGTTAATAGTGTCCAGCTGAATCTCTTAATTTTCAGAAAACAGCCCAGGTGGGTTAGATTACTGTAGTGAGATTCACAAATCACAAGGATTGTTTTAATCCAGGACAACTCAAAGATAATTTTTCACCAGTATAGTACCAGTTATTGTTTTTAAAGTATTCTCCACAACCTACTTGCATCTGAACTTACAGGATCAATCATGAATATAATTTCTTTCTCAATTGTCCCACAACTCTGAAGTGGTTGTTAAGCGGAGAAAACTCCTTGAAGATGACTGCAAGCTACTCCCTTCAAGCTCTCAAGATCCTCTTCTAACTTGCTCTCTAGTGTGATATTTTATGGCCTTACCTTAACAAAGTTCTAAAATTGACAAGTAACTTTGAAATCAGAAACAATTATAAGTCTGACAAAAATAATAAGATTGTATGGAGACTCACTGCATGCTGACAACAGAGTAAGCACAAAAAATGTAAGATTTTTCCACCTGGGGATATAAAGGGATGATAAGAAGAAGCCCCTACCGAAGAAGATTCCTGTATGTCCCTGTTTTCTCCAGTTTGTTTTTTGGCCTCTCTCCAGAACCTACTCAACAGCCTTGCCACTAAGCCAATTTTTGAGCAAGCTGACAAGCTAATTCTCAATATTCAAGGCTGCAAATATTTAAGTAAGTAAATGTGAAAACTAAGATTATAACGAATCATTAATTTTAGAAAAAATGTCAACCAACAAGATTCAGGAAGGTTTCATGCCAGACTCAAGTCAAAGTGCAAGAAACAGAAGTAGTGTGTGAGGTAGTGTTAACCGCTGACTAAAATAGAATCTCATTGGGATTTTTTTCCAAGATCACTGAACAAGAAATGAAACACAAAAGTTGCGTTGATCTTCACTTCCTGCTATGGAAGGAGATATAGTGGTTCTGAAATGGGGGAAAAAAAATGCGGAATTAGATCAAGCCAGGAAATGCTGTAAATCTTACAATAAACTTTGATCCTTTTAACTTAGCTTGCTTTACCAAAAGGCCACATACGTTCAACCTTTTCAGGTTAGCTTAACATTTGAGGTTAATTTGATGATCATGTGGGATTTTGTTAAACACTGCAAGTATACACAGTAAAAGGAAGTAGTACAGACCATCTTATTAAGCATGACTTCAGTATAGCTAAACAGATTGCAACAGTACATGAGATTGCAAATGTCTTAAAAGAACAATGAAGAAGATAAAGAGAGTAAATAAAATTACATCCTGGCTCCAATACTGGTTCTGCCCAGAGAGTAAATACCTTCTTGTTGACAGTTCTCCATTTGGAAAAGCAAAACCACACTGTAAGAATAGCTAGTAACTTTTATTGAAGTGAGGTATCTCTGCTTATTCATTAGGGAAACAGTAAGTACTTTTTTTCCACTGTTGCATTATTTTTTCAAATATCCTTTCCTCGTTAAGTTGTATAATCCTCAACAGCCATGAAAGGAGGGAAAATATAACTTCCTCCTAACTCATAACATACTATGGCATTATGTCACATGTGCTAGTGCCTCTAATTAAATAAGCATTTTAAACAGCACAAATGTTTGGCAATACATTTCTTTTCCCACTTCAAGAGTTGCATGCACAGTCAGATTTTGTCTTCTGAGGATTCACTTTGCATATATTGAAGTGACACAACCAATTTTTATATTTCTTCTTCATTTGCGTACATTCACACCTCAAACATCACAAAACAGCCCTTAGAAAAGGTCTGTTCCTTGTAAGAAGACTCACAGATGGCCTAAATCTTAATAAGTGGGGACAAAGAGAAAACCATAGGCAGAGTCTGGGGAAGTCCAATGGCAAGGATGCAGGCTCAAGATGCTCAGAGTCATTAGATTGATTGGAAGAGGAACCTAACAAGTCAACTCTTGTATTACTCCTAATCACATATGTACATATTTGTTTTTGTGTTCAAATGTGTGTCTTTCTCACACACTTTTTTTTTCTCCTCAGGGAACATGCAGGTTACATCCATAAATGTAATACTAATTTTAAAAGAGTAATTTGAAATATTTTTAACAGCCAAGAAGAGAGCTGATAAAGCTTTTGTAGAATTCATATTCCTTACACAAGGGAGGAAAACTCTCCAAAGAAATGACACCTTTTTAAGCTTTTCCACAAGCTCAAAATATACTTTCTAATAGATTTTCCTTAAATTATATGATGAAAATTGCTACATATAAACATACCGATGCAATGACTCTCTGACCTATTAACACAACGACTATTTTGAATCAGTTTTCTTGAAGGATTCATCACTGGGGATATGTGATGGCCTGTACATCAGTATCCCAGAGCCTACATACTCCTCAACATTCTGAACACAACTTGAGAAGCAAAATCTTTCTGTCTAAAAACCAAGTAAGGCACCAAGGATTTAAAAATATTTACTTTTATAACATTGCAATTTATAATACTATAGTTTTATATTATTTGAAAAGGAATTCCAATAGCTTTTTCACTCAAGATTTAGGAAATAAAAAGTGATTTCACAAATCTTAAGTGTGACCACTCTCAGAAATCTGCTGATAATGTCATCTATTTTAGATATTTCTACTTTCTCTCACAGCATACATCTTACCATGATTATAAATTCCACTCCTCAGATCATGCATTCCTTCACTCTAACTGACTGACAAAAGAATAAAGATTTCAGATTAAGAAAAGCCCTACATTAAAAAAACTCGGGGAAAAAAAAAGAAAGCTCAACAGTTACAAAAGGAGGCTGAGGTTTTATAGAACAAGTCAGTACAGACTCCTAAGTGAAGGAAGAAAAACATTTGCCACTGCACTGGTATTTCTGAAGAGTAAGAGCCTCTTTATCTTAAAATGTATATTAAACTGATTCCAGCAGCGCAAACTGCCCTAAAAAATTCTTTGACGATGCTCTGAAATTGATCTCTGAAGGAAGAAACAGATCTCTTTTGATGGGCATACTGCTTGGGAACTTTTCTAACTTTGGAAGGATGACAGCTGTGATGCTGCTTTTTCTGACAGTCACTGTGTAACTTGGCTTAGCCCAATACGCCATTTAATTTAGCATTTCATAGACACTAAATGGTAACAAGTTTTGTGGGTGTTATTAGAGAGGAAAGACTTTTTCAAAAAACTGTGCACAAAATTTATTTTCAAGAATCAATACGCTAGCAAAATTTATAGTGGTAAGACTGTTGAAATGCACAAGCTTTTTTGGCACATAAAAAACACACAGTTCAAGATGCTTCCCAGAGCACTGTCACACACCTTACACACGCCTCCCTGCCTTGGCAGACTGCACCATCTGTTTATATTTACAAGAGTTATTATAAAGTTAAGCCAACTTACCCTTTGCCACAGAATCCAACCAGGAACACCATTCTGAGAAAAAATAATAGCTCTTCATTTCTGCTACAGAAATTGTTCTCTGATTCATCATGAGAGAAGAGTGTCAGACAAGAGAACTGTCCACTTTCCCCTTCCTCTGCTCAGAACAAACTGCCCTCAGAAGGCAAGAGCTTTCATATAAACTGAACTTTGTTCCACGAATGCAACAGGTGGCCCAAGATGACTTTACAAATATATTTTCCTCCAGTGGTGCCATTGTTCTTGTAATCGTCTCTTTAATGATACTGCTCTCCCCTCATGCCCCCACCCTGAGTATTTGCAGACTGCTGATATACCCACTCATACGGTGTCTCATACGGTGTATATATATAGGCTATAGGCTCCGGCCCTAGACATATCTTCTCTAGTGTTAGCCTTCAACAAGGCAAAGCAAAACTGCCTTTCAGTGAGACATTTGTAACACTATCTGGAATGAGCTGTACTGAATTGATCAGTCATGGTTTCAATATTTCTATGCAGATTATCATCTTTTGGGCGGATTCACTCCCAAGCCTCTTCTCCAAATTTTGCTGGACAAAGTACAATGGCATTTCCAACAGATAATGGAAGATTCAAACATATAAACTCCAAATCTCAAATCCCTTTTCAACACGTTTATCTAGTCAGCAAATGAAGGTATGAACATAGCAACAGCAAACACAGCTTTATAAGCCTGGGCCTGTATAGAATGGCTAACAGTAATTAATTTGTAGTGGCAAACTTTAATGCTGATTAGAAATCTCAGTGTTTACACAGGCAGATTTTCACCATGTCAAAGCCTTCAGGTACTGAAGTATTCCTTCCCCTACTATATTTATAGACTTAGTCTGGAATATATTTTATTCTGACATTTGCTGCTTCCATGCACTTTGCTATCCTTCCTGTAAGCTATAGACCAAATGCTCTTCCCATACCAGAAAGACCAATATCCAACAGAAATACTCACATGAGTCATATGACACTTAGACAAAGAGTGAGAAGTTGAAGAACCTGTGAGGATGCTCTGTTAGCACCACTCCGGGAAGTCCACTGCAGTAGGCCATAGCAGGACACTACCTGGTAAAACTTCCCCTCCCTATGGATGACACATGTCCCATAGGAGACTGCTTGAAGCCACATGTCTCCAGGGATGATCTCCTTCACAAACTCTACAGCTGCTTTTGTACCTGCCTACAGAAGCACACAGAAGATGTATGGTCAGGCATGGAAGCTAAGACCATGACACCCTTCTTTTGTAACCCAAGGTCTGGCCATATAAGCCTAGGACCTGCCTTCACAGGCAGGAGGGGAAATATGGTGGTCAGCCCCAAATCAGCGTGGTCCAAAGAGTAAGCATCACTGGAGAAAGGGTAGGCCAAGTCAGAGAGATAAAGGCTGTACAGGCAGCCCGGGGAAAAGACATCTGCAGAGAGCAGCCAGCACAGGGTTAGGCCAAGGAGGACAGACCCAATCTTCCATAAACTGTAAGTAAACAAAGTTGCCTTTGTTAAAATGAAAGTAGAGACAGGTTTGATGAAGCATAAAGACTTGGGAAGCCAGCACAGCCTCTCTCATTAAAGTAAACAAGGTCGTGCAAAACCAGTCTATGAACTAGGACATTTACTATACATGATTTCTATAGTTTTTTTAACATGGAGGGAAGGAGTGAAATGACAGTGAGCAAAACTGCTCTCGGTAGTTTCCAGAGATGCTAATGGGAAAAGAACAAAGCCCTGCAAGACTTGGGGCAACAGGATAGAGCGGCTTAATTTTGTCACAAGTAGAGAAGAGATGCACACATCATGGGATTCACAGTCTCAAAGTACAATAACTTTGGAAATAAGTGCTTGCCAAAATTGTAACTTTAGTCAGAGCAGCCACAGGACAGAAATGCTCCCAGACTATATGATCTCTCCTTTTCCACAGTCTAAAACCTTGATCCACATTTGGTGTACCATTTGATCTGAAACTGCCACTGAATGCTAATTAAAGTCTGCCAACAGGAAGGTGGAAAGACTCTTATCAGTGCAAAAGGCCATAAAATGGCTTTGACCAAAACAATGGACTAATTCTTACTGTGTATGAAAGGTTAACATTAGAACCATATAATTGCTTTTCTACTGTCAACATAAAATGGATAACAGGAAGGAAAGGAAACAGAATTTATGCATACTTGTAGACTTCAAAAAGAAAAGACCGCAGCGCAATCAAAAGGAGTTTTGGTATAATGATAATAGAGACAGCTTCCTACAGAATTATATAGTTTTCTGACTGTACACATCCATATGTAGTGAAAAGAACCTCTAAGTAAGAGATAATTGAATAGCATTATAAGATTTATATCAGAAATCTAATCCTGAAGGAAATAAGCCTTAAATGAGGATTTTTCTTTACGTTACTACATGTTCAATATATTAAATCCATGTTTTTCTCCTGTGCAGTCAAAGTTTTGCCTATACCTGAGATTTGCCCCGGTTCCTTCACGAATGGCCAGCAGGCATCCAAAACTCAGAAGTAAACAGATGTTTGAAAATGGTGCCAGTGACCACTTTTATGGTTACATTTTGAATTTAACTGCAGTGTGATTACAAGTGAGTGATGGTTGAATCCTAAATAAAGATAAGGCTAAACTTGAGGAGGCCTTGTTTTGTTCTGGTTTGAAACACTGCATCCCATGTGCTTTAACCATAGCTGAATTCCTCCCACTGTTTTTTACTGTGATTACCAGCAATTAGCATAAAACTTTTTTTCTGGTCTGATCAAAATTGAATGAATTGTTGAATTCTGATGATTAGTTAGCACTCTTAGAGGTACCAAACCTTGGCCTCAAGAATATCAAGATCAGCTAAGTCAGAAAAGGTAAAATATTTGCATTTTGAAAGTTACAAAAAAAAAAAAAAAAAAGTTATTAAAAAATCATATGATTTTCACTCCAAGCACCACAGACTACAAAAGACTCAGTGAGCACAGCACAAAAGAAGGGGAGCAAAAGGAAACACCATAGAGGCATTTTTCTCTTCCTAACTTTTCCCAAGTACAAGTGTCAACATGAAAAAAAGGAATACTGAGAGCTTTGAAAAATTTATACTTACTAAAAAAGTTGCTTAGCATATTTTGACTCCAATTGCACGTGCTACAAATTAATTTAAAAATCAACAGAAAAAAAATCCTTTTTCTTTTTTTTTTTTTAAACCACAATAGCTCACTGTGTATGTAAAACCAGGAAAGGATTCATTAATTATTGAAAAACCTGTTTTGTCTTACCTCAGCCAGTCAGGGCTAACCTATCTCAGCGAAAAACCTCAGCAAAACATAGACTTACTAAACACAAAGATGATATAATTTTCACTTATACTAAGATATGATTGTACTGTATGAAACAAGACTTCAGGCTGACTAAATGTTGGCAAGTCCCAAATTTGGTACACTACATTCAAAGATCGGAGGCTTCCTGAGCTTAAAATACAGTTTTTTTGGGGTAGTTACTTATGTTGTCCCTGTTCGTTGCAGGGGAGTTGGTCTGGATGACCTTTAAAGGTCCCTTCTAACTCAAAGAATTCTATGATTCCATGTCTTTAAGAGTGGAGCACTCAGTGAAGTTCTTTTACAGTACTGAAGGGAGGCTCATGTAAAGCATTACAATCTGCGTTTGTTAGATACTATCATACACCTGGAGCTGCAAGGAAAAATAAAACTGCATGGACATATAATGTTTTTCTCCTATAAGCGACAGCGAGTAATCACTATGCACAAGTAACATCTAATATGGATAAAGATTTAAATATTTTAACTATAACAGATGCTGGATGCCTGCATGAGCATACTTTGAGAAAATATGCTAGTTCCTGCAAGAATCACTGGGGTTGTGAAAATCAGCAAGCCCAGGAGGAGCCCAATGCTCCTCAAACATAAATGCAAACATTCTATGCAGAAGTAAATCACAATATAGGATCAACTATACAATCACCTCACCAGAGCATATTTGGCGCATGTGATTTCGTGAGTGCCTTCTACTGTGAAGGATTTGGCTGAATCTTGGTAGGATCCTAAAGTGACTTTCATGTCCATCCTTCAAAAGCCGACGTTGCGACATGGATGCGTATCCCTGTATCTTCAGCAAGTTATTCACTGAAGGAAATAAAAATCAGCTCTTCAGAAAAGCACACTTCTGACGCACTGAAACACTGATTTTGCTTGTAAATGTCAATGGAACAGAAGATTTCTTTGTCAAATTCAAGCACTACAAAAAAAAAAAAAAAAGATTAAAAAAAGACTCAGATCTAAAGAACTGAAAATAGATGCAGTTCAGTATTTTGTATCAGATGTGCTTTTCCTCAGAAACCCACGCCCGTTTTTACTACAAAGAAAAGAGAAAAATTAGTTCCAGTTACTGCACAGAAAATGCTGGATAGTTTACACGCAAAGATGCAAGATCTCCTCAGTTTATAGCAAACTTCACACAGCAGAGAGATGGGGTATCTTGCTACTGCTTACAGCCTGTTTTCTTGTCTCCAGTGCGACCAGTATGAATAAAGGAAGCAGAGCTTCTCACTTAAGCAGGTTGGATTACCAGATGAAACTTCAAAAAAGCACAGAACTGTCTGGTCTTCAACGTTTCATCCAAAACAACAGCTGTTTCAGCTGAAGAAAAGCTCCCTCAAAGAATCCAGCCCATCAGCACTCCAAAGCCGCTTCTCATCCCGAGCAACTAGCCCTGCTGCCGGGGTCTTCACATCCTTCTCATTACTGAGAGGAGAGGTTCAGTAGCTGCACAGGGAGCTGAGGTTTGTAGTGAAGAAGGGCAGTTGAAGGTCTTTCACACGGTCTTGCTCTCAGGTTCCCAAATCAGCACTCAGATGGGCAGGAATTTCATGCTGACACTCGATGTGTTTCCTAGTTCTGGGTCTGAAGCATCCTGTCTCCCTCAGGGGCCTGCACTGTGCTTATGCCAGCAAATTAAAAGCAAATACCATTGGCAATACAGTGTTGTTAATTAGAAATTACTCTTCTGTTCATTTATCCTGAGTCAGACCCTTATCACCAATCTCTTCTCCTTCCCTCCAAATTCATACGGATGCAAGAAGCGAGCTGCTCAAAGGCTGAGCGTATCTCCAGAATCTGCAAGCAGAAAGATCTCACAAGAAAAGTCTGAATCTTCCTGGGAGTTAACAAACAACTAATAGGAAGGAAGGGAGGGGAAATTAATCCCATGCTTTCTTACAACACATCAGGAAACCCTACACTGTCTGTTCCCCCTGTCTCTTTCAATGCAGGAGAGAGGAAATTGATAATAGTGCTTTACTTGGCAGTCAACATCTTCCTCTCAATTCTGTTTAACTATGTCCTGTATGGCTACAGATCTACCACAACCCCATATATAGCACTGTGAACATCAAACTGAAAAAGTGGTCTGAAATCTGGTTCCCAATGATCATTATTCTGGAAGCAAATCACAATAAACTCGCTTAGGTCATATTGAAGTAAATATTAAATAACTTAATACAAAATACTAGCTTGAAGGTAGCTAGCTAGCAGAGGAGAAAACGCTTGACTTTCAACATGAAATCACAGGCAAATGTGACAGTCCTGAAATGTGATGAACAAGAGAGGTAGAAAAATGAATAGTAACTGATGCATTTCATTCAAATATCACTTATTTCCCAAATTCATTATAATAAGCGAATGGACCCTGCATAATGCAGTTGTGCTACTCATCCTGGATCAAAGGCCTATCAGGCTTATTTAAGTAATAGAGGAATTAAAAGGAAGAAAGGAAGGAAGGGAAGAGTCTATTGATGGAAAACCACCACGATGTACACCACCCCTGTACTACATATTTAGGGTTCAAACAAAAGAGAAAGCAACTCAAATAGGCAGAGCATCACTGTTAGACAAAATCCCACATTTTCTGGGGTTGCTCTTCACTTGGAGTTCTTCTTGGCAAGAAGTCCACTCCTTCTTTGGGGCTTTTGGGGCACACCAGGCTCCTGCACAAAGGAGCCAGCCTGGCCATTGAGTGGAACAGGATAAGACCGCACATCACCCTCTACCAGCCAAGGCACCAGCCAGAATAGTGACTGTCCCAGTGGGGCTTTGAGTGTGCTGTGATGCTAGTGGCACATGGTGGACATCTCATCAACAGGGATTATTACAATGAAGCATAAAAATGTTCTCCTTGCTTTCTTCCTGTATTTAATGCACACAGAAGATTGATGACTTGAGTTGTAAAGTTGTTAAGCACACAAAATCCTACCAAAAGCTAGCCATTAGCTATATCCCCATCCACAAAACAAGCTTTTAATCTTCTTTTGAGCACTCAGATATGTGCCTAGAAGCAAAAAATTAATCACAACAATGGCTGCGGTAGAGTGCAATCAGAAGGAAACAGATGGTGTAAAGCAGTGTTTTCCAAACAGCAGCAGCCTCTATCTCCAGGAAAATAACCAGAATAATTTCCCTCGCCGTTGGCATTACTATAACAAAAGCTTGTATTAGAAGAGTTTCTTCTCTGCTCTGTACAGCATCAGGAAACCCCTTAGCAGTTTAAAGATGGTAATATTCTTTGCGTATTATATGGCAGATCCAAGTGGACCAGAACCTATTTTTTCTTTCATATCACATAAACAGTAGTATTTGATGGGCAACTCTTCCACTCTGTGAATATCTTTAAGTGACCACAAACAGCTCAAAGCAGTCAACAAAATCTTGGCAATGAAACGGCTTGTATTTTTCTCAAGCTCCGTCTCTGAGTCTGCTTTTGACTGCAGGCACAGTGTTGCACATTCACAGCAGCCATGCTGAATTACACCTGTATCCTCTCTGTAATTCTTCCCAGGAACTCTTGCAAAATTTTTATTCATAAAATAACTTCAAGTTTTCTAAAAGATCATTAAATTAAATTGCCATTGCTTTCATCATTGCTGGATGTTCTCCTTGTTCCTTTTAATCTTTTTGTTGGAACGGGAGCCTTATCTTTATGGAACATCTCAAACGCCCTAATGTGATTTTTCCCCCACATCTTAACAAGTACTTACAGACCCTTCCTTACACCCTTACATTAAATGCAGAGCTCTGAAAAGTTTGCATTACATGACAACGTATACCTCCTAGCAGTACAGTGCAGGAGGCTCTGACAGCAGAATCAACACTGCATTAGCACACAGATTTATGTTCCTGTGTTTCTTCCACTCAGAACAAGTTAATCTTCAAGCCTGCTGATAAGCCACTGTCACCAGTGCTGCCATTTCTTCTTGATTTTATATCCCGTTTGTCAGAGAAAAGACTGTATCTTATAGGCAAGAAATCATGCATGGTACCTCCTACAAGTTGCACTTCAAGATCCCACTGTGCACACAGTGCAGGAGTCCATCCATGAGATCTATGCCTATGGATTATCCTGTCCTTTTTTCTTGAGTCCCTGCATGTAGGATCTTCTGCAGAGAAACTTTAATATCAGAAGGGCCATCACATCTCTGATAAAAATATGGAGGAGTGCAAGAGAGATCCTGCATGAAGAACATAAAAGACTGTGAAAATTATATGGGGAACTTGAGCGTAACATATGCAAAAACAGTTCTGAAATTGCTGCTTCTTGAAACACTAAAAAACAAACACATACAAGCTAAATCTCAGTCTTTTGAAAAAAGGTGCGAGTGCCAGGTCTATCTTTCAGCCTCGATGCATTTTCAGTAATAGTGGAAATTAAATGAGGGGGAAGAAAAGCACACCACAAGAGATCTGTTGTTCAGCTTTCTCTGTTTAAACCATGCTCCATTAGTTATCTCTGCACACAAATGATACTTGCTTAGTTGAAAATGGTAGCACAAAAGTCTAACTTGGACTCATACTATGTTATTGAACAAAAATATTGTTTTGCGCACATTAAAAAGATAATACACAAGTTACTTCTGATCTGAAATGTAACCCATTTTATAGAGATATGCTGTAACAAGGGAAGACTAGATGTTATGCTGGTTAGTCCTGAGCTTTCTTATAACCATACTTAGATGTCAAATTATGGCAAGTAATGTGTTGATTTTTCAAATGAAAAGCAAGTTGACAAAAATTAATCCATGCCAGGGGCTAATTGCTAGGCTAAAATAATGAAGAGTCAGCTAGAGGCAGATTTTAAATCATAAAGGAAGGGTAGCTGAGATTTCAAAGACACAGAACTTGATATTTTTACATCTAGAAACAGTACAGGGCTGTTGTAGAAGGAAAACGTTGAGAGAATACCCGATGGAAAACCTGAGAAATAAATCACTACTCTATGATGCCAAGGATGCTTAAATACAAGAAAAGAATGGCTCTTCCTCTTTCAATGTGGGTGAGACTAATATGAAGTTTAGGTACATCTTTTACCTATACTATTTTTGTACTTATTAAAATTTGATAAGTGTCCTTGTAATTCAGTTTTAGTCTAGAATATTCTCTCTAAAATATATTATCTTAGAGAGAATAGGTTTCCCATAATGTAAACTAGAGAATCTGTGAACTGAAATCACACTTATTAAAAATACCATGACATACAAGAAGGAATAAGAAAAGACTGTAGCTGGTGAGAAAACTCAGAAATAAGTATTAATTGAGATATATCCAAGCGAACCTAAAAGCTTTTACAAACTCAGTGTTTCCTAACATCTATCACTATCAGATAGTGATAAATATTCACAATACTTTGATATTAATTTATTAAAATCTAGGAGGTGAAATTATTATTTAATTTCATGAGAAATCTACAGGCAGATCTTGAATTAATTTACATGAACAAATCAGTTTAGTTGTCCAGGCTTAACCCTAACCAAACATGTCTGCTCAGAGACAAACCACGATTGTAATAAGCCTCAGCATCAGATGAATGTAAGTGGAACAGGGGCTGAGATAAATGGGCAGCCTGCATTCTATTTATAATTACACATTATGCTGCTGAACCACAGCTGCCACTCTTTCTTTAAAACAATCACTTGAAAAGAGTTCAGCTATTACCATATAAAATAAATCCTAAAATCAATACAGATTATTTTGTAACATAAGTGTACAACACGAAAAAAATTGCAAAATATAAAATTAGGGTTTCAATATTCTGAAAGTGTTAGTATTTCACTGTAAAGACAACCATGAAGCTTTTAAAGCCTATCATCTGCCCCTCTAATTTAAGCAATTTTATCCCGCATGTCTGAATTTGCTACGGGTTAGCAATAAACAACACCTGTCTCCAAAGTAACAACTTACTGCAACATTAGGGATCAAAAATACTCAGAAAATCACATTTGCTCACACAAAAAAAAACTAGAAGGGAAGAACTCTGTTACCAGCTAGGCAAGTTGAGGTTTAACATCCTGCAAGACTGCACTTCTTGTTTATCCTTCAACGTAGTAAGTTAAGAAGGCAACTTGCAATCAGCTTCAAAACTACAGCAGATGTTCTTGGAAAGAGCATGAAAACTATGCTTGTCCTGGTTCAGGCCAGGAGGCCAGAAAGGGGAAATGCTGGGTGAGTAACCAGTGCCTGTACGAAGCCAGAAGTCATGGATCACATTAGAGGTAATTAAGCAATTGCTACCTCCAAGTCATTCATTTACTTCAATTCTATCAGGTAAAATGGCCTGCTGAGTTACACAACAGGTCACCATCGAGCAGTTTTGCCAGAGGCATGAGGCCCAGCTTATGGTCAGAAGTGAAGGTGGGTGAAGAAAATGAACCCGTTCAGATTGGGTTGCTCGCTTAAATTATTTCTGTATTTTCACATCTTTATTCATATTAATTTCATAAGATGATTAATTTTATTCCCATGCTTTCACGCTCCCAGCCCATGTCTGTTCTTCACCCAGTTGCCTGTTGTTGAGGCTATGAAGACAATGCAAGGGAAGGAGACAACCAAGGTAGGTGGCTGAGGGGATTTCTCTGAAAAAAGGAGAAAGAAAGGGGTGGAGACCATGGAATCTCTGTCCCACCATGCACCTGTCATGCCTGGAAGCCATGGAGCCATGGGTAAGGGGATGCTACTGACACAAACTGGGTAAAACAATGGCAGAGAAATGAAGAATATTTTTTCAAAAACCAATTATTTCTGTGTATATATGTGTGTATATACACATATATATATTTAACAGAATAATAAATGCAGTCAACAGCATTTACTGGACTTCTACCAAACAGCTCCGTGCAGAACCAGCTAGGGACAGAAAGCCAAAATTTGATGCTGAAAGAACAATTGCTTAGATTCAGGAGTAAGTGCTTTTTTTTTTTTTTTTTCAAAAGAATGAGTTTGAGCTCAAAAGTAGTATCTTTTAATAACTGAATAGAGTAGGTACATAGTACTTACTCACTGGGTCGACTGCTGGCAGCAAGAGAGGAAAAGAGGGGCTCTTATGTGTTTACACCACTGCTGGGTACTGCTTGTCTTCCCAGCATGGTCTGCCACATTTAAGTTCAGCCCACTAGTGAAACTTCAGTTTCAGAACACTGCCAAACTGGATAGGTTAGAGGGGTGATTTTCAGAAGGTCTTTTCCTGAAGACAATTCCTTTCACAATACAAAATGTGGAATGTGGTATTGCTGGCTGCTGCACCTATGCATCTATACAGTTCCTAGCAGTGGTGGACCTTAGCTGTAGCTTTATATGTTCTCAACAGCCTAATGTGTGCAGTAAAAAATGACTACTGTGCACCTGCACAAAGAGCTGACATCATCTTGCCACAGCACCATAAGCCACAAACAGCCTTTGAGCTCTCTGTCTCTGCTATTGTTTTTTCCTTCTGAAAAAAGTTTGCTCTTGCCATGCGCTTTGGAGCCAAGCGATCATGCGCTTAGTTCTCACCTCTTCCTTTTCAGATTTTAATTCTTTTCCACATTTCACAATCCTCCCTCTTTAGTCTCCTTATGAATGGTAAATTAATAAAGTGAAAGAGTTTTCAGTTGAGTAGCTGCTTTGAAATTCTTCTGCATGCACTGTTACACCAATTACAAATTTATATGGCAGTAATCCACTCAGCACAAAAGAAACACTGCAATTAATACTCCACGAAGCTGGTATGCAGCCATACATAATACCTTTTAGAGATCTTTCAGAAATGCTATAAAAATCCCTAGGCTATAAGAACTAATACGATTTTTCTCAGGCAACTGTTATAACTCAGCACACCGCAACTTTCTGAAATGCCATAGGGATGCAAAAGTGATATATCACACAAGTGTTTGGAGAAAGAAGGAGATTTTTGTAATATTAATAAACACAAAAAATTCCTTAACTGCTGATTTTGATGGTCGCTTATGTAGAACTCCAGCAAAATGGGATTTTTCCCATGTACAGATAAACACATTTAATTGAACGGGGGTTAAGGGAGTTACCAGTGGGATGGTCAACATTTTACTAGACAGACAGTCCAAGTTTAGCCAGTTCAGAGTTAGTTCCCCTCATTCTGCTTATCAGCTAGCCAATTCTAATAGAGGTTTTAATTATGTGGTCATAATTAAAGACATTCAAGCAAAAGGATCTAAATATACACTAAGAAAGAGACCAAGGGTTTTTTGACCATCTGGAACTGCCAGTGCCAAGGACAAGTCTGTGATTAAGTTAAAAAATGAAAAGCTCTTTTCAACAACTAAGAATCAAGACAATTTTCCTTCTGAAAACGTAAAACAAACACAGAGTGATATGCAGTTACCATGGTGTAATTCTTAGAAAGAATGAGAAACGCATCCCATCTATAGCATGTTATTGGCAAGTGCCAACACTGAAAGCTCCCACAGTCACATAGGCACTTTATTGGACACAGCTCCATGCCGCTGCCAAAGAGAGAATTCCTGTTCCCAGGGGTTTCTTCCTCTTGTTTCTCTTGTGCCGGCATGCTCATTTCTGTGCTGCATTGTGAATTTTACTCGGGCATGTTCCAGGTAGGAAAAGCAGGGCAGAGACACAAGATGCAGCTCCTGGTTAAAGAAGCCGATAACCTTGGCACAAAATGTGACGAGTGGAAAACTGCTGACATTATAGAGACCTATCGATTTGAAGGTTGGGAAGATTTATCGTCATTATTTCCTCAGATGTGTAATGCTTTCTTGTTGCCATCTGTCCCTGTACCTTCAGAGTTCTTCAGGAGAGATCTTCACATGGCTTAATAAAATAGTACCACTGATCACTATGGCTGTGCACTTAGAACTCAAACAAAAGCACAATGGGCAAATATTTCATTGAAGTTACAGTCTTCAAATATATTATTACATCAAACTATTGAAAGACACGGAAGATTTGGTGAATTAAATATGTTAAGCAGAAACAGTGACACGGTCACCTCCTGACATGGTCTCACTGAGAGAAAACACTGAGAGAAACAACGCTGTTACCATCAACACTAACCAGAAAGAAAAGGTCAAGACATCACAAAGAATCATAGCCTACACTTGAGCAAAAATATTTTTCTGCATATTCTCTCATGTAAGTAAAACCTACAAATGTACACCATGGGGATTCCCATAGCTGTAGAGCTGTATAACCTACAGTCAATTCTAGTCAATGTCCTCTTCCTCCCTTCCACAATTTGATCTTATTTGTCATATTTGGATTCACATATTTTTTTCCCCAACCTAAATGATGCTTCTAACTTGTCAAGTAAAGGTAGATCCGTGCTAGAAGTTTTTGTTTCTTCCCATACAGAAGAAATGTTACACAGGCATACTCTGCTGTCCACCAAGGATATGTTTCTGAAAAGTGTGTCAGCTAAAATCATTACCCCATGGTTTCCTTCTTCATCTTCAGCTGACTTGATCCATCCAAGTTTGTCTGAGGAAGACAACTGAATGTTGTAAGTTGAACTACTCAGGAAGAGAAAGCAAGAATGCTCACACTAGAAGACTGATACTGGGAACATGGTTTCAGAGATGAAGAGACTGGGATCTTTGAGGAGCATGATCTGCTCCTGAAAGCTGAAATCCCTTCCAGGTGACAATTTTGATCCTCCTCTTTCCACTCCGTCTACCATGCCATATATAGTGTCCCAGCGCATTTAAACTGTGTGCATTTTAGTCCCTGCACACAAATCCCCCTCCACATATCCTCTCCAAACTCAGGTGTTTCACTTGTGCAATTGACAACAGTTAGTAGGGTACTAAATAACCAGCAGTGGAAATCCAAGGACACGGCTATCTCAGGAAGCAGTCATTTCATCCTGCAATCAAGCATTAATCAGAGACTTGGTCATAGGAGCAATCTTTAATCAGATTTGCAATACGTAGACACCATTGGCACCAGGCTCCTCTATTAGCAAAGCACAGATCTGTATGGGATATCTTTTATTTTGGACCCTTAAATACAGGCTGCACAACTGAAAGGTGTCACTCATACTGATCTTATCCACCAGAAGAACATATGGGATCTCAGATACATCCTGAGATTCAAAAGCAGGTAGGAGAATGAAACAGGAAAGGCACAGATGGTGAAGTTCATTGTTAAGGATAGAAAAATAATCCAACTTTTTAGAACTTCCCAGCTGTTCTCCAGTCCAAATAAGCCCAAATCAAACCAAAGTTATATCAGGGAAAATCTTATCGCTGACTACAGAAATTTTGCAGAAGACAAGTTTAACTATATATATAACACTTTATCAAACAGCGAATCGTGCCATGCAAGCTTCTTTGCATCAAGTTTCACTAGTGGAGCATCCCCTGCTTTGCAGCTACATACCACGTTTAAAACCAATCTGTAAAAATTACTACATTGTATCTTAGATGGATATGGCAAAATAAAACAAAACCCAATAAATGACAAAAAGAAACAATGGACTGCTATAAAAATAAAGCCAGATTATTTTAAGTTGTAAGACCCAGAAGCCTTCATAAAGTCAGTTTGTGCTGATCTGTTAAAGCCCCACTTAAAGTGAGCAGTAAATGTTTTGCTCTAGAAGTAAGTTCTGCCCCCATGGCACTAACACACCACCTGCACGCTCTGGTGAAAAGATCTGAACAAGTGGGAAAATACTTCATACTGCAAATCCCCGCAGCTGGCCAAGCATCAGGTCCCATGTACCTAGCCCACATATGAGAGGACACAGGAGACTCCTGGAACATCATCTCCACCCTCAGAGGTGTTAATAGAATCACAGAATCATAGAATGGCCTGGGTTGAAAAGGACCTCAAAGATCACCTACTTTCAACCCCCCTGCTGTGGGCAGGGTCGCCAACCACTAGACCAGGCTGCCCAGAGCCACATCCAGCCTGGATGCTCATCTGAACAAGTCCATCGTAAGTAGATCTGCTTGGAGGAGGCGGTTGGACTAGATGACCTCCAGAAAGCCTTTCCAATCCCAACTATCCAGTGATTGCATTGCCCACTTAGCTCCCTTGCTGTTTTTCAATGCTTGTACTCTCCCCAGAGAAAAAAGAAGCAATTTTCGGTGCTTAATATGTATCACTTGTTACAATTTCCAACTGAATTAATAATTTAGCTGAATCTTATCTTCCACAGTTTAGAGTTATGTGAAGAAGCAAAGTGGTAAAGTAAAACATTAAATTATTTACAAGTTGTACAGACACACAGGCAGATAAATGGTAGACACCACATTATATATTTAATAGTTGTTAGAAAGTACTGGAACTATAAGCCTGCTAGCCAAACTGCTTCACCAAAAGAGAGAAAAGTAGTCTTCAAATCTAGTTTTTTAGACACTGAACTGAAGTAAAGCAGACGTATTTAAGGTAGATTTAAAATCTGTGCAAGCTTCAGTATTTCCCCAGTAAAACAGTTTCTGGCTGCAAGTGAAGCAACGAGGCTCCACCTTTCCATTGGCGTTTTTCACCAAAGGCAATTGAAATTCTGCTCAGTATTTCTGCAGAAGAGAATTGAACAAATCAGACTGTGCAGAACCTTCAGATTCTGGCAGCTGATTAGGTTATCACAGATTAATAGAGTATATTATAAATTTATTTGTAATGGATAGCTAAAACAAGGAACAGGCTTCAAATCCTCTCATTCTCCAAAGAACCATTCAGTTTGCTTAACTGAAGGATTATGTCTCATTATTCTGGTGTTCAAGAAATAAAGAACTAAGAATTAACACTAGACTTCTCAGTCTGTGTACCCTATGACTCCACATAATCTCTACACATGATGACAAGTACAGTGAACATAATTCCTCATAGTCCATCCGTTTGAAATGTATTTATCTTCTTACACTTCTTCTTACAGCTGAACAATCTCTTTCGAATATAATTTAACCAGAAAGAGGTTTCAAAAACTGGAAAAAGGTTTGAAGTACCACCTTCAGAATATTTACTGAGAAGTAATCCTAATACAGAACAAAATACCGTAATGCTTTTTTGCCCTGCAACTTTACATTTTACTTGAAAACTGTTTTAAAAGATACTTCTTTTATGTATATTTCTGTATATTTTACACAAAGGCTTACTGTTAAAATTCATCTGACTATTCGACCCCCCTTGCCCCCAGATGCCCATGGACAGACACAGTCATTAAAGGACTGGCTGAACAAGATCCCCTTTCTTTTCTGAAGGGGGCCCCTCTAACAAATTATCTCGGAAGTAGTCCTTATTGTTAGCCACCGAGTGATGCAATTCTTTATAGCAGTGAAGATGTGGGATCCGCTTCCTCCAAGTCCTGACAAACAGTCACACCTCTCACCCACACTGTTAACATCCTTCCACCCGCTGGCATTTTATTGCTTTTCACTAATTCCCAGTTCAGCAGGAACAACTTTGAGCACCCAGTATAAGCCCCAACATCCACAGATTTCTATCCATAATATGCATTAAGCCCATAATTTCTGGTTTAAAGACAGCAAGAGGACAGGCTACAGCCATCTCCAGTCTGGGGACTGGCTGAGGTGTCCAGAAACACTGAACCTGGCTGAGAGCTCACCCTTTTCCACAACAAAAACTGAGAGCATATACAAAGCAGGAAGTACAAAAACATGTGTTTCTCACATTAACTATGCAAGTATTGTAAATAAATAATAAAAGTTAATAGCCAGTAAAGAATCAAAATGATCTTGGTGAACACTTAAGATAAATAATTTAGCTCTGCAAGATGTTTATTATGAGTATAGTGTTCTCAATGGGAAAAATCACCACCACCAAAAACCAGAACAAGCACGTTTCTTACGAGGGTTACCAACCAGCACACAGCTGCCAAGTAATTGAACTTTTCTGGATCTGAACAGGATAAATGGCAAACATTAAAAATATTTGTAGCTCTCACTAGTTGGCTTAAAAAAAGAACAAGTAAGGTGTCCTGACAGAAAACTAAATTACTTACACCCCTTACTGCTGAGATTGATCACTTACAGATATTAAAGGCTGATACTAACACAATGCATACTTTGTGATTAAGCAGTAATGCTTTTCAGATGTTTTTTTTTCCCACATAATTTTGGATTACCTATGGGAAATCTGTAGGTTATGATTGATAATATTCACTGAACCTGAAAGGAGGAGAAATTTAATTGCTCACTAAAGAAACAAAACAGTCTCACGCAAGGGAAGAACCAGTGATGTTCTGGACTTCATTAAGGCCTTTGACATGGTCTCCCATAACATCCTGCTCTCCAAATTGGAAAGACATGTATTCGATGGGTGGACTGTTCGATGGACAAAGAACTGGTTGTGAGATCATACCCAGAGAGTGGTGATCAATGGTTCAATGTCCAGATGGAGACTGGTGACCCCTCAGGGGTAGGGGTCAGTACTAGGACCAGTGCTCTTTAACATCTTCATTAAGAACATCAACAGTGGATCAAGTGCACCCTCAGCAAGTTTGTAGATGACACCAAGCTGCGTGGTGCAGTCAACACACCCAAGGGATGGGATGCCATCCAGAGAAACCTAGACAGGCTTGAGCAGTGGGCCCAGGAGAACCTCATGAGGTTCAACAAAGCCAAGTACAAGGTCTTGCAACCTCCTCTACCAATACAAATTGGGGGATGTAAGGATAAAGCACACCCCTGCCAAAAAAGGACAAGGGGGTACTGGCGGATGGGAAGTTTGACATAAGCCAGCAATATGCCCTCATAGCCCAGAAATCCAATCACACCCTGGGCTGCATAAAAAGAAGTGTGGCAGCAGGTCGAGGGAGGTGATCCTGCCCCTCTACTCAGTGCTGGTGAGGCCTCACCTGGAGTACTGTGTCCAGATGTGGAGTCCTCAGTACAGGAGAGATGTGGACCCGTTGGAGTGCATCCGGAAGAGGGCCACAAAAATGATGATCCAAGGGATGGAACACCTCCCCTGCTAGGGGAGGCTGAGAGAGCTGGGGCTATTCAGCCTTGGGAGGGAGGGCTCCAGGGAGACCTGAGAGTGGCATTTCAGTATCTAAAGGGGAGCTATAAGAAGAAAGGGGACAGACTCTTTAGCAGGGTCTGCTGGGATAGAACAAGGGGAAATTGTTTCAAACTGAAAGAGGGGAGATTTAGATTGGATATAAGGAAGAAGTTTTCTACAATAAGGGTGGTGAAGCACTGGCACAGGTTGCCCAGAGAAGTGGTAGATGCCCCGTCCCTGGAGACACTCAAGGACAGGCTGGATGGGGCCCTGAGCAACCTGATCCAGCTGTAGGTGTCCCTGTTCTCATTGCAGGGGAGTTGGACTAGATGACCTTTAAGGGTCCCTTCCAACTCAAAAGATTCTATGATTCTGTGATTCTAAAAATAACACTTTTAGTTACAATCTGTACATCAGTCGTTCCCAGATCACCATCCTATCATGGATTTATTTCTTCAGACATAGCACAAGGTCATGTAGAACTGCACTCAGATTGTCAGGTAAATAATGATGCAGAGGAAAATACAGGGTATAAAACAACCACTGGCTGAACCTGCCTCCTATTTATTCACTTTATGAGTTAAAAGTTTGGTACTTAACCAACTCCAAGGACTGTTTCATACATACTAGCAATTTGAATTCTCCCATTATTCTGCAATTTTCCTCTTCAAAGCCTGCTGAAAAATATTGTTTGACATATAAAAGACCTTGTATTGTTTAAGAGACACAAAGAATTCTGTAAAAGACTTGGGGTAAGTGGTGCAATGCAAAAGGCAAGTATGACTACTTTTTACAGGAACAAAGATAAATGTTTAGTAAACAAGAAAACTGTGTATGAGTATTACAACTTAAAATGCAGTAGTCTTTAGCTAAAGGGGAGAGGATAAGCTGAAATGTCACGTGTCTAATTCGTAAGATATGGAAGACTAAGAGCATGATACAACACCCACTGAAATCAACCCTAAGATGGTAAAAGAGCTTGAGATTAACGAATGCTGACAGAAGCATGCTTCAAGTCAAGTCTCAGACCAGCAACTGGATCCAGACAATCAAGTATCCCCAGTTCCCACAGTACTACAACAAACAGATCGAGAAAGATCTCTGCAAGCCAACAAATCAACAACTGTAATGTTCTACCACAAAATACCCAAGTAAGCTTTGGGGTTAACCCAGACAAGTAAACTTCCAAAGAGATGACTATTTGATCCAGTAACACAAGAAACACAAATTATGAGATAGTCACAAAGAGATTTTTCCCTTCGTAGTAACTGTAGCACAGAAATCCTCTTCATGAGAGCCTCAGATGTAGCCAGAGGGTTTGCCAGTGCTCTGTAAGTTGTGCTTGAGAGCTCCCTCCTCACATCTATCGCTTCACCCAGGGGAAGATTGGAACGTATTTCACAGTAAGTGCAAAAACGTTCTCAGGACAAGACTTCCAAAAGAGCAAACTTTGCCTGCATAGAACCAAACGAGGCAGTCGTTTTCCAAATAAATACAAAATAAAGTGTGATATTGGCACTTGTAAAAAGCATCTCCAAATCTTACCTAGGCAATTGAGAGCCAGATAAAATGAGTGTAAACTATCTGAGAACAGGCTAAAATACAAACTGTCTCTAACTACAAAATGTAATTGGATTTTTACATGGGACAATCTTCCCTAGAGCTGCTGAACACCTTTTGAAGTGGACACTGTTGAGAAATTATTTAATCATGCAAGCAACTACATTACTTCTACTCCTTACTACGTTATATCTTGCTTTTCAGTCATGCATCTGATGACACAGTTTTATAAAACAGAAAATCTTTCCATAATTCATTATGTTGTCTCTGTCAGCTGCCTTCAGAAAGAATCACAATTTATTTATTTTTCCAGCAAAGTCTAATGTCTCATACCTGTTCTTAGAAATGAAATAAAGGCAACTATAAATAATAATTTGGTTATTCAGACATATTTTGCACTACCTCACAGAAAAAGAAAAGATAATCCTTTTCACAGGCTCCCATAATTCTGAATATGGCATCTAGAAATGAAATGCTCATTATACTTGCTGTCATAAACAAGAATATTCAAGTCTTCTCAGCTTCAACAGGACTGTTTTCCTAAATACTTCTAATCACAAATTTTCAGCAAAATTATTTAAAAATATTAACAGAAAATTATGGTTTTACTACACTATATTATTTATGACAAAAAAAAAAAAAAACCAACAATATTTCTGGTGGACATTTCTCAGCAGTCAGTTGAAGTTTTGCTTTATTTTTTTCTCAAATAAAAATATTATAATAAACTCCAGTTGATATTTGACTTTTTGCTTTTTACTGGCAGCGTTAGCAGAGAACTGCCTTCTGGTACAAACATGACTTAAAACTCTAAGACGGATAACATTCTAATTCATTATTACCAAGGGCAAACACACAGCAAAAGGTGCGCAACAATCTTCAGAAAACCTCAAAAAATTCAATACTTCATTAAAAATGCTTCTTTAAAATTCCTTTAAATTGGCCTGGTTTATCAGGCGGCAACAAGGTGATTTGTTATCTTATGCTTCGCTTCATAGTGTTTCCCCCCACCCCACCCCAACCCATCCTGGGGAAAAGAGACTCAGCAATCCAAGCTAGATGGGAATTGCAATAGGGCTCCAACTGCAGCAAACAGGGGAGCAGCTCTGCCAAGATGTACCATGGGATACACCTCATATTCACCCATCTAAGAGCTCCGTAAACTGTTCCAAGGCTGTGAAGGCATGGTGCAGCCCTGGTGCAGCAATATTCCTGACCTTATTTCACTCTGGGAATGCTCCTCCCTCACCAATTCCAGCATGCTCATCTGATGTTCCCTTTGTTGCTGTGTCTCACAGAGATAACAAGTTACTCCAGGCAGGGAGCTGTCAAGTGCAGTACAGCTCATCTGCAAAGGGCTCGGCAGGCTGTGCGGAGCAATACCCAGCAATGAAAATAGAACTGAGCAGATGAGCAGCCTTTAAAACAAACACAGATTCATTTATTCATAGCTTAATAACTTACTAATGTGTTATTGGCAACACTCTAAAAAACAGACTTTAACACTCAAAAAAAATCCCCTTCTAAAGGCATGAGTAGTTCCAACTAAGATTTTTTTTTCCTGAATGCAATGACAATCTTCAAAGCTTGAGATCCCTGGTATTAACATAGCCATAATTGAAACTTTTAATTACTTCTTCCTGAGTAATTCCCCCTGCAGCAAATGGCAGCCAGTGAAGGGCCTGTGGTACCCCAGGGGATACCAGGACGTGGTGAGGGCCTGCAGACCACGGCATCCAGCGCAGGCCATGTTCCTCGCACAGGACAGCAGCCCACACAGCAGGAACTGGGCTGGCCTGTGAGCCTTCCTCTTCTTAATGCGTACGTGAGGGTTTTAAGGCCCCATGAGATCTAATGAACAAAAACAACGCCCACACAACTGCTCCATAGCTGGTTTAGAGACCAGAGAGGAGGGTTAGGGAGGAGTAGAGAGTGGGTACACAAGTGGTCCTGTCTACTTTTTTTCCTTGTATATCCTTAAACCTGAACGCTATGTGCTGGATTATCTCTATGTAGTGTCACAGAACTAATTCAGTACACGTCTCTCCCATGACAGGAACATTTGCAGCTGGCTATCCAAAACCAAGGCCGCAGCTCATGGCAGTGGCTCGTCTCATAGAATCATCATAGAATGGCCTAGGCTGGAAGGGACCCCAAATATCATCAAGCTCCAGTCCCCCTGCCACAGGCAGGGCTACCAACCTCCAGATCTGCTACTAGACCAGGCTGCCCAGGTCCCCATCCAACCTGGTCTTGAACACATCCAGGGATGGGGCATCCACAACCTCTCTGGGCAGCTTATGCCAGTACCTCACCACTTTCACTGTAAGGAACTTCCCCCTGACATCCAATCTAAACCTTCCCTCCTTGAGCTTAAAACCGCTCCCCTTGTCCTGTCATGATCTACCCAAGTAAAAAGTTGATTCCCCTCTGTTTTATAATCCCATTTTAATTAATGGAAGGCTGGAAAGAGGTCTCCCTGCAGCCTTCTCTTCTCCAGGCTGAACAAGCCCAGCTCCCTCAGTCTATCTTCATAGGGGAGGTGCTCCAGACCTCTGATCATCTTCATGGTCCTCCACTGGACCCTCTCCCATCCCTCCACCTGCTCCCACCTCACATCTCAGCCAGGAGCTGCACTGGGCAGAGACCTGCAATGCAGCAGCTGAAGCAATGGCCACGTGTGAAAGGTCAGGAGCTGCTCGATGGGAAAGGAAAGGAACAGGAAGGACTTCTTCGTGGTGTGAGTGCCAAATGGCAACACCCAGATTCCTTCCTGCCTTGGCAGACACTCTGCGGGACTATCTCAAATACCTGTATTTCCCTTCAAACCACTTTTGGATCTCTCTCAACTCATGCCCTCCTTAGGGGACAAAAACCTAAATCCTGCCTCTTCTCACCAGATCCGATAACACTTCCTTACAGCAAAATATAGATGTCGGACAGAATCTTCACTGAATACAGTCCTAGATGACTCTGAAAGAGCTATTGGGGTGAAGATGTTTAAAAATAATGGTAAATAAAGCCCAGAGACATTTCTCAGTATCCATGTTTAAAAGGCAGGTGGTAGGATGCAGAAAAGACGATACCTGATTTTCTGAAGGCTGGATGGAAATTGTTAGTACTACTGTAAAATGCTAAGCACACGGTAGCAAATTAACACCACAGTATTTAACACACCTTCACTCCCATGATATGAAATGTATAGCAGCCTCTGTGCCATGCAGTTTTTAATAAGCCTTTTTAATTCCTTGGTAGATGTTCAAAATGTAAACAATTGTAAAAAAACACCTCCACCTGCCACACTAAAATAATTCATCTTCTGTCTTCATACACCAACAGAGAGAAGCTGTTTCTATTAATAATCCTCTCCCACCCTGAGCCATGTACTCTCAAAGCAATTTGGGTATTCATAAGCTGGGGGTGAGAAACACTGAAGAGGCTCAGCAGAGAAAAATTAAGAATGTATGCAGTTAGAAAGCTCAGAATGCTGTCTGTTGGTTTATATTTTCTCTTACCTTCATAAATTACTTCACAAGTGATTTGGTAGATGTGGAAATGACCAATTTTTTCTACAAGCTGCTGACACCATCTCGGCCGCTACAAACTTCAGTGCCCTCCTTTTGTTCTCTCCAATGCACTCAGATGCTCTTTTCCTTTCTCTGCCTTCAGATCTCTAATATTAAAGCTCCAAAGTGCATCCCTCAGGTCACTTGCAGCTCCAGTAGTCTTTGTAGAGAGCTCAGAAAGGGAATTTCTGACTGTGTCTGTCCCTGACAAAACCAGCTGTGCCAGGGTCACAGCAAATGTATGGGTACCGAGCAGACTGGAGCTGTCCTATAATTAGAGCCTGGCATCCTCTCAAGCATGAATTAAATACCAATGATGAATTTTCATCACTCTTGTGATTCTGTGTATGTAGGTCATATTCCATCATAACTATTAAACATAAAGCTATTGTGTTCCAGACATACTGTAGTAAGGGGCCCCCAGCTTCATGCCCTACTAAATGACTATCTATGGGCAAAACATCCAGAAAATCTTTTTATGTCACCTTATTTCTGCCAGCTATTTTCATCCTAGCTGCACAACCAAACACACCACACCTGTTTTGCTTCCTTAATCTATCCTCCTCCTTTCTCTTTCTCTTAAATTCTTCTGCTCTCCCATCCTCCTCAAGCAAAGCTGGGAAAATCTATCACTCAAACACAAGTGCATTTTTTTTCTTCGTGTGCTTAACTGACTGCTTGTATGTGAGTTTTTATTTTGTTCTGAAGGATTTTTATAAGAATTTTATATGAATTTTGTATAAGCATAACTTGTCTTTAGAAATATACACAGTGTGCAAATAAAATTTGTGTCAAAACTGTCAAATGGTAAGAAAAAAAGTTACAAACTTCCATTGCTACGGCAGTTGGGCAACAACAACCAAGTCACAGACATGACTAGAAGCTGAAAACATAACTCAGTAGAATTACCTGGTCTCCAGAGAGAGAAGTACACGTTACACGGTAGTGAGAAGAAATAAAAGGGGTAAATTTTGCCCTGACCCACAGAACACGTTTGGTCAAGCCTAGGCTCTTCTCAGAGGCAGGCAGGGACTCTAACAAGCCAGCTCCTAGTTTTCCTTTTTCCAGATGAATTCACCAAATGACTGTCTCATTCTTCACTGCAGTAAATATGGAAATTGAAAATACTGAGATAATGGAAATAGGTATTCATCAATTCAATTATTGATACACAGTGCAGCAGCACGTAGAGCCATAGGGATCACTGACGCTGCCTTTCCAACACAGCTTATACAGGAGGCATTGTGCCTGCAGCAATGCATGCAAGGTAAATTCTGAGAAAATAAACAAATGAGTCACGCAGCACACTGATTCATTTAGTGTACGGCATTGGCTAAAGCCTGATTCAAGGCTGGACTGAAAAAGCAGCTGTTAAAGCACAGGCATGTGACACGAGGCAGCCTGCACTGACAGAGTAAGCCACACAGGTGGGATGGAGCGACAACCAGCGGCCCAGGACAAAATATGACCAAAGCAAAGCAGTGGCCAGCCCAGAAGCCAGACGTAAGACTGTTTAAAGAGAGGGTCTAATTTACCACTGAATGTTTATAATAACAAAGGTTGTAGCCTGAAGATTTGTTTTTAAGATCAGCTACGTGCATGCTTGTGATTTTCTCTATTAATTATCCCAGTCTTTTATATGTAAAACTGCCTTCCCTTTAAATTCACTTGGTTACAGGCAGGATTTGGAAGAAAAGAAGGTGAATTTCTGGCTCAGCAAGAATTAGAACTACAAAAGAGCCAGGACAGTCACTTCCAGGTGCACGTTCTCCATCTGCTAAATAATGTTTCAAGGGCTGAAAGATTTTTAGTAAGACTGGTGCTTAGCAAGTGCCCCTGGTAGACAAAGGGGGACAGAACTCATGTCACAGCTTGGATGGCAGGAGACATAGTGCTGCACAGCGTGGCTGTTCTTAATTCCCCAAATATCCATTTGCCCAGATAATTGATTTTCAGAAGTCAGGCTGCTGCTGGAGAGCATGGCACACCTATGTCCTCAAGACCAACCATCACCCTGCTGCACTGCATTTTATCAGCTTGTCAATATTTGAGCAACATGCTCTGTCTTTCACTGTGTCTCCAGAGCAATTTAGTTGCCTGAGATCCCTTCACACCAGCTTCTCCCACCCTTGAACATGCTTAGTCTTCATGTAAAGATACAAATGTTTACAGATGGGTATCACACAGCTTCTTCGTTTCAGCTTCTTCTCACGCTGAAACTCCCAGCCAGCTCTGTCTTCTGTGTGATGAAATTCAACATTTCTACATGGTAGTGCTGGACTCCTCGTGCTGAAATCCCCATGGTTCCAGGGCATCATGTGGGATGGACAACAGCCAGCCCTGCACTCCGGCTACACCACAACTTGCTTCCCACTGGCCATCAAGAAATTCAGATCATTAGAATAAAAACCTAACAGCCACAAAAAGACCATCAGAGACAAATCAAGGATATAACTAATATCCAAGATTGCTGCAAGAGAGGGGAAGCTTGAGCTGGCAGCAGCCATGCTGCTGTCAAAGGTGAATGTTGCAGGCTGGATGACCAGGCAGTTTGCCTGCACCTCAGTATCTGCATTTCTGCGGCTGGTAAGATAGCTCATGCTAGGCTTTAGCTATGCAGCATGGATAGTTGGAATGTAAACTGGAGTCAAAATAGCTGACAAAGTATTATTACAGGCTTACTGAGAGATATACAAGTACTTAATGCCGGTAAAAACATCCAAGATCACACTCCTATCTATCTGAAATGAAAGAATATCTGGCCGATATTTAATAGCACAAGACAAAAGAAGCAATGAAACAGAACTAAAGCAGCTTTGCCAGACTTTAGGGAACAGCAGGCTGAAACTTCCAGCTGAAATGCCCAGTTTCAGATACCTGAACATCTTAAGAAGCTGTCAGTCTGATGCAGAAACTGCAAAACCCCAAGCCTCTTCTGTAGCTCACTCAATGTGCTTCATTAAGGGAAAGGGTGAGCGACCCAAACACCTTCTGCTCCAGGCTTTGCTCAATACGTCAGCTTAAGACACACAATGCCTTGAAAACAGTGCAGTCTGTATTAGGTGTTGCACCTCTTCTGTGTGCTGTGTTGATCCTTTTCTGCAGAAATTCCTTGTTATTTGATATGCATGAGGTAATCTTTCGGCTTGGCTCTTTCATGTTGCATGCGTGAAGGCAGCTGTGCCAAGCCGCTGTGCCAAGAAGGCACTCTGAGTCACTAGGGTCATAAAAACTCATCCAAGTAACAGGCTTATTCTTCTCTTATATCACAAAGCAGGCAAGTCTTCATCTGCAGGCAAGGCTTTCCTGGCTGAATGGCAGATCTCCCGAGGAGCAATTCCAAGTTTTTAATTTAGAATGCAGTAAGACTCAGATGCAATGTAGGTGCACGCAGAAGCACTCACATTAGTATGTACCAGGTCTGAGGATGTCTTGATGGCTCCTTGCAGAAGCTAACTCTTTCCAGTGATGTTGGGCACTTTTTCATTTAGTAAGGTGGCATCTCGGTCCATCTCTTCCTCCATCTCTTCCTAATTTTTCAAGACAGGCAAGCCTGCCTTTGATACTCAAAAGAATACACGGCCAGGGAAATGTAAAGTTTTTGGCCCAAAATGTGAATATGACAGAACTGGAGCTACTGGAAACTGAAGCTGAAATGTCTCAGCAGTGCTACCTGTACTGAAGTAGTAGCACTGCATACATTTTTCCTAAGAAAAGATACACGTATTTATCTTCCTTGATTTGCAGATGTTTCTACTTTTCACAGAGTGTACAGATTTTGTTCCAAGAGAGGAAACAGATGGGAGCTGTGACAATGGCACCTTTCCAAGGGGGAAAGAAACCATTCTTGAGGCTACCATAAGCTTATGGCTGGGACTCTCAGATTTGTGCAGTCTGTTGGTGTGTACTGGATGCCACTGTCACTGCAAAGTTTCCAAACTCAGAGACAATGCAGAAGAAAGAGCTTGTCCCTTAACAGTTTCTTCATTAGTCCAAGCCCTCAGCAGAGAACCCACCTCATGCAGTCATACAGCTAATGCACAAGAAAGAACTATGGCCAATGAAGAGGAATGATTTAAAAAATATATATACCAACAGTCCTGCCTGAAAATAAAAGTTCAAATGTAAAAACAAACAAACAAAACAACAACAACAACAAACAAACACCCATCTTTGGTAGGAACAGAGAATTTCTTCAAATCCTTTCTGTCTTAAGGAATGACCAAAAAGCCACTTGCTAGAAGGGAAGTGACTGTAAAGAGTGAGGATCAGATGTGGAAAAACAAAGGGAGATGCCATGGGAGCACATTACTTGCTGCTTGAAGAGGGATAGGTACAAGGTTATTTTGAACTGCGCAGCAAGAGGAATCAGAGAAGGAAGATGATGAACATGGAAGACGACACTATTCAGCTAGAGCAGGAAACATGACCTTACTAGCTAAATTTGGCCAGAAGCACTTTATAGGAGTATCTGTGAAATTCTGGGGGATAAAGTGAAGGTGAAAGCTGAGAAACAATCAGGAAATCTGAGAAATGTTTAATCAAATGTTGCCGAGAAAGGCACTTGTGGGATCCTGTGAGAGATCCACATGAACATGAGAGGCCAAGGAGCACTACCAGGGGCTGGGAGAGCAACTACATCGGTTTAGGCAAAGCAGAAGGAGCACAAGGACTCCTGAGGAAAGTGCTGGTGTGACGATGATGGACGAGAAGCCCAAAAAGGCTATGTCAGATGCGGATGGACACATGGGTCTTCCTAGGAGGCAAGGAGCCACAGGCAGAGAGGCTGGTGTGGAAAAAATGAGAAAACAACAGAAGATCATGGGCTGCAACCTAGACTCCCCATACCTAACTGGAGGCATCCAGGAGGTGCTGAATTAGGAGCTGAGCTGCACCAGGCCGCCTGCAATCAAGGGACAGATGCATGCACCTCAGAATGACCTGCCTCCTGTAACCAACACTGGGCTTTAGGGGAATTCCTCTTCTGTCCTATATGCCATAGACGTCTAAAGCTACCTGAGATGAATCTGAGCCTTTCTACCGAGGGTACTGCTCTGAGAATGAAGTGTTTTGTCCTCCACTCCAGAAAAGGAGAAAATCCTTTTTTAAAGTGGACAGTTGGACTAGATGATCTTGGTGATTCTACGATCCCCTGAGGCCTGAAGGTGACTAGCAGAGCTATGAGGCACTAAGGGAACCTTTGAATTACAATTGCTTGTGAGCCTGCAGCTAGTGAAAAACAGGCTTGGAAAAAAAATGCATGTGACCATGGGCTGTGAGGGAAATCTAACTGCTTACAAAGGGCTTCTGAGTCAACAGAAAGACAGTGGTGGAGCCAGAGAGCAAGCAATTTAACCCAAGGACAGAGTGGAGTGCAAGAAAATGAGAGAGCTCCAGAGAAACGGGCTAAGGAACACAAGAGGAACAAGAACAAAACCAGACCAAATCAAACAAAGAAATAAAGAGAGACACAAACTGAAACAGAGCTATAAATAAATGAGACAGACCTAAAAATAAAACCACTTTCTGTAGAAAAGTAATGAGAAGTGCCTTTGCTAGGGAATCCCCTTGTGGGGATTAGAGAGAGGGAGAAAGAAGTAGGATAGAAACCAGCTAACCCCCGTTATCATGAAACTGGAAGCAAAAGAAAAAAAAAAGCTGCTTTTTTTGGAAAATATGCAAGCTTAGCAAGCTAAAGATCAGCACACAGTGAGAGCCTGCCGGCAAGCGTGAAAATAGCATTCAATAGCGCTGGAGGCTCACATGAAGGTCACGGTGCACGTAGGTCTGCACAGTGCAGCAATGGGGCTGTGCATCACGGCCCAGTGCTGGAATACCTGGTGAGCATCTGCAGCTGAAAAACTACAGCAACAATGTTAAAGGAGTGAAAAAATTCAGCTTGAGTTATTAAAACGAACTGCAAATGGCAGTTTGCCCCAGCAAATATCAGACAGGCTTTCTTTTTACTTACAGACTCAAAAAATCAATACAGGCAGTAAAACAAATATCCAAACATTTAATAAAGAAAAAGAAAATAGAATGTATGGTGACTGTAACTTGTAATTTAATGCTTGTTTTCATCGGATCAAGCTTTGCTTCTCCCCCTCAAAAATTACATTAAGGCAGAAAACCTGCTTCCTTTACCCAGGGACACCAATGCAGCTAACCTGTCCATTCCACATTTCCCATTGAATCCATCTGCTCAGTGGGCTATAGCATCAGCCATCTTGCTAATTATCTCCTCGTAACACATGGAAATTGCTGAAAATTTCCCCCTCAGTAAACAGAGGTTCAAGGAAAGGAGAAGAAAAATCCCAAGTTTTGGTACTGCAGGGAATAATGCCCTGAATGCTCTGTATCAGCAAACTGTCAGTTTGCCCCAGATGACAAGGAGATATGCAAGGCTTCCAACATCTGCCAGCAGCCTAAGAATAAAGGGCAAAAGAAGCAGTTTCAAAGGAGGCAGAACCCAGATCTCTTCTCTTTCCAGGTAACTTTTTATCCTGAAATATGCTTACAGTTCTGCAAGAGCAACAGCCAGGACAATGCTCCCAGATCCTTTCACAGGTCACCTTACTGTACGCTGCTGCTCGGTTCTAGTTTTGAACACAAAAGCATTCACATTTTTGAGAAAATCTCCCAAAAATCATCATAATCTTTTTACAACACTAAAAGCATTGTTAGCAGTTCTGTTGCAATTTTTAATCCATTCAGGTGTAAACCTAAACTACGATTAATGTATTCAACTCTTCGTTCTCATGAAAGCGCAATTTAGATCCACCTGAAATACTGGTTGCAGTGCCTCGCAGTTAGCAGGGCTTTCCACTGCTTCCTGTTAGGCTCCTTCTGCTAGGCAAATCTGTAGTCCCCCCCTGCTTCTTAGCTCCAGCTGAGTCAGATAAAAAAGGAATCGAGAGCCATTGAGAGTATCTGACTGGGCAAGCAGTGACTGAAAGTATTCCAGAGGACTGAGCCTCGTGAATAGCCAAGCGCTCGAAATGCTAATTAGTGCCAATACAAACAGAAGTTTAACCCAGAGACAAAACATTTTCTTTCCTATTAATGAGAACATGCACGCAGGATTTTCTGTAAATCCTATAAAATCACTAACAGCATCAAGGCAAAATATTATTTAAGAGCAGCAGCTCCTCCTACCAGTGCAATGGGAAACCGCATTTAATCTTTGCATCAGTTCTTCTAGGGCCATTTCTTCAGTGTGCAGCCAGCATCTCATTCTCTGATGAAACAAAAAGAATCCACAGCAAACATGTCCCCTCTGGTCCAAGAAAGGAGAAGGGAGAAAAAAAAACACACAAAACAGGCAGCACTACAGCAGTGCTTCGCAGCCCTGCATTTCAATGACTCCCCATTGCTCCCTGGGTGAAGGTGGGAGCCCGCGCTCTCTCCTGGGCGAGGCGGGTGCTGCTGGAAGCCGGAGCCGTGCCCGCTGAATCCAGCAGAACCACTTGGGACGTCTCTCTCCTCCTCTGGGCAGGGGTTTGCCTGCAGCGGAGCCCTCAGACGCCACAATTAACGCGAAGCAGTGACGAGCAGCTTGCTAGCACGCTCGCTGCCAGCCTGCTGCGTGCGTGGGGAAGGACTGTGCTGAATCGACAGCACGTTTAGGAACCGGCGAGAAGCAGTGGATTGCGTGAAGCCCTGGCCTCGTCCTTACGTGAGCGTTCTGCCTCTTGCTCCCTTCTTGTCAGCTTGCTGCAGGCTAAATAGCTTTGGAGTAAAATTCCTCCCCACTGACAATGTCAAAGCCGTTCCGCTTCTGCTTGCCTGTGCTTTCACGCTCGGTTTGAAGGGTTCATTTTTGAGGGCAGAGGACTCCGGCTTTCCTTCAAATGCTGAATTTGTCCCAACCATCTTTTGGACTAGCTGGAGGAGTTGGGCTGCTTAAATGCTGAAATGCAGCAGTCTCCAGAACTGTGCTCCAGGAAAGGGGTTTAGCACCTTAAGTACCTTAAGCTTTTGGGTTTTAGCTTCTGGATACGTGAAGTGTCCCCTGTGAGGCACCTGGGGCATACACCAGAGAGCTGCCATGCCAGTTAGCCAGGACAGGCAAGCCTGTCAGCCAATACACCTCCACTGGCTATCTGTGCTGTGCCTTAGGGATAAAAAGAACTTTCAGGGATACAGAAAATCTGGAAGATTGAGGGCCAGTACTGCTCCTTGTAATGGGTTTTCACTGCTTTTACAAAGGCTATTTGACACTTTTCAAACCACGAGGCTTTTAGTGCTTTGCCTTATCAAGGTTATCTCAATGCCTATTAAATCTCATTGCTGCCATCTTTTTCTTGATGTTCAGCTGCATTTTCCTAGTACTGCACTCAAACTATTGGTTTTAGCTACATCCTCTTATATTTTAGCCATTAAATAAATAAGAAAGGTTATAGAATTGTAGAATATCCCAACTTGGAAAGGACCCATAAGGATCATCAAGACGAACTCCTAGCTCCACATAGGACCACCCAAACATCAGGCCATATGTCTGAGAGCGTTGTCCAAATGCTCCTTGAACTCTGGCAGACTGTGGCCTTGACCACCAACATGGGCAGCCTGTTCCAGGGCCCGACCACCCTCTGGTGTAGAACCTTTTCCTGACATCTCGTATACTTAAAAGGATATTGCTATGTTCCTTGAGATAAAGCTTCTTTTCTATACACTGCACACAGCAGCCAAAAAACAGCAGTCCTTTCTGGGAACATGTGTGAACAGCCACAACGATTTGTCCATAACTTTCAATAGTAACTTCCAAACGTTTCTTGAACACACACCTCCAGGGATGGTGACTTTACCCCCTCCCCGGGCAGCCTGTGCCAGTGCCTCACAACTCTTTCTGAGAAGAATTTTTTCCAAATATCCAACCTGAAACTCCTCAGTACAACTTGAAGCCATTTCCTTTCATCCCATCGCTGCTACCTGTTAGAAGAGGCCAACCCCCATTTTGATCTCCACTTCATCATTTGTCAGTGAATTCCAAAATGGAATAACATTCAGCATGAAAAACTGCTTTTGTTCAGATCACCTTCCTGGAATTTTTCTGGGTGCCCCAGTTTGCCTTTTGTGAAGCAGTGGAAAAAAAAAACCACCACAGGAAATAAACACTTGCTATTCACTTTCCCAAGCCATTCATGACTATACAGACCTCCACTGTAGGTGATATTATGTCCTTTCCAATTGTCTGTTTTCCAGACAGAAAATTTCCTGCACTAATTAGTTCCTATTTGCACAAAAGCAATTCCATACTTCTGGCTGTCTTTGACACACGTTTGCATAGTCTAATTCTAGTGAAAGAAAGTGAACAAAACAAGACATAGGACTCAAGAAGCTGTCACAGCACGGGTTATATGGTGCCATAAAGATGTTGCTCCCTGTTTCCCTCGCAGTGCCTCGCAGTGCACTCTTTGCCCTTCTGACCAACACTGAGTGCTGACTGAGCTGCCGCTGTTTGCAGGGAACTGCCCACAGTGAGCCCAGATCTCCTGCTGAGGGTGCCAGCTAACTCAGGAATACTGTTGGCTTTTTTCAAGTGTGTGACTTTGGACAAACAGTTAATTTCAGTCACTGTACTGCTCGGTGACTGAGCATCACAAATTGATTCTCTATCTTTTTGCAGTCACCATTGAATTTGATTATGCTGAAGAACTTCTTACATTAGCAAATTTCGTATTTCTGTGCTTCATTTCCATTCCCAGCTCAGTTATGAATACACTGAATAGCTGAAGCTCCTGCAGAAATCCCTTCTTTATTCCAACAGTAATCCCCCCCACTCACAGAAAACCAATCACCCGAAGCAACTCTGTTTCCTACTTTTTATACTTTTTTTTATACTACTGATCCACAAGTGGGCTTCCATTTTAACCCATAGGAGCTTAGTTTCCCCAAGAGCTTACTAGCAGCTGCAGTGAGAGGAATGCTGTTTGCAGAATATTAAGTGCAACTACAAGAAATTAAAACACTTCCAGTTCTCCCCAGCACTTTGCATATGCTCTGACCCACCACTTGCAAAGGAAACAGGCAGAGCATAGAGGTAGTTATGCCCATCCAGGTAAATCCCCTGCCTCACATCCCATACTGCTTTCCAGCAGTACAGCCTGTTCAGCATTGGATTGGCAAACCAGCCATGCTCTTTCCTGCGTGGGCCCAACACAGTGTGTCATGGAACAGCACAGAATGTGGAAGCATTGAAGCTACAGGCATCCACCTAAAGCAGTGCAGATGCAGACAGACTTACCTAAGCTGGACCCGGGCAGAGCAGGATGAGACCCACTTTCCCGACTCAGATCCTCACAGGTCCTACGAAGAACTGACACATGCACCCAGTGCACCAGAGCAACACTGGATCCTTGCCTTAAATAAATGGAAGCAAAAGAGGAAACAGGACAGTCGATATGAGAGATCCAAGTAGAAAATGCATTTTTAACATTTCAGCCTCCTTTTGGCACCATTTCTTCCTCCATGAAGCAAAGGAAATTTTCCTTTTATTTTTCTGAATGACTGAGTTCTTTTGGTCATCAGCCCAGTTAGGCTTTATTATGTAAAGCATCTGGGATTTGAAACTGGGATTCATAAGCAGAGATGGCAGTATTCGGTTTCTGGCAACACCTCACTCTTCCACGGGAACAAAATTGTTCCTAGATTCACAATCTGAAGGAATACAGAGGACTTTGCATTGTATAAGTCATCACTTTAAAAATACACACAGGAAGGAAAAATACTGAAAGCTTTCTCTTCTTAAAAACACGATCAGCATTCATACAAAGCTAGAGTGTGGGCAAGGCTCATACATGGGATAAAGAACCCTTCAGATGTGTACGAGATTTTAACAACAGTACTCCATCAAAATTATGCCTTGCTTACTAATGTATTCATTTACTGAACCTCTGTCTGCCTCAGTATTGGATCACAGCATTCTCCTGGAGAAGCTGGCAGCCCATGGCTTGGACAGGTACAATCTTTGCTGAGTAAAGAACTGCCTGGATGGCCCAGAGAGTGGTGGTGAATGAAGTTAAATCCAGCTGGCAACCGGCCACAAGTGATGTTCCCTAGGAGTCAGTACTGGGGCCTGTCCTGTTCAGTATCTTTACTGATGACCTGGATGATGGCATTGAGAGTAACCTCAGTAAGCTTGCAGATGATGACACCAAGTTGAGATGAAGTGTCAATACGCCTGGGGTGGGAAGGTCTTTCAGAGGGATCTGGACAGGCTGGATCACTGGGCTGAGGCCAGTGGGAGGAAGTTCAGCACATCCAAGTGTCAGGTCCTTTGGCCACAACAACCCCATGCAATGCTACAGGCTTGGGGCAGAGAGGCTGGAAGACTGTGTGGAGGAAATGGGTCTGGGAGTGTTGGTCCATGCTTGGCTGAACATGAGCCAGTGGTGTGCCCAAGTGGTCAAGAAGGCCAATGGCATCCTGGCTCATATCAGAAATAGTAGTGCCAGCAGGAGCAGGGAAGTGATTGTTTCTCTGCACTCAGCTCTAGTGAGGCTGTACCTTGAGTACTGTGATCAGTTTTGGGCCCCTCACTAAAAGAAAGACATCAAGGCCCTGGAGCGTGTTCAGAGAAGGACAATGAAGCTATGAAGAGTCTGGAGCACAGGACTTACGGGCAGTGGCTGAGGGAACTGGGATTGTTCAGTCTGGAGAAGAGGAAGCTCAGGGGAGACCTTACACTCTCTACAACTACCAGAAAGGAGGCTGTGGGGATGTGGGAGTCAGCCTCCTTTCTCACATAACTAGTGATAGGATTAGAGGGAATGGCCTCAAGTTGTGTCAGGGGAGGGTCAGATTGGATATTAGGAAAAATTTATTCAGCAGAAGAGTAGTCAGGTGCTGGAACAGGCTGCCAAGGGAGGAGGTAAAGAAGGTGGTGTTCAAAAAACATTTAAATGCAGTAGTAAGGAACATGGTATAGTGCGGAAATACTGGTGGTAGGTTGACTGGATGATCTTGGAGGTCTTCTACAACTTTGGTGATTCTATGATTATATGATTATATGAAATCAACCCAGACAACACTCTCCTGTCATGCTGGTTTTCTTTCCAAAGTAATTTTGTGATTCCTCATCATGTATTTAATTTCTCCTGAAGAAAATCTGCCCAATATTTTTTAAAGCTCAAATATTTTGAGGTTTAAAATCCTCCAAATCCATTGTGTGTGTGTGTGTGTGTGTGTGTGTGTGTGTGTGTTCAGATTTGGAGTACTAAGAAAATCCAAACTTTACTACATGCCCTACTCTGTAAAATCACTATTTCAAAAGAACTGGCCATGCACATACAAGTTTATTAGCTCTGCCATTCAAGGGTCAGGGTTAATTTAAAATGTTCTCAGCAAATGACTGTAATGAGATGTGATGTTTAGCTGTCACTTATAATTGTTAATTTCACAGTCAGTCAGTAATCTAAAAAGTGTTCAGAAGAAAAAAAGTAGGATATTTCCAGGACCATTCAGTTCAATTCCATGGAATAAATTTGAAGTGCTTGCCCTTGAGGTACAGGCTGACAAGTTGTATCAGAGAGAAAGGACAGAGTAGAAGGATGTCAACTTTAATTCTAAACTTCCTTTAGTAATGGGATGTATCCGAAACTTAGTCTGCCTTTTTCCCACTTTCACAGCTTAAAATGTAGCATTCATTGGAGCTTTGGAGTCACAGAAAGCTCTTCCCTTTATCAGAAAAGCCAGTACTGCTCTAGGCAGAGAAAGCACCCAGGACACAGTAAAGTCCAGTCTGTGAGTGGCCTAGCTGATCTAGGCCCTAACATCAGCACAAAATTTCAGGTCCTTTGCTTACCATTTCTCAAGTTCTTCAAGTTTTCTTTCTGCAAAGTTTCGCTGCCGGATTTCTTATCAGATCAGTTTCAATATGATAAAAATGACTTGCTCCTTCAGCTTTCAGTTCACCAACACAGAGGCTCAGTGCAGTCATGTCATGCACTTCTAATGCAATTCAACCACCTGTGTTTACTCATCAGATCTAGCTACTACATCAAGGTTTAAATGTAGAATTACTGTTTCCTCAAACACCATTAGCTGAATGCATACAGACTCATAGAACTCAGATATGCCAACCTATAATGCTATTTTTGATCCAATTCCAGTCAGTTGTTACTTACAATAACATAAAAAAAATCGTGAAAATAAAAAAAAATTGGAAGTACATAAAGACTTCTGAGGAAGTAAAGGAAAAATACACAAGGCTGTCAGACACATAAGAGAAAGCATCTCATGCTATTTCATTGAACGCAGTCATATATTTGTCATAACACACAGTGCTTAAACACAATTACTGTCAGAACATTAGGCCTGGGAGAGATTTCAAGGAACAAAAGAATTATCGTATAATTGCATCATTTAAAAGCTGTGATTGCAAAGGGCAGCATATAGAGGAAACTCAAGGATGCCAGACAGCCTGCACTGGAAAGCACTAATATGTACAAAGGAAAAAAGTTATTTTTGCTCCCTAGAGACGGTTCTGCATTAGCATCACCCTAAGAGCCATTTATTTCCTTCAAGACCTTGACTGACCCTTAAAAGAAACAAACACGCATTAACAGAAAAGACACCTTGGAATCCTTGGCCTTTAATACAGTTGGATCTGCCACTGTTAGGAATACCCTTGACAAAGGTAAAAAATCAATAAGTAACTTCAATGGCAATGCTTTATTGGGTAAAAAATAAAGCAAATGCATGAAAAAAAACACCCCACCTTATCAAATAATGCTTACAATGATGTTATCAAGTACAGAAGTCAGATATTGTTTAACTATCCAAGGCCTCTGAATTACACAATGTTATCTGTGAAAACTGTTACCATATTTCATCTCTCTAAATATCCAAATTCTCTTTGCTGCCACATGCAGCAAAGCGAGTGGAGCATCTGGTATTTAGCAGGGGTATGGGAAGAGAGCACAGACAAAAAGCTTTGAAAAAGTGGTAGTAGTTATTATATGGCTCAACTTTGATTTTCTTGCTTTCATGGGATTAGGCAGTGTACTGATCAAGGAACTGCACTGCTTGCTTTGCAAAGAATAAATATTTTTGTAGTTGTTTTCTAGCTTTTTAAACGTCAACAAGGAGATGAAGCACAGGATTTTCAGGACAAATCATGAATAAAAGATGGCATACAAATAATTCTTCTACACTTTTCCTTCCTATGCTCCAGCCCTTTGCATTCAAAACTAAAGACCAGTTTCTCATGGAAAAGACAGTGCATCTACCCACTCCTTCCACCTCCCTAGTCCTCCAGAAGTCTTACTTTGTATAGAGAGCACACCAACAATTCTGCGGTAATATCAGTAACTTAGAGCACCCAAAGGAAATAGTAATAAAAGAAAATCCATGAACACTTCAAGTGAAGTGGTGACGCACTGGAACAGGTTGCCCAAGGAGATTGTGGATGCCCCATCCCTGGAGGCATTCAAGGCCAGGCTGGATGTGGCTCTGGGCAACCTGGTCTAGTGGTTGGCGACCCTGCACATAGCAGGGGGGTTGAAACTAGCTGATCACCGTGGTCCTTTTCAACCCAGGCTATTCTATGATTCTATGACTAAAGCCATTTCTAGAGAGATTTCTTTAAAAAGATATACCTCAGCCAAGACAGATAACATTATCTGGTGGAGGTAGGAAACCCAGCAAGGTCTTAGAAACAGAGACTGATGAATACAAATGAGTCAACTCCTAAATGCAAAGGACATAACGCCTAAGCTTACATATAATTTTACATGGGCAGCTGCCTTCTTTTAGAGAGAAAAATGGTTTTATGGGACACCATAGAAACTATTTTAGAATTGGAATCACTGCCAGATGTCTCTGTAATATTTGCCAAGCTACAGCCAATGTTTTGTCAACATGGGTTAAAATCTTTCTTCCATACAGCACAGACTTCTTAGTACAGTGCATTACTTCTCCAGTATATTCAGAAAACTTTTTACTAACAGAAAACAGTCACAGATATGACTTCTATCTCATATACCTGTGACTCAGTTACTCACATAAAGCTACGTTAAAGAATCCTGTCCAAAACAAATCTTATTTAGTGCTTGTTCAACATAACTTCTCTTTCACAAAATACAATAGTGCAAATAAAAGGTTTAAATTCTTCCTGATATAATTACACAAACCACACTGTTGCACAGATTTGTTTTTGGCTTGAACAGTTGAAGCTCATCATAAGCATACCAAAATATCCTAACACAATACATGAAATCATACTCCTGTCACAGCCAGAACAAAAATACTCTTCCGAGAACACATACATGTACCCCACACTGAATTTATTAAATAAAATACAAACAAAGCCAACGTCCTGCCAAAATTGTATCATGAGGCAAACATACCAGCAATTATTTTCAGCAGCACACTAATCACCAAAATCCAGCTAAGACTGCAACAATTTGCATACAATAGCATTGAGCTTAAGAGGTTAGACTTTAAAAACATGTGTGCAGAAAACTAGATGCTGTAGAATATATATATACACAGACTGTCCACGTTTACTTCTGTAAATACCAACCTTTCTTATTGTTCTGTCCAAAATCCAATGCATGCAGCCCATCTCCTTTGATCACGTGTTTTACGTAAGAGCAGCATACACAACACAGCATTTGAGAAACAAATGTAGTAATAATGTCCAAGTGCGCACATCAAACTCTTCTCAAATGCAGTAAAATTGACAGACTCGGTGCAGTGCATTTTGCTTTTGCAGTGAATTTGTTTCCAAGGAAACCAATAGCTGCAGATGTTTTCCCAAGTAATTGCAAAAGAAAATTCAACAGTGTGATTACTTGTTTATTCAGTACTTTATTCACACATTAATTCTATTCAATATCAAACTGTTCTTCAGCCTCTGTTAGAAGACCAGAATTAATGTGTGTTTTGCTTTTTTTCCCTCCACACATAATCTTAATGAACAGGTGTTACTAAAGGAAACGTGCTACCTATAAATCTTTTCCTCTTTATCCTCTTTTAGTGTCCCAAAGTGATCAGCTTCCCCTGTTTTTTCTCCCTCAATAAGAGCAAGCAAAAAACACCCCGTGTCATAGGTTTTCATCCTAAAAGGTGCTCAGACAACCTGGCAATACCCCAAGCTTCCAGAGAACAACACTGACCCAAAGAGGCTGCAGGAATGCTAATTCTAACCATGTGGAACCACGCTATAGAGATATCACCGTGGCCAACATGATTTAGGCTTCTTAGGATGAGAGTATAAAATATAAATATTAAGTAAAACCATAACAGAGATGCAGGCTAGAAAACCACTTTTGCTGCACAGGACATTAAAACTATAACTCACTACTACATACATCTCTTACTTGTCATTTACATAGAAGGTTCCCAAGCTGGTATATATAAATGAAAAAAACTACAGACATTGCATCTTTTGTAAATTTAGGCTTCCTTTGTCTGCATAAAATACTAAAATATTTGCCATACCTCCTCTTTCAGTGTTGGTGATTCAACAGCAACATCTACTGGACATGAAGGGGCAAGATACAATTTATTTAAAGAGATAAAAGAGCCAGGCTCAGAAGCAGAAAATACAGCATCTATCTTTACATACTTTTATGTACTTTTGCATAACCTGAGCTGAAAAAAATAAAGATTTACACATGAATTTGGTCTATGATTACCTCTCCAACAACAAAACAAACCCAATAAGAAGACGGATAAAAATAGCAGCAACTTACCATTGCCATCTGGAGACCAGATATTTTTATTACATCTTCGAGGAATATTAGGTATGCTGTGCTAACAGAACCATTGATGGGAATTTTGCCAGCAGAAGTATGCAAACAACCTTCAAGTTCATGCAGCGAAGAAGTTTATTACACCCCCTTTTTGCTCTTTAAATCTGTTTTTCCTATCCATTAAACAATTTTCCTGATTTAAAAAAAAAAAAAAGTAAACAGCAGTAACTAATAACTAGCCAGATCAGACCTCAGACTGAACAAAAGTTCTTGAAAACATGATCACCCATAAACCTACTAAAAGCTAAGGACAAAGATCCCCAAGGATTTTGGCCTTATGATGCCCAGCACTGGCCTTCTGTAATGGCATCCACTGGTTTGACCTAGGTGTCTAAACTTCCTAACAGGAGCATAAGAAGATTTAAGGCCTTGCAAAAGACAAAAAAATCTATATTTCTATTGAGGGCAGTGATCACAGCACCAAGCCTGCAGAAATTCAAGGAGTGTTTGGACAGTGTTCACAGACATAGGGTTTGAATTCTGGGTTTGCCTGTGTGGAGCCAGAAGTTGGACTCGATATTCCCATGGCTCCCTTCCAACTTGGCATGTTCCATGGATCTGTAGGTGTCACTATCCTGTTGCCCACTCTGATCTAGTGAGCAAGTCCTGCCTCTTGAGAAGCTCACTGAGGTGCACACCAGGCATCTGTAGCAGCCCAAGAGGCTCAAGAGCACAACTCACACCAATCTTCTCAAGAGGGCAGCAGCTCTGGGAAAACTCAAAGATGTCAACCTGAGGTAGCTCAGCCCTCACCAAAAAGAATGTCACAGGAATTACTAAGAGATTGGGGGTCATCTCCTTGAACTTGAATGCCTGAATACCACCAAAGTTCTGTGAGCACTGGTACTGCTCTTTCCTGCACTCTGCTGAGCAGCATCCTCTTCTGAAGTACAGCAAACAAAAGCTCCCTGCTGGTTGTAAAAAAACAGGAGAATAACTTGCTCACTCTGAATCCAGGACTGGTTGCACACATACTACGATACTAGAATCCCATTTATAGCCTTCTTATGAAAATATATTTCATAGCAGTGAAAAGGGCAGACACAGCCAACTTCTGTGAAATGAAGTGTTCCGTACGTTATACAGTACTGCTGTTCAGAGCTGGAATTAGGCCAACGGAACAGCAAATTTCTATGAAAAGCATTAGGATGGAGTGTATGTTCTAAAACAAGAGCTGTTCCTCAAAATAAGTAATTATAGGGAGGAAAAAAAAAAAGAAAAATGACTTCTTCAACATGTGTAATGGGGCATTTCTGCAGAATTTTTTCCCTACTCCTCTGGCTCCAAGCCCTGTGGACAAAGAAACTTCTCCTGGGGAAAAAACAAAACAAAACAAAACAAAAAACAACCAACTGTCCTCAGTGCATACACTGTTAGAGGGAGATGTTTTCAGGCTACATTAAGAGAGTAGATTCTGTTTCTAAGCCCACTAGCCATGGTCCAACTGGATTTTTTTTGCAACCCTTCGCATCACTATGAAGGTCCCCGGTAGCTTCTCTGCACATACACAACCTCATGCATGCACCCACACACCTTAGTGGAAATCGTAGCTGCTGGTAAGGCTGCCTAGCTTTTCAAGAACCATTCTCAACCTCCCAGAAACCTTAGCAGAAATGATACTGACTTGGTTTCTCTGGAAGCTTCACCTTTTCGACTGATCTCCTTGGCAGCAGTTAATCCCAGCTTATTTTCTGCTGCTGTTTTCCCAAAGGGAAACAGAGTCCATCCATCATTTTCATTGTAGCCGTTCTGCCCCAAGGTGATACTTCGGTGGAAGGCACACATACAACAGGGCTACCACGTACACAGTAATTAGCAAAAATACATTACCCCAGATAAGCTTCTGCAAAAGAGGTCACACCAATCTGATAGCAGTGGGTTTAAATCAGCCAACTCCAGGTGCAATACCAATTCCATTTTCATCTCTCCATGCAAAAAGATGCTTTGCAACTGTCAGTGGAAAATATATTAAACTGTTCAAAAATTATTTTAGATGATATTTTAAGACTACACGCAACAGCTTAATTACGTGCCAAAAATAATTTTAAAGAGTCACAGTTTTTCTAATGAACCTAATGATCAACAAATAGGCTTAAACAGATCTGATAAGCCGAGATGAAAAAATAAAGCTGCACATTGAGTAACTGAAATTGCATGTCCAAATTAAATAAATTCTTTTTAGCCTCTAGCAATTAAAACAAACACTGTATCTTTAGCTAGAGGAAAAGTTTTCCTTTGACAGCTGGTCATTTAAACAATTATAGCTTAATTCTAAAATAGCCTAATATTCAACAGCCAAGAAACCCCGTCATATCAGAATACTTCTATTCTGGAGTTGGTGCCAGGGAATAATGTAAAACAGAGCTCCGTGACATCTGTATATTTTCAACAGTAGGAAGGTTTCTACATATGTTACTTTTTGTATGTAAACACTTGTAGTAGTCACAGCAAAATGCAAAAATATACTTGAAAAAAAACTGACATGGTTTATCTCATAATTTTCCAATATTTCTGTTATCAAACTACTCTCCTCTGTAGAGCTGGTTTGACTTTTTAAACACCAAGAGAGCGTGCACTGATTTAAGTCCAGCAAATCTGTGTATGTATTTAATCATTTGCATCATACAGCCTTGAGTAATTCCTTGGAGCCAGAGGCAACAACTGAACCCCAAATCTCGTCAGCATATTGCTAGAACAGAGGCAAAGCAATTCATTTCCATGACAAATGGTCCAGCTGGAAGCCAGCTGATCAATTTAACTCATCACTTCTTCCATAAACATTTACAGGTGGTGCTGAGACACATTAAAACAGCATATGAAACTTGTAGATTGGATGGTTTCTACTGCACCCATGCAAGACCTAGTGTTTACATCCACAACTTTACCTCCACATGCCAAACCCAGCACATTGCCCGCTGTTATGAAAACACAGGAAGAACTTTAAACCCACCACGTGACTGCCCCTCATATCACAGGAGTCACATCTCTAAGACGTGTCTCAGGTCATGCATTACCCTTTCAGAAGAACAAGTCAGTTTCTATTATAGAATTCATTTTCTTCTTGTGTGGAGATTATAATCAAGCAGATTTACAAAGATATCCACTGTCTACAGATGCAGCAAAATGGGATTTAAAGAATGCCTAAACAGGTTGGACACGTAACACCTGCTGAATTTCAATTATGCTTCTGCTGAGGCACTTTTCCTATTTCTTTGAGCCACACGAGGTACCAAAAGCACAAAGGTACTTAAGTCAGGGTCTAAACAGAATTGACAAAGCTTTCCAACTTCAATTTCAGCAGGCATCTAATACTTCTTCCCACATGGAGAATACCTGAAAAGTGAAGCATGATGTAAATCAAAAGAGAACATCTCATTACGTTCAGAGGCATTGCAAAAGCAAATAATTTCCATAATAAATGAAAAATGGCTGCTATATCTTTAAATAAAATATATGTCAAGGAGATCGTAAACAAAAAGGCATATATAGCTACATAACATTAAAGTATAGAAACCCAAGAAAAATGTATTCGTTTTTACTAGTTTAATATTGATAGAAAATAATTTCATGCCTCACTACACAATATTAAAATGCCACTACTCAAGAACACATCAACTTCGACATAGTCTTGGAGATCTCCGGCACAGGTGGAGCATTACTTTTTGATAATAGGTGTGATTGAGCCAACAAGGGCAGGTGGCCCACTGGACATGCTACTTGCAAACAGGGAAGCACTTGTGGCTGATGCAGTCGTCAAACACTGTTGACTGTTACCATGCCCTGGGATGCATCAGGCCCAGCACTGCCAGCCAGGTGAGGAAAGCTATTGTCCTGCTCTGTTCTGCATTGGTGCAGCCTCACCTCCAGCAATGAGTGCAGGTTAAGGCACTACAGTGTAATAAAACCATTAGCGTCAAGAGAAGGGCTACAAAGATGAAGGGTCTGTATGGCAAGGTGTGTGAGGAGCAGCTGAGGCCCCTGCGTTTTCCCAGCGCAGAGCAGAGGAGCTGAGGGGAGGCCTCATGGCGGCTGCAGCTCCTCACAGGGAGCGGAGGGGCAGCGCTGAGCTCTGCTCTCTGACAGCGACAGGGCCCGAGGGAACGGCATGGAGCTTCAGGGGAGGGGCAGCTGGGGGTTAGGGAAAGGGTCTGCACCAGAGGGCAGTGGGCATGGAACAGGCTGCCCAGGGCAGTGGGCACGGCCCCGAGTGCCAGAGTTCAAGGAGTGTTTGGACAGTGCTCTCAGACACGGGGTTTGAATGTTGGGTGATTCTGTGTAGAGCCAGGAGTTGGACCAGATGATGTGTGTGGGTCACTTCCAATTCAGGATATTCCATGATGGTCTGAGGCTACCTTGGGCACAGTGATCACAAAATGATGAGTATTTGATTTGGTAAAGTAAGATAGGTAGTGGTTAGTCCCCATCCCTGGAGCTGGAGGTATTTAGGATATGCACAGATGTGGCACTAAAGGACACAGTTAAGTGGTAAGACACAGTAGGTCAGGTTGATGGTTGGACTCAATGATCTTGAAAGTCTTTTCCAATCTAGATAATTCTATGAAAATTCATCACGCATGCTACTGAATTACATACATATATATGCACACATACGCGCACACATTCTGAATGTGATTGCTGACATACTGAAATACCTCTCTTGGCTCATTTTCCATCTGGCAGTGTCTTTTTACACTAATAGAGCTTTTCTGCTCTAAGTTCTTGAACTGAATGCAGCTAGCTGAACAGGAATTTATTTTAATATATTCCATATTTGCTGTTATCCCCAAGAAATAAGGAATTATAGTAAGATGTTCAGTATTAATTTAATTTGAGAGGCTGGCTCACCTGCACAGCTTAAGACTTAGATGAAAATCCTGACAAGATTCTTACTGATTTTAGTCAAGCTGGGATTTCCATGCTCTATTATTTAAATCAGCAGCACAATACAGATGAAGTGTACCATGCCAATGTTCTCCTTTCTGTGTTGTTAAAACATGTTTAAAGCTAATTGGAATACACTGTCTCATTTTGAGGAGTTTAATTCCTACAGATTTGCCAAATTCCTTCAATACAAATTCAGTTTTAGTAGAAAACAGGACTTTCAGCTAATAAACAAACATTTGCTCATATACATGTGCCGAGACTGATAGCAGCCACAGCATGGCCAGTAAAGGAACAGATCTGTCAAGAGATTTGCTTATAAAAATGAGTCCAGCTGTAAGCAAATATCCTTGAAAACAGAGAAATATTAACTGTGCACATATAACACATGCTATATTTTATTTGGATATGCACCCCATATCAAACTTCTAGTGCCAGACAGCTCAGCGTGGACATAAAACTCCCATGGTAAGATCCAGCCAGCCCCTTAGTGACAACCCACTGCCACCAAGCAGACAGAGAAATAAAGAGCAGAACACTTTCTCAGCCAACAGTTACAGCAAACCCAGTTTTACATTCACAAAGAAAAAGATAAATTCCGAGCTCCCCCTTCGGCATTATGGCGGATACCAACAGTAGTCCCCCAGCTCTATGCCATGTATCACTAAGTAGCTTGTGTATTACAGCTTAGGGACTCCCCATTGGTTATTTTTAAAGGCAAGAAAGGTCATGGGCTATTTAGCATCTGCATGGACAGCTCCAGATGCTTGCAATGCCATCTTTATTCCACAGAAGATGTACCTATGTTAATCAGATTACAACATGATGCTGTCACTCAAGGAAAAGAAAAACAATGATCTTTCTGCAGCTGCACATGAAAGTCTAACACAGAAATTCCTGACTGCCCCACAGATTTTCTACTTAATTTGACTTCTTTTTTTTTTAATTATGCAAACAACCTCTGTAACAATATTTGGCTTGGTATTTATAGCCTCATTATCTACATATACCAGCCACCTGTATTAACCCAGCTTATATATAATCCTTTGAAAAAGCTTTCCATCAATTAGTGACTTGTGGTATGTTGTAAAGCACACAACCTTGACAATGAAAATAAAATTCCAGTGAGATATTGAGTATGGCAGAGTCTTGAAGAATATAAATAGCTCCACGAATCAAGGAACTTTCCAAATATATTGCATAAATGGAGGACTTCTCCCCAGAATCACACTGGTTTAATCTTGCCACTCTTAAATGTCAATAGACGAAGCTTCTAAGATGCCATTTTAAATCTCTTACTTTTTAGTTAAGATTTTTTAAAGCTTGAATTTGTAGACATCAAGGAATAGAAGGAATTTAGAAGGACCACTGCGGTGCTTATGTATGCAAAACAATGCAATTTGTGATTTTGAGATAATACCAAATTCATTTATTTCCAAGAGCAAGTAAATGTAACAGATGAGCATTTCAAGTGCCTGTGAATACAGCAGCTGATGATTTGTTTTACAGCACGTTTACAATTATTAGAATTGGCACATCACATATTCACTCAGCTGTCTTTTCAGCTACCATTTAACTTCTTACATAAAAAACCTCATAATTGTGTAAAATGGTGAAAAGACACCCATTATAATTTAAAATGTTAAAAAAAATTACTTTCACCTTATGTCCTCCCAGATAAGTCTGGACTGAAGAGACATTAAGCTTTGCAATCAGCAGTCACCCGTGTCCCTGATTTCTCAAAGCCTAGGCAGTCATGATAATACTTATATCATAATAAAGTTTTGACCGTAGCACCCTTGTTGCTGTTTGTTACAGCAACAGCAATTAAGGTTCTTAAGATGTTGCACTAGCAAATTTTTACACCACGAAGTTTTAAGGTCCGCTCTGCTTTCCTACTGGCTTAGCAGGAGGTTAAAAGAAGAAAAATCTTACTCCGAACAGATCTAAACTGAACAAACAAACAAGGAAACAAAAAGGGTTACAATCGTTTCAAGGAGGCTGTCATCACAGCAGAAAGGCCCCAAACAAAGAATGTTATGTAAACAGGCCTCCAAGCACTGCGCTCCTGAAGTTCAATCCCGACCGTATAGAACAGCATAGCAGGCATTGAGAAATGGTAGATGTGCTGGATTATTATTATTGTTGTTTTTTTTAAGGCTCGTGACTGCCTTTCACAGCTCCATCCTTTCTCCATGCTCCATGTTTTCCAACCTCTTCTGAAGAGTGGGAAAGATGTATTTATTATACCACATGAATTGAAACGAGGCAACACAACTCAGTTGGACATTGTCCTGCTTCCATCTTGGTTATGCTCTGCTTGAAGCTGCATTTTGCATGTTTTCTCATCTACAGTTCCCAAGCTAAGCTTTTAAGTCTTCCAAGATGCAAAATGTTCTCAAGCAAAAATGTGTAAATTCACAGACACAAGGAAGACCTGCTCTTAATTATAACTTCTAGGAAAACACTGCAGTAAAAATACTGCTATTAATATAGTATAAGTAGCATAGACGAGTTCCTGGGGAGGGAACAAAGGCATTAAAACTTCAGCAACGGCAATATATTGTTTAACTTAGAAGAGCTGCGAGATCCTCTCCATACTACAGTATTATCAGGCTGCAAGAGAGGATGAGACCTCTCACATCGGCTTACAGAAGCCAAGAACAGAGAACACGTTGTAATCTAGATATACTCTCATGATTTCCACAGAAGTTCTATTTTGTCAACTTCTGACCAGCCCTGGAATTTCTGAGAGTCTGGGGGTTTGTTTACATTTTTCTTTGCTGCTCTCAAAAGAAGCGTACCCTGGCTGAGACCTCACTAGTACATGAATAAAATGAATACTCTAGTAACTGCTTCCTGCTAAGCTACAGCAAAACATGAATAACTTTCTTCTGTAGTCGCACCAGCACTGTTAGTTTACTCAGGCTGAAAGAACCACTTTTTTTTTTTCCTTTGCTGTTACTGCAAAGGAATCATAGCCTGCCTTGTAATTGCGTATTAAATGCAAAACTGCATTTCAGTCGACTTCACCTTTCTGGTTTTGGATCATATTTCTAGCTAAAGAGGTTTGCATGAATACCTGCAGATATTTTGCAATGACCTAGAAGGCTTATATATGTAATTTAATAAAACCAAAGGAATATGTATTCATAAAGACCAGTCACTGTCCATTAGAAAAGTTTATCACATTACAGCACTGTAGTCCATCTACATCAGTATCAAGGCAAAGGCCTGTAACAATTTCCTATATGAGTAAATGTAAGATCATATGGCAGGGGAAAAATGAGTTCTTAATCCCTGTCACTGCATACCAGCACTCACCACATTTTTCTCCTGCTTATGGACCATGGCAACAAAAGCATGGTGAAGTGCAGAGTTATTTTGTTCTTGCTTCTCTGAGCAGTTTCTCTAGAGCACAGTTTTAAAACAGCAGGAAGGTAGGTCAGGTTTCTTTGGGATGACTATTTTTTGCTAATCAATTAATTTATGCAATTATTTTAATTTCTTATGGCAAGCATCAATACCCCTGAGTAAAAGCCTTCACTCCTTGCTGACTGCTCCTAGACGTTTGTTTTTGTTGTGACACCACCCTCCCCCAAGCCAATACTTGGCAATTGCTCTATATGGGTTCCCTTCCCTATACTCACTGCTCGTGATGAGACACCAGCACTAGAATTCCCAGAGCCATCACTCCTTCCCTTAGTACAGCCTGGCAGCCAGCGGAACCATTTCCAAAACACACCACGTTTTTCTCACCTGCTGTGCTTTCCGGCACCTCCTGCTTGTCTCGCACAAGCTGCATGATGTCTGACACCACAACGTGGTGGTTCGTGTCTTCTTCTTTCTCCTCATCAGACTGATCGGCTGTTGCAAAACAGTTACAGCTTCCGGTTTCTTTGCACGGGACCAGCCTCCAGTACCAATAGTCAGACATGAAAAGGCTCTGCGTTGATTTCTGTAAATCAAAAGCAAACAGAAAATCATTTGCTGCCAGATCTCACACACAAAAACCAAAAACACAAAGACCCCATAACTACTGAAAAGAAAACCCTCAAGTAATGTCAAGATTGCCAGTCACAAACAGATTACCGATACCTTTGGTTTCATCTGCAGAAAACAAATATATGCAGTTTATAATAGCCACCCATGGTATCATATGCAATTCATAGCAGCCATCCGTGGAAGAGTATCCAAAATACTAACTTCAGGAGTCCCCTGTGGCTTTTCAAAACGGTTATACTGTAGTCAGCGAGCCACCCACATACACAAAAACCAATATACAAATACCATATTTCATGCAGTCTTAGTATCAGCTGTATGAAGGCAAAAATTAGCAACGTCGCTCCGTATTTTCAGAAGGCCGAGTCAATATTTGGAAAGCAGATTGAAACAGGTGAAAGAGCACCCCAGAGTGTGAGCTGGCAAAAAGCAAACTAACGCAAGGATTAAAACATGACAGAATGCTTCCTGCACTATGGGAAGCTGAACTTGCTGTGAGAAGCTTTAATAAGCGCACAAACTGGAGGAAACCTTGATGATGGGAGAGTGGCAGGGGGAACTGCTAACACAGACCACTAGGGTTCGGCTCCGACCTGGTGCCCAGGGCCCTCGAGCTGCTCCTCCCAAGCAGGAGCAAGGGGACAGGAGCACCCTTAGCCCCCCTCTAGCCAGAGCTCGTTCTCTGCCCTACTTGTGCTTGTGGGGAAGGGAGCAAATGTGAGCTTAAACACCCGCAGGTTGCTACATTTACATATACAAATGCCAGAGAGATACCACGTTCTTTCTCTTTTACATTAACAAAAACCATCCCTTCCCGAAATTACAATTAACTCAACATTCACTGTATGAGCTTCCCAAATACTTACAGTGGCTAAACTGTACTTGGGAATTCTGCAAAGTTCACTTCCCTTGGGAAATCACACCTCATCCCCCCGGGCTGTCTGCCCTCTCCCCCAGAGGGCACACTGGGGAACCAAAGGTGCCCGAAGCACCATGGCCAACACATTTTTCTGGGCATATCTAGAAATGCCAAGCTGAACTGAGGGAGATGTACATTTCTCTAGGTAAATGTAATGCTTTCTGGATAAGGAAGCACTGCACGATGTCCATTTGTTCTAAAACCCAGTGCTTCCAGCGTAGCTGCGTTGCTAGATGCTCCAGTAAATCCTACATCACATTTAAAGGTGACAGCTTCAGAGATCTGAAGAAAGTAAACTCCACTAAAAAATTAATGCAAAAGAGTTATCACCTTAAAAACATACGAGCAAAAGTCAATCCCACATTATTTAGCAGCAGGTCTGCCCAGGAATCACATCAGGAGCATTTAGCATCTCTGTCTCTTATTTCAGTTCTTCAACAGAACAGAGGATTTCCTGTTAAAACACTGTGCTTGAAATATCACAGCAAGGTGAATCTTCTCACCAGATTAAAGATAGCAATTCCACTTTATTTTTAGCCAGCGGTACAGTTCCTACAGTTTTCCCTTTTCCTGTTTCCAGACTTGTGAGGCTTTGCCACATTTGTCAGTGGTCTGGAAACGCAGCTGCAAGCCAACGGGCTCCAGTTATTCTGCAGCTGCCCAGCCTCCCATGCCCAGCACACACATCCCCGTTGTCACACAGGTAGCAGAAACCTGTTTGCCTTCAGTACAGCTGCGCTCGCACGCACGCTGCTCATAAGTAATAGTATTTACTTTTAAGCTGCATCAACCTCTACTCTACCCCTGTGAGTGTTTGATGTGCTGCATGCAACTGGGCAACACGTGTGCAGGCGGCTTAACAGAGCAGCACTGCTGTTCGAATGAAAGAAACACTTCACAGCACTTCAACAGACTTTTTAGTTGCGTGGCATTTCTTTCAATTACCTTTGAGACGTTAAACAAATGGATTTTTTTTTCTCCTTAAAGTCCCTTAGAAAAGTTTAAAGTTTCCGGTCCCAAATTTCTCCTTTTCTTGCCCGCCCAGATTGGGGCAGGGAATGGGGAATCTGCTCTGAAGAAGCAAAAATCCCAGAAAGTTGCAGAGGATTTTCCCCCAGCTCTTATGAAAGGTTAAACTGAAATGCAGCTGGATCTACGCTTCAGTAATCAGCAAATTACTCTCAGAATAAAATTTTAATTTATTGCCTTTCCTTAAGGAATGAAAACTCCTAAAGATCACCAGAAATAATTATATCCAAACACGCAGCTAGAGACACACATTTCTGACCTTAATTCTACTTTAATTAAGTTTCCTGACCCACTCCGTTTCTTTATTTTGATTTTAAGAGCAGTAATGTGAACTTACTTTTTGAGCAAACAGCTCGGGGACCCCAGAGCAAAAAAAAAACCCTGGGAAATGGAGGAGAGGGCTAAAACATAATCACTACATACATTCTTCATGCTATTCGTGAAGAGAGGCGGCTCACAGGGACACCCATAAGAATGACTTAAGCGAGACTGCCTAGAAGTTGGAAAACATCTAAGAAGGGGGAAGCAAACAATCAAACCTTTTCTTTTGTCTTAAAAGCTAACCCAAAACGTTCCAAGTAGTCACAGCTTCCTTGACAGATGCATTGCAGTGATCCAAGGGGACTTGATTCTGCAGACACGAGTTTTCGTTATTTCAAAACATGTGAAGATAAACTAATGCCCACAAGCAGACTGAGGTAACAAGGAAAAAAGCAAAAGGAAGCAAACACCCACAATTTGATACCTGCTGCCAAATGTCAGTTTTGCGTGCTAAAACCAATACTTTTTGTGTCCTTAATTCAGACTGCAGATACCAGAGTTGGTTAAATACCCAAGGAAAAGCACAGGCAGAATCTAGATCTATTTGTCAGAGCCTGAAGGCGCTGCCGGGCTGCACTGGCCTTGTATCAACCAAAACCGCTATCTGCATTTAAGTTCAGCCCAGGGCTGAGCTTATGCCTCAGACTGGGTATCGGGAAGAGCTTCATCACCATAGGGTAGTGGGCATGGAACAGACTCCCCATGGCAGTGGTCACGACCCCAAGCTGCTGGAGTCCAAGAATCATCTGGACAACACTCTCACACATCTGGTCTGACTTTTGGGTGGTCCTGTGTGGAGGCAGGATTTGGACTTTACGATCCCTTTGGGTCCCTTCCAACTCGGGGTGTTCTATAATTCTAATGATTCTAATGATTACGACCTAGGAGTGGCTGTCTCCAGCCCTGATCCCAAGGCAGACCTCAGATCTGTGCTGGAGCCTTGCTTTCAGACCCAGCTCTGGATTTTTATGCTCCTCACTGTGGACCTGGTCCTTCACTTGCCATGCATGGGAGTGCTGGTGAAGCCTGTACCCAACACGCCGTTCTTGCACTCAGCCCCTGTGAGCAGTGCCCTGGCTGGCAAGGTCTGTGCAGGGCCACTAATCCAGTAACAGGTAATACTAAGAAATAATACTAGGGAGCATTCCATGCTATTTCTTAAGGGGTAAACGCTTTCCTCAATCATTGTCCATCAAATTCATAAAACAGCAACAATTTTTGAAAGCAAGAGTCTTTGTACTTCAATTGCTCTGCACTCACACACTTCAACTAATTTGTTTCCCGTCCAAAATCACCCTTTAACACAAGAGCAACAATGCAAAGGGAGTTAATAATTACCTCCAAAAGTGGACCAGTTACTTAGGGCATCCAGCTGTCTCACAGACTTCCATCTATATTGTGCAACCATGACCCTGTACAGCCATATTGGCTGAGGCAGCAAAGTCATCTGATGGACCGGGAGTTCATCAGTACGCTGTGCAGGTTTCTGCAGGAAAACTGGGCTGAATGGGACCCCAAAGTCTGGATGGTTCTATTCAAGACTTCTTCCATTTAGAATGGATTTAAACACACGGAATGGTACTTAAACCTGTACAGTAATGTTCTGATGAGAACGTTATTTTTAGTTAATGAATCTGGGCTGCAGCTTTCTCTACGGTTTCTGTGCTTTGCAGGACTGGTTTGTTCTTCTCATTGCACAATGCAAGGGGAAACTGCTAAACACATGGGGTATACAAAGATGACAGCCTAGATGCCTCCCACTAAATTCAGACATCAAACAGGGATGTCTAAGAACCCACTTGGGAGTTCCATTAGATGATCTCCAGAGGTCCTTTCCAACCCCTATGATTCTATGACCCTTCAAAATTCACTGGAGGAAAACAGATGTGCATCTCCCAAGGCTCGTCGGCCCTTCCCAACTCAGATAGAGCACAGGGCACTAGTATACAAAAATGGGTCTTTTCATCATCTGAACTCAGATTTCTCCACATTACCCACACTCAGTAGTGTGTCATAAAGAATAGATCACATAATAAAAACAATGAAGAGTTTCTGGATGTTATCAACGCCTATTTAACTACTCAAGTTCTGCCTATGGAGATAATGCATTTCTACTCCTACCATTCCTCAGTCCTTTCACATTCTGCTCAAAGAAGAATAAGGCAATAGCCATGAAACCCCAGATGTGCTCATCTCTACCTCTAGGGCACACAGAACACCCTCACATGTATCAAAAACGTAATCAATTTCAAGATTACATTTTTTCCTCATTTGGAGCTTTGCTCTGATCAACATTTAACTCAAGTACTAAGTGGTCCTCCAAGACAAATGTTCTCATTCTTTATTTAAAAGCCTTCCACAAAGCGTTAGAAATCATCAGCGGACTTCTGTAGGAAATGCTAATTTCTAACAGACTGAGAGACTGCTTAGCAAGGGCTAAACTGAGGCCTCTTCAAAAGAAAATCAAATGGGTTTAATAAGAGAAATGCTTTCTTATTTGTTCAAATTTTCATCTTGCAGACAGAAATTACTCTTCTGAGGAACACTCACGTGTTTAACTGCAATTCCCTCAGCTGTCTTCCCGCCTCCTTCTGGGGCAGCCGTACAAGAAAATGTTATCTCTTGCTAGTTAACTCAGAATTGTGCATTGCATTTAAGACACCTAAGAGAAAGAGAAGAAAGATATACCACATAGCATCGCTGAGTCCTCCCGAGACTTAAGCAACCTTCCCTACAGCAATCTGCAAGTACGTGCAAGAGTAACAAGTAAAGAGTCAAATTCCACTCCCTTTCTCAAGCTACAGGCTCCAGAAGGCACCACCAATCTCGCCCCAGACCCTCAGAGCAGAGTGTGAGGGCAAGGGAAGAGCTCCTTGAAAGTACAAAAAGTATGGACAGAAGTTGGATGTCCTCCTTCTCCTTGCCCACCAGCTGCAAGCATCCTACTGCGAGCTACATCTCAAGTCCTTCACAAGTCTGGACCAGACACAAGAAGCACTTCCACTTCTGGTCTATCAGAGAGAAGAAAAAAACTAAGGGCCTCAAGTTTAATACAGTAGCGGATTTGTCTGTTTTGTACAAACCTCATGTCTAATGGTGGATGACAAACTGTTGCTACTTTCAGAGAACGTTAACGTGAGAAAGGCATCATATTATAGAGTTCTAGTTGCCTAGAGATCACTATTAGCAAAACCATATTTTCCTTAGACTTTAAGACTCCCACCAAACCACCTACGTCCCTGAAAACTGAGCTTACAGAATTAGGTACCTACATTTCTTCTCCTCCTGCCCCCTCACACTGCCCCCACGCTGCAAAGTTCCCATTCCCACTCATTTCTCATTCCATCCATTAGGAATCAGACAATCACACCAGCCTGAACGCCGTGTCCTTTGGTTTTGACGCCTCAAGACAACGGAACAGAGAGCAGTTGACGTCTCTTTAGAACTACTCACAGTCCGTATCTGGTTCCACTTGGATCATATTTCAGAGATTTTTCCTGAAAGCCTCAGGGAATGACAGGCTCTGTTTCATTTTTAAAATAAGCCTGAAATACAATAGAAGCTGACAGCGCTACACAGCATTTTGTGGAGGATGAGATGGCTGGGTGCTTGACCCCGTACTTCAAACACTGACAAACCTCCCCTTATTCAAGCTGTCCTCCCGATACACCTGAGCTCCCAGCTCACCAAAACAATACCCCTCCATGTGCAAAGCCACAAATAAGATGCTGCCATCAGCATGAAGCCATTCTATGCAGACAGGTGTTTAATTCAGAGGTGCCCACAGCCAAGCATGCAAACCCTAGCTACTAGCTAACTCTGTTGAAACAAACAAAATAGATGGCTACTTTCTGAAGGTCAGTAGATACATGGCATGTTCTGTTTATTTTTCATTTATTATGGAAACCAGCACTGGAATATCAGCGTTTGGAATGTCAGAGACCTCTCTCTGGATGAAGCCCCTGGGAAAGACAGCTCAGTGACCGCACAGCGGCAGCCCTCTCTCCCATTATAGCATGCCTCTGCTCACAGGGCATGGGCTCTGGGGACAGCCTGGGTCACCTCACCCCACAGACATGCTGACAAACATACAAAGGGTGTCCATTTTCAAAGGGCTCACAGAACATCTACTGCATGAGTCCCTTCTCTTCTTCCTCCTGCCCAAACTCGGTCTGTCAGAGGTCAAAAGCATTTTGAAATAACCCATTAAAAAATCTCAAGACTTGCAGCTACAGCATTCATTCTTTTGCTATAACACAGCTAGGAAAGCAGGATGGCCAAGGTCTGCTGAGAACGAGAAGCCTTCCCTGCTGCCTGCCCACAGGGATGCAAAGTGCTGCCACCATCCCACGCCTGCAGTTTGTGCAACAAGACAAAGGAGACCCTTCGGGAAAGGGGCAGCGAGCTTCCTTCTGGTCTACGTAGGATTAAATTTAATTTAACTATGCTGAATACTTCCTAACGAAGTTCTTATAGATTGACCCTGCAGAGCAATTTTGTTAGAAATGGCAATTGACAACAACTTCCATCTTCAAAGGAGCACTAGCTTAGAAGTTTCAAGTAAGCGCATGTCTTATGGTGATTAAACTGGGGGCTATTTGAGACCTCCCGTAAAGCCTCAGCAGTGCATGCTGCTACTCACCTTCCTGACTGACTTTAACGGTACAGAATCATAGAATGAATTGGGTTGGCAGAGACTTCAAGCATCATCTAGATCCAACCCCTGACATGGGCAGGGCTGCTCCCCACCAGCTCAGGCTGCCCAGGGCTCCATCCAGCCTGGCCTTGAGCGCCTCCAGGGATGGGGCACCACAGCTTCTCTGGGCAGCTGTGCCAGCTTTGACACAAACACACACACAACAGCGCTTTTCCGTGTGACTTCTGTAACTACTTTTGTATAGTCTAGTCCTGAATCAGTGGAATGTGTAACTCCTGGAAACCATCCGAAATGCACAAATTTCAAAGTTCAACAGAAAAAAAAAGTGATGTGGATGCTGCCCAGATGTCCCTACCGAGGAGATGAAGGCAGAGAAGGGGCTGTACAGCAGCTGCCCGGCCCTGTGCGTTTGGTGGCTTTTCATTTGCTCTCTGAGCCTTTGCTCAGACCCCCTCAGTCTCTCTGAAATCACCAAATCACTTTTAAAATGAAACAGAAGGCTTGCCAGAGCAAGCCTGTTGGTGTGTCGAGGTAAGAGTTTCACATATATTTTTCCAGGTTTTCAGCTAAAAACACCTTTAAGCAAATCTTCCTTTTTGGCTTTCGGATGGCAAACCCTCGAGCTTCCTTCCTCTTGGAGATACAAAAAGACACAGAAATCAGAAAAAAAAAAGACCAACAACAAAACAACCAACAAGTCTGCAGACAACACGGCTGCCTCATTTATTTCGATAGCCCAGCGCCGGCCAACCGCAAGACCGAGCGGCACGGCGGTAGGAGCATCCCGCCTCCAGCTGACTGGGCTCAGCCGCCGCGGGTAACCGGCCGCGCCTTCACACCACCTCCGCAGCAGCGGAGCGCTTTGTCTCCCGTTGCGGGATGCCGAACCCGACCGCCAGGCGAAGCCCCGCTCGGAGAACCAGCGGGCAGCGCGGACTGCGGCGGGACAGCCCCAACCATCCGCCCCGGAGAGAAGGGATGCCACCCTGCAGCGTCCCTACATCTTTTTGTTCGCTCACTCGCTTTTAGGTAGGTTGCCGGGCTTGCCTTTGTTCCGCTTCCCACCGTCCGAACCCGCGACCACCGAAACCGAGAGGGGAACAAGAGAAAGGAACGGCAGCCCGCAGCCGAGTAGCCCCGGCTCTGAGGTCCCGCAGCCCCGCCCCGGCCCACCCCCGCCCCCGGCAAGATGGAGGCTCTGCCCGGCGGTACTCACCTCGCGCCCTGCCCGGGACCAGGTGGCCGCCGTCGCTCCACAGCCCGACTGGGGCAGCGCCTCCCCTCGGGGCAGGCAGCGCGCGGGGAGGCGCCGCGGGGCCCCGCCCGCAGTGAGGTGGATGTGGGCGGGGGGCGGCGGCCTTTTGTCAAAGGCCTGGCAGCCCGCTGCCCGCGTGCGGCCCTTTGTTCGCCCAGGGCACCTGTACTGCTGTGTTTGTGTCTTCTTGGTCGTACAGTTGAACAGCTGGAAGAGAATTCGTTTTCCCGCAATAAATATACAATGGGTGTTTGTTTGCTTTCTTACTCAGATATCCCTGAGCGGTAAAAACTTCCTAAAGGAAAAGTACTGTAGGACCTGGAGCTCGTGGGGTTACCACAGAGATACCGGCATCTACATCTCCCTCTGTAATCAGCTCTGGTGGGGCCGCACCTTGGGTACCGTGTCCAGTTTTGGGCCCCTCGCTACAAGAAAGACATTGAAGCCCTGGAGCACGTCCAGAGAAGGGCAACAAAGCCGTGAGGGGTCTGAAGCACAAGTCTTATGGAGAGCGGCTGAGGGAGCTGGGATTGTTTAGTCTGTAGAAGACGAGGCTCAGGGGAGACCTCATTGCACTCCGTAACAGCCTGAAGGGATGTTGTGGTGAGGTGGGAGTCGGGGGGTTCAGGCTGAATACGAGGAAGCATCTCTTCTCAGAAATTGTGTTGAAGCACTGGCACAGGCTGCCCAGGGAGGGGGTGGAGTCACCGACCCTGTTGGTGCTCCAGAGCCGAGTGGATGGAGCACTGAGGGACATGGTAGGATGGGCTGGTGATTGGAGTAGGTGCTCTCAGAGGTCTTTTCCAACCTTAATGGTTCTACGAAAAGAAGACTGTATTGGGAAGGAGTGTGAGAATTTATGGGAGACATTTAATTCTTTGAGAAGAAACAAAACAGACTGTTCCTAAATATTGCTTGTTCTGCATTAAATAAAAAATACTCATTGGTGTAACTCTGGCTTTGGAGAAGGACGCTATATTCTATGGAAAATACTCCTTTGTTCCGGCTATGCCAATAAGCTGGGGTGGATTTCAGCAGGGAAGCAGCTAAGTTTCAAACAAATGTCAGGAGCAGATGACATTTAGGAGTTTTGAAGAAATTAATAAAGAAAGTAACTAAGCCACTGGAGCAAACGTGTGCTTTTACACTACAGCAGCTGAAAGCAGAAGGGGGTTGGAATGAGGTTAAGAAATCCATCCTAAATAGGAGAGGTTTGGGATTCCCAAGGCTGCAAAAAAACAAAAATCTTACAGTTCAGGCAAAAACTGTCACTGAGCACCTTCTTCAAATACATGAACACTGTGCTTCACACCCTGCCAGCATGAAAGTGCTGTAAGTCAGCACAAGGAGCAGGGTGCTGACTTTTCTGGAACTTTCAGCTCAGACAAAAGCTAGGATGAGACAGCCCAGAAGGAACTGATAAATACTGTAGGTGCTGGACATGCTGTTGCACAGACAGCGCAGATGAAGAGTAGACAAACCCAGCAAGGCGTTGGAGTCTCAAACAGACTGATGCTGATTCTCTTCCTTATAACTAAGACAGTACTTAGTGAGCGATGCAGAATAATTTTGATTGATAGAAAGGCATGTCTCAAGCTCTAATTCTCATTAAAGACTTTGTGATAAAGCACTGGGCTAAACGATCTGTGAGTGGCTAGCATCACTGAGGTGTGGTTAAAGTGGGAAAAGGTGCAGAGCAGTCTTCAGAGAATCCCATTGGTAGGCTGCAAAAATTCCATGTTTGTGCAAGATGTGAGGAAAACACGTTCCCAGAAAACTCGCCTGTCTTCTTGTTACACTGCGAACGTTAACAAACATGACTCATAGGCTCAGGGGACTCTACACGATCATGCTGGTGGCTTAAAGTGTCTCTAGAAATTCCTCCTCCTCTGGTATGAAATATTTACCTCAATACAAATCTTAAGAACTCACTAAAAATAACAGCCCTTTCTCCATGAATAATAGAAAGACTTTCAGTTGCAGGTGTATTTTATGGCTGAAAATTTAAGCTGAATGGCCCAGAACAGCCAGAGCAGCCTTCAGTATGTTCAGTCTGTAGTACATTCCATTCTGTCAAAAGGGCAGAGCTGAAGGCTCGGCATGCTGTGGCTGTGGGATCCTTTGGTGTCATCGCAATGCTCTGGTGCCCACCAGCTCCTGATGAAACCCAGGACTATCACTGTAACAAGTGGGACTGCATCAAAAGGACCTGGTTCGTGGAGGAATCAAACGGACAAGCCACTCAACATGCACACTGACTAGGACAAAAGCTAATTGGCTACAAGGAAAAAGAAATGCACTCACCAACTGCTTGTTGATTTCCCCTCCTGAGCTCATTTTGATCAAAAAGCAGTGCACATGCTGGGGCTTTAAAAACCAGTTGGTAAAATGGGAAACATTTTACCTAGCCCTGGAGCAGAACTGAAATCCTCATCCAAGTCCTTACCCATATTTGTTGGGCTCCAGCTTTGTGTTGTGCTGAATGTGGAGGCTCTCAGCTTGCCAATGCATCAGCCTGCAGGTCACCTGCTCTGCTGCTGAGCCCTGCAGATGTGTGGGTGTCACAGATGCAGGTGGTGCCAGAGGATCTACAGAGGGCTGAAGGAACAGCTGATCCCAAACCACATAGCTTTGTGTAATCCTCCTGCTTCTGTCCTCTGCTCCACATTAAGATCAGGGAGTGCTTCGGTCACGCTCAGCTCCCACGACATTGAATGGAAGCTGAGGGACATAGTGCAGCGAACTCTTACTCAGAATACTATTTTTAGGCATCAGCATTAAGCTTGCTGTTTGTCATTAGCTTGCTGCCAGAGTACGTGGGCCTTTCAGCACAGTTAGGTGCACAGTAAACTTAAGAACTGTCATGACCTGTGTTAGGATGCGTGGGCTTGTACAATCAACAGATATACAGTCAGCAGAGTGGCATGGTTAGGATGGTATTTTATAGGTCATATAACTAGGAGGATTATCACAGTAGAAAGGGACAATCAAAAATAAATGAAAATACTCACCTGCATCCAAGGCTCTCAGAAGGCCCTCCAAAGGGAGCAATCTCCAGAAAGAGATCCACCCTCAGTGGCAGTCAGCCCTTAAATGGGGTCTAGGAGAGGTGCAGCCTGGCTCCACTCCTTCCGATCACACAGCTGAATTGCCTTCACCTGTGCTCCCATGGCTGACTCAGTGCTTGCCTCAGGTGATCAATCAGTGGCTCAGGCTGTGATTCAACAGTTCCCATACAGGGCTTCTGGAGACAAAGGCACTTGGATGTTTTCTCCCATCTTGCTCCCTGAGCTAGTCACAGAGCAATTGTGAGGTGCTGGGAGAATGAACAAAGCAGGAAGAAAACTGTCTCAGGGAATCAGCTAAGAAAGGAAAATCCTTCTGTTGGACCTACCTCTTAGAAAGTCCTAGGAAATCTCTAGCGACGGGAGCATGGACTGTGGGAAGCCCCAGACTCCATAGCTCATGTGGAGGAAGACTTTCCATTGCTCTAACAGTGCAGTTTAAAAGCTCCACACTTTTCTGAAAAGCAGAAGGCATGCTGCTTTCTCACTGTAACCAAACCAACGCTGGGGCACTCAGCAGCAGGCAGTGATGTGGGGCTGATGTTCGCAATCGCCACCCAGCACAGCAGAGCTTGCAGGAGCAGCCTGGCAGAGGCAGGTGGTGCTTCCTGCAAGCTTCACGATCCCACAGTGGGAAATGTTTCCCCACAGACATGGTGGAATCTACAGGGCAAGCATCTCCCTGAGCCTTGGTTTAGCAAATATGTGAGATTGCAAGCAAGGTCACAATGGAAGTGGCCATGGAAAATCTGTCCTGTTGTTTTCCTCTGTAGCTGGCACAGAATCAGAATCTTCCAACTTTTGGTGCAAAGTATCTGTGACGCGTGGAGCAAATGATTCCCTTTCCTTTCCTCTCTTCCTTCCTTTCAGGGTTATAAGAGTCAGGCCAGGCCTCGTTAGCTGTCCCTCATCCATTAAAAGTGCTGGGAGGTCTGACTGCAACCTGTGTGCTGAGTACATCCGAAGGGAAGCGAGGAGATTCTTGGGCTGGCACTCTAAATATGCTTAGGTCCTGTAAAACCCTGCAGCTTCATGTAGTGTGCAAACCTTGCCAGCTAAATAAGATTAGCCCTAATCAGCATATTGGGGACATGGCCACAAACAACAAAAGTTATGTGGGAGGATGGGGCTGCAAGGCTGTCCTACTACTAGCTAGTGCAGGAGTCCCCAGTCATACCTCTGCTTGAACTTTGCATGCTTTTATTTCTATGCTGTCGGAGTGACAGAAAGCATTGAGAATACTTTCTCTCTTTTTTGCTTGGACATGGATGTGAAACCTCCTTTGCTGTATGTTTTTTCTCTTAGTTAATATTTTTCTTGGCTTTCCAAGTGTTTAAGAAAGAACTGAAATCGTTAATGGAGTTCACTGTGCTTACATTCAGTACTGTTACTTATATTTGAGAAGTAAAAACATTGTAAATGTCTAACAAATAAAATAATTACTAAAGGGCTTGGGCTGAATGTCTTGATTGATTAACAGTAGGTTAAGTTGTAGGTACTCTGTTGTTAGTGTGCTGTTCAATGAGGAATCTTCTGCTGGCTCTGGTGGGAGCTCAGACACCTGCATGGTAGACACAGCTGTGTCTGAACCTGAATCTCACACTTGTCTTCCTGGATCATATTTGATGTTGAGTTCATAGAATCATAGAGTCGTTTGAGTTGGAAGGGGGCCTTAAAGGCTGTCTAGTCCAGCCCCCCCACAATGAACAGGGATACCTACAGCTCCATCAGGGTGCTCAGTGCCCCATCCAGCCTCACCTTGAATGTCTCCAGGGATGGGGCATCCACCACCTCTCTGGGCAACCTGTGCCAGAGTTGTTCAGACACTCAGCTCCCAGTTAATTCCTGCTTATGAGGGAGGGAGAGGAGTGGAAAAGTTCCTGGGACTAGGAACATGGTGTGCTTTGGGCTGCAGTGTGGAAAGAAGGCATTTCTAAGTCATGCATAATGCTGGTTGTTCTGTGGGGAATACTAACTGTGGATCAGGGCTTGGGACTGTGTGCCATGAAACACCTGAAGCAGACTGATAGTTAGAGAAAGATGATGTTAGGACTGGAAAGCATGGAATTTCTTTAAAAAAAGGTAGTAAAGAATAACACATCAGTTTTGACTACATCCAGTGTGGTGGTAGAGTATAAATGGATTTGCAGCCCATGAACCCTATTATAATCATAGAGTCATAGAATCAAAGAATGGCCTGGGTTGAAAAGGACCACAATGATCATCCAGTTTCAACCCCCCTGCTATGTGCAGGGTCGCCAATCACCAGACCAGGCTGCCCAGAGCCACATCCAGCCTGGCCTTGAATGCCTCCAGGGATGGGGCATCCACAGCCTCCTTGGGCAACCTGTTCCAGTGCATCACCACCCTCTGAGTGAAAAACTTCCTCCTAATATCTAACCTAAACCTCCCCTGTCTTAGTTTAAAACCATTCCCCCTTGTCCTATCACTATCCACCCTAGTAAACAGCCACTCCCCCTCCTGTTTATATGCTCCCTTCAAGTACTGGAAGGCCACAATGAGGTCTCCCTGGAGCCTTCTCTTCTCCAAGCTAAACAAGCCCAGTTCCCTCAAGAGCAATGTAACATGACAGTGAGATGAAATACGTGTGGAATGGCAGCGTAAAAGATGGGTTAAGGGCAAATGGTGAAAAAATAGGCAGTTATCACATCGACAGGTCAATCCGTAAGAGTGAATTCTGTGTATAAGATAAATTTATTTTCATGCTACTATAATATATTCCTAGCCAACATATTTAATATTGAATCTGTAGTGCTCACACATAGACAATGAGAAAGCAGATGAGGGACAAGAGTATCCTGGGATAGTGCCCAGCAGCATTGCTTGGGGCTTTTTGCACAACATCCACTTTCCTCCTTAAACCAGTAGAACTCCAACCACACTGCCTGAGCTCAGTACCTGGATATAAAACAGTTAGGATAAATCAGAATTGTTAAGTGTGCTCCTCTGGGAAAAGCAAGGGGGGGTGCAAATCTTTGTAGAGTGAAACAGTCAAAGAGTTGATAAGGGTGGTGAGATAGGAAACTTATGAAAAGCGTGAGTATCTTCTGAAAAACAATCATTTACGGGTCTGAAATAGCAACAACTCTTAAACAATGGGTGAGGGGGAGATTTCGTGGGTGAACAGATGAGTTGCCAGTAAAACTAAGATATTCTCACAGCTTTTTTGTATTTTAGTGCTCATGCAAATTTGGAAATAAAGAATTGGCAGATGGTTCTCATGAACTGCATCTGGAAATAAAAGATGCCAAAGTTGACTGCATGAGTAATATTCGCATAGGCTAAGGAGGGCAGCACGTTGCCAAAAGCTTGTTGAAGGCTGTCATCACGACTGATGCAGAGCAAGAACAGTACGAGGGAAATGTATCTTTCAGATGTGGATATTAATTTCCTTGGCGCATGTGTGTGGCAGAATCTAAACATCCATTGCTTTTCCATGTTACCATCAAGTCCCTGGGCAAATATGAAAAATGGCACTTCCTTTTGTATTACAAATACTGTCAATCTTAAAGAATTTCTCCCTGGAGACCCTCAGACAGGGGAGCGGCCAGGTCATGTGTCAGTCAAGCAAAATTCTAGGATACAGGTAGTTTGTAGTAAATTTAATGGGTTAAAAAAATCACTTTTTCCCCCAATATCTTCAAATCACAACTTTTTATGGAGAAAGTCTCATCAGATCATGTATCCTTTCTGAGCAACTAGCAGAAATGGATGTGAAACCAGGGTTTGTAACAGAGATTCATCATGCTGGAGAGGCTGTGAAGAGAGAGCAAGTGGGGAAAGGAACCTCCTTCTCAGTGCTGTGTGTGGGATGTCTGTGTTTTCTGGATAGAAGTGAGCAGGGCAGTAACCAGTGGTGTTAACGGTACCACATCAGACCTTCGGCTTTGCCTGTCCTACGAGCTGTGAGGTAGCACGAACAAAAGATCTTTCTCATTACCCTGTGTTGGACTGTCCTTTACTCACATAAGGAAGGAATGGTTTCCTTCTTGAGAAGGAAAACGGGGAGTGCTGAAACAGACTTCTAGGAGAAAGAGTAATAAGAAAAAAAAAAGCATATTAAAGATGTCAGTATCAAAATGATATCCTTTCCTGTTTGGAAACTCCTCAGTAATTTTTGATGAGTGTATGCATGCACTGTAATTACAGTTTATCTGTGTCCAGATGGAGTTAAGTTTGAGGAAACATATCTGTAAATGCAGATATACGCTCCTAAAACTAAAGAACGAGCAAATATTCCTAGCCATGTTTCATATTGTATACTCTGGGTCCTATAATTTTGTAGTGTTCCAGCACATAGTTCAGATCAGCGTGGGTATAAACCATGGCACATTAGCCACCACAGCATTACCTAAGCATCGGCACTGATTGTGTTGCTGTAGTAGCCTGGGGAGACCTACCCAGGGAGAAGGAAATGGAAGGAGGGATGCTAATAGTAGAGACTGAAATGAACTTTATGAACAGCAATGGGATGTGCCCAGAGACCATTAGTACGGGGATCTCTGCATACTTTAGGCCCAAAAATTATTTCCAACAGATACTGTATTTGCAGGTAAGTAGCAAATTATAAATCACAGGTTGATCACTACTATTTGGAGTCCTGTTGTCTTGGATTCAGACCTCTTGTTACCTGCAGAAATGTTCTGGCCATGCACTATGGTGGATGCAAATACAGCTTCTGTGCAGCTGCTCTGATAAATGTTCAGTGAGGTGAGGGTATCAGCTAGCTGGGCTTTTCTCACAACCAGACAGCAGCCCAGGGCCGCCAAGGAAGATGTGTTCATAGAATCATAGAATTGCTCAGGTTGGAAAAGACCTTAAAGATCATCGAGTCCAACCACGACCTAACCATGCTACCCTAACTCTAACAGCCCTCTGCTAAATCATGTCCCTGAGCACCATATCCAAACGGTTTTTAAACACATCCAGGGATGGTGACTCAACCACCTCCCTGGGGAGCCTATTCCAGTGCTTAACAACCCTTTCTGTAACGTTTTTCCTGATATCCAACCTAAACCTCCCCTGGGGCATGATTACTGGCTTTGGGCCTTACTGAGAGGTCAGAGGGGACTCACTGGGCTGCAGTATCATCTACAATGGAAGGATCTGCAGCTTTTTTTCCATCTGGACAAGTCCCCTTAAGTACAATGACGCACAAACATTTGGTGCAATTATTTTACAAACCACAGCCTTAGTTTTCGAGGCACCTCTGTTCCTTCGGGTCAAACTAATTCTAAGAAGACTCACTTTAAAGCCAAGTGAATCTCTACTGTTACTGAGCTGTATCTCTCCGCTGGTGAGATGGAGTTTCACTTCAGTCTTCTTTATAGTCCCTGACTAGGCGAAGTTTCTCCTTCTGAACTCTAATTCTATTAGAAGGGAACACAATCTCTCTTCATAGCTGGGAAAATGCAGCTGGAGTTCAACCTCATTAATACTGACAACTTTCACTAGCTATGCACTTATAATCTGTATAGAACTGTACAAGAATATCCGTGGAAGAGTATTACTGCTATGGGTTTGGAAGCTTTTACTCACATGAAAGTCAGCATATCACTCGGTGGTGGTACATGGATCCAGGACTTATTTTCCTTCTTTTCTAAAGCTCAGCATCTATTAGCTTGCAAGATCAGGTTAGATTTCAGATTTAGCACTGGTTTTGACATTGGCATTTCAGTGTCAAGCATCTTTTCAAAATACACTTAAAATCTCAAGGTAAGTACTGATGTGCTTTTTGGACAACTATTAGGATTTCTTTGCTTGTTAGGAACAAGAAGCATATTCTGTTTTTCACCCATGAAGTGACGAATGAGACTGGGTGTTAACAGCTGTCCCTGAAACAACCTGACTAGTGGGCCCACAAACCTAAGAGGACACTGCATCATATGTATTTTTAAAAGGTGCCAGATTTTTTGAACCGAAATTAATAATAGAAAACAACGACAAACCTTTTGGTGGTTGAAAATTGAATACTACTCCTATTTGTCTCCTGTGACTGGAAAATAAAGACTTCAATTATTAAAACTCACCACCATTACTTTACTGCAGACTCACCATTTAAAAAAATAACTGGACTTGAATGACTTTGTTTTAGCATTTGAATGACATTAAAACGAAAGGACTTCTAAGGATACGTAATGGAAACACACAGCAACAAAGCTCTATTAGAATGCTGAGAAATTATCTGTAACTTCCTGCTGAGGAAATCAGAATGTGCATAAAGCAAGAACATGGAATTTCAGTCTGTCTCCAACCTATTTCAATTAATATCAAAACTGACCTCTTGAAATAGTTTATAGAGCAGCATTGTATATATTGCAGGAAAAAAAGTACTCTCTTTGTAGAAGAAACAGCTTTCAATTAATTCACAGTGTAACTTACTAGAAAAGGGTAATTTAAAGAGCTCAAGGAAAACACGGTATTCAATCTAGAATTAATAATGAGAAATCACTGCCTTTCTGCCCTTTTTTCCTTTAAACAATTTAACATTTTTACACGCAAAATAGAAAGCTGCCTACTTACAAGGTGACTTCCTCCTTGTGCTACTGTGTTCCTCCTGAAATCCGTATGCATCACATTCCTTTTTCAATTTTTTATCTAATTGCAATTTGTGCATTTTTTTCTTCGTTACATGAAGAAAGGAGAAAACATCTTCCAGATTCACCTTTTTCCCTCAAACCACCTCCACCACAAGCTCATTCAGTAGAAAACCCAACTCTTCTTGATGAACAAAAGGGATACGGTAGGTAAATACGCTTGCATTATTCGGATAAATAGTTGTTACAAGCAGAAATCTGTTACTCTAACATTTTTATTATGGGAACAGAAAAGTCAATACACAAACCAGGTGCCTAAGCATTCTACATAGCCTCATCAAGAATCACAGAATCACAGAATGACTTGGGTTGGAAGGGACCTCAAGGATCATCAAGTTCCAATGCCCCTGCCACAGGCAGGGCTGCCAGCCGCTAGATCAAGTACTGGATCAGACCGAAGAAAGAGGGAGGCACCTCCCCTAGTGCTCTGACCTGCTTTGTGGATGCTCTCTGGGGTAGCTTCAGGTGGATGGCATCAAGACATTTGTTGGCATGCTCTGTAACGGTGTCAAAAGTACAGGATGTCCCATACCGCTGTACCACCAAACAAAAGAAAATGATGGGCTTTTGTGCAATCGGCCTGCTTTGTAAGAACGCTGCTGCCAACTCAGATGGCAAAGCACATTGGCTTTGCCTTTAATTCAGTTTCTTTAACCTGACGACAATGCAGAGAAAGGTGAACTAGCTCTGGGTACCCAGGCCAGCAGGACCGTAAGGAGGTACAGATCTTCTTACGTGCAGCTTTACTAGCTTAGATTGTAAAGAACTTTAGCACTAATCCAATCAATGTGGGAAGAATGACGCTCTCCTGGGCCGGTACTGATTGGGATCAGCTCCGCAGCACCCCTCACATCATTCACCTTTTGGCCTTCTTTGAATTTTCTGCTTGCTTTTTTAACTGGCTACGATACTCTCTGAGAGCAGACGTGACTACAAGCATGTTCAGCAGCAGAATCAAACACTCAGTCCATTTTCTGTTCTCTACTTACATTTTATTACAGACTAATATGAAATCATTTCATATTCATACTTGGTTTTAATTACTCGTGAGCAAACTTAAACCAGTTCTGAATGTTTATATTTATTGCAAGCAGATCCATGTCTCCTGCTTATTTGTTCTACGTAAGGACCCAAAACGTGACTGAATATAAACAAATTATATTTGGTTATCTACAGAAATTAAAGTTAAAAATAGCACTGAAAAAAACCTTTACAGTAATGTATTCACACACACTGACTCTTCAAATCAAATAAATGAAGTGGTATAGGATAATCTAAACATTAGATTTGAAGGCTGATTTATTTTCAAATAAACGCACCTATAATTGTACAATAAAAATAAGTGTTAGTATTTGGTGCCGATGACTACAGACATCTTTCATGTTTAATGCACAGATAACTACCCCCAGCCCCCGGGCAGCACTTCCGCAGATTCTACTTTACGTTGAGTCATGGACGGACATTTAAAATGGAGTGCATACGCAGCACAGAACGTGTTGGAGATGACGCGTATTAAAATCGTGTGAATTCTCGTAAGGTGAAAAAATTAAAGCTTCATAACTGGATTTTTAGATCATTCTGCAAAGTAGAATCGCGTACTTTTTAACTTCCGCAATACTTTCACAAATTTCCATTAAAGCTTTTTTTAACAGAGACAGTAGCATGAGCACAATGACCCCGCTGGCTTCCAAAAAGAAAAGTAGTGCAGTGCTCAATTCGGCTATTTTTTTCCTTTTGTATTTGCAAGCCAGTTGGGACAAGACAGGCTAATGCAAGCGAGAAAGTAAACTGTAAGCTTTTATATTAAGTGGCCGAACAAACAATTATTGTACGGTGTAAAACCAAAAAGATCCACATCTTTTGCCACAAGCCACTGCAGGAATATACGAACGTCAGTGGCTGAAAAGCTTGAAATACTTTCTAAGTCTTCAGATACATTTGGTTAGCGCTTACCAGTTTCAAGACATTTATAGAAGCAGTTATGGAGACATTATGCTGTTAAAGCTGCAACGATTTAAACAAGGCGAGTTAGGAAGTTACATAGATTTTTATGCTTTCCCCCATTCTTACAATATATAGAAATCAGTCTCCCTTCAGTGCCCCATCCATAATGAAACATTCTAATTCATTTTCATCTAACTTCTAAGTTTTTATCTTGGTATTGCCTGGTCTGTTTGCAGATCAACTCCAAGTTGCCACTTGCTGCAGTGGGCTAAGTTTGCATGGCAATAGTAACAGGAACAGAAACAAAAACCTACCAAGTGAAACGTTGATGTTCTATGGGTTTTCCATCAAATGGTCTATTTTAATAAACAGTACCGACTTTTAAAGGTAAAAGTATTGCTAACTCAAAGCAGAAATTTCCACTTAAATTCAAGCATTCTTCCTCCTCCAAAACGACACGTTCAACCAAAATTTCCCAAATGCTTACAGAGGTGTTTCAGCATGAATAATATTGTAAATATTCTAAGTGCTGGTCTACGTGCAGTTTGCAATGAACTGCTTTGCTAATAGGCTGAATGGGAATGCAGCGCTTTCAAAACCACCGAGCAAAAATCTCCTTATTTAAGGCTAAAGGATGGAACTCAAGAAGTAAAAAAGCAGGAGGGTTTATAGAATAGAAAAGCCAGCAGTAACAGTACAGCACGGAAAGTGTATTGCTCTAATTGCCAGCAAATCATTAATGGTTTGGGTGACACTGACAGAGCAACTGACTTATATTTCTAATTTAACATTCATTAAAATTTTAACATTCAGCCACAACTCCACTCTAAGCTAAATTTAAGTGGCCAAAACTCATAAGTATAAAAAAAGCCTTCAAAACATATATACTTAAAAAAAATAGAAATGGTGTGTTAACAAATGTATGCGTAAAACAGATTTATAAATAGCTACAGTATGAAAAATATCTCAGTGCAAAGGCAATTTTAAGATTTCTAAAAAATACATTACAAATAATTTGTTAACTACACACAAGAAATTTGTCACTGCTACAGATATAAAATTTATACACATAATAACTTTGTTTAAAAAATATATACACCAGTGTTTTATGTAGGGGATGGTTTGAACTGACCAACATTCAAGTATGCAACGGCACATATATGTTCGCACTCCCACACTCATATACGTATTTATGGATTTCAAAATGTTTCTGCTATGAGGACATTCTTTGAAACACAAAAGTGCTACATGTTAAATGGTAAAGATACCTTCGTTTGTGGTGCTCACCATCAGTCTTTTATAATTCTTCCCTTTTCTTTGGTATAATGAAAATTTGACTGCTGACTTTACAATCTGTATGTTCCAGGGAATATTCAATATTTCACTACTTGCTGAACAGGAAAGTCACTCGGAACATTGTGTGGAACATTTCCTACTGAGTTGATTTTTCTTTTATTCAAAAGCAAATTATTGAGTAAATCATTTTGTCTCTATGGGAAATCATTTTTCTCCACCACTCATGTTCATTGAACACACAACTAACGTCTTGGTCAAGTCTTCCAATAAAGGCTGCAGCTCTGATTCCAAATATTCTGTTTTCACACTGCAACACGTTTTTAGTTAATACCCTCCCAGAAGTATTTAAAGACTGTGGTTATTAACGAGTTAAAAAAACCAGGCTAAACTAGACTGAAATTGGATTAATCCTTCAGATAGTTTTGTACCCCAAAATAAAACACTGGACTAAAGAAACGAGATAAGGACACAGCTAATAGTTGAATTAGTGCAAGGTAACATAAACGTAGCAGAGAAAATAGAAGTAAAAGTTGGCTGTCATACTTGAAGTAATACAAACAGAATCTTTGCAGTCAAACTAATTTCTATTATAACTATGTTTCAGCTGTTAGTAATAGCTGTGTGCCACCTACTGGTTTGCTTGCAAAAGTTAACAGTTGAGTATTCCTTGCTTTGTAACGCATCTTCTCAGCCAATTAGCTCTTATCACTAAAAAAAACCCCTAAAGAAATAAAAAGCCAAAACTAAAAGGATTACTCCAGATAATAAAAGATGCTCATTTGGAAAAATAGCCTTTTTTTTTTTGAGGGGAAAACATAACATAACAAAACAAAAAGGTTCTCTGTATAAAACTTACTACTATACTTACTACTATGCATATTTTAAAACCATGGAGATAGTTAAGAAGTGGGAACACTGCGTACCTGCATCCTTGACGAATTCATGAAGACACTGGAGGCAAAATGCTTACATTCAATTTTTCTGTAGATATCAACACTGATGATACCTACTGAACAGCCAACTTGACTTCATACAGTGTGCACGTACTCTACGCAAGGATTATTTTGCCTATTTTTCTACAGGGGAGTACTAACTGGAAACCACACAGGGCCCTGATTTGGCCACTTACAAGGAAGTGAACATTAGAGAGTGTTTCTTGAAAGCAGATTTGCACAGAGGAAACACCAGTTTGTTCTATAGAAAAAGCAAAGAAAGAAAAAGGATAGAGGAAAATCAGAAACAGCACTTAGTAATATGCTTTAGGAAACTTTCATCGGAGATAACTGAGGTCATCGCTTCTGGCTGAAAATTAAAACTGTTGATCTCAGAATGTAGGTCACTGACTGAAACTATACACTTCAAGTAACAAAATGACTAAAGATGACAGAAACAATAAATGCAAAAGAGTCTTGACACAGGAAGATGAGTAAATTTTAGTGCTACCAGTCTCACAGTACCAGACTGTGCGGATTGTTCATTGCCCCAGTAGTTCAAAACATAGAAAGAGGCCTATCGGCCTGGAAGGTTTCATACTTCTAGCTCTTGATCCTGTTTGTCTGAGCATTACCTCAGACAGCAAAAGCCACGTATAGTTTGATATATTTCTGTGACACGTTTGTTTCCTAAAAAAAGAAATAAACAAAGGTACAGTTTTTAAAGGCTTGAATTGGTGTTCTGTCATACAGACGTTTCCAAACCTGACCCACTGTAGCGGTAGCCTGCACTGGAATGACAATGCTTATTTGAATAGCCAAAGACAGATGGAAGCATTGAATAATCAATGCCTCTCCAGTGCGTAAACATTGTTTTTTTAGAACGAGAATGAGACCTTCTTGCTGGGGAATTGCTGCAGTCATTGCTCCTGTATCTTGGGCTTTTGAGGCAGGCAAGAGGTGTGAATTCCGAGATGTGGTCCCGACAGTGCCTTGATGCATTCTGCTGAGAAAAAGAAAAACAAGTAAATAGGTGATTTCAGAGCTAAAAGACTAATCTTGGTTCTCTCTGCCTTTCACTAAATCACCACTTTAGCTATTTGCTTCACATGAAGGTAAAATCCCTCTTTGAACATGACTGGTTGTATATTAAGACCTAAAGAATTAGGTGCAATATTACATATAATCTCTAAGCCTGATAATGGGCTCTCCAGAGAAGAGATGAAGACACAGAGGATTGCTTTCAAGTTGATTTTTGTTTTGTTGTTTTTTTTTTTTAATCTTGTTTATAATTCAATGTGCAATCTCTTTTTGTACCTCTTTTTATCTCAGAACTTTTTTTAGTCAGGAATTCTTAGGGGGAATTCTGAGATAGAACAGACTCAACTACTTTGCCCTGTACTTCCAAAGAGAGGGAATTCCCTACAGTTGATTTGGGCCAATAGATAGAATTTCTAGAGGTTTAGTGCACTTGTTTTGTACTTCTAAGCAATGCCAAGCTTTGGAATTGCTCAGGTTTACATGTAGCATAAAGTACCTGTAGGCAATCACAATAGCGGGTCTATCTTAGTCTAATTGTCCATTAAAGTTTATCTGTACCACACAATCATCTCACACGTGGCAGAATTGGCACCTCAGCTCAGGAAATACTCAGGACCATGGCAATAGCGTGGTACATGGCAAGACCCTGGAATGAGTAAACAGACTAGAAGGAAGGCAGCACAGCACTTTCCCCAGTGAGATTATCTTATCTCCACATTAAATGTACTTTTAATTTCCAGGCATAGGGCTATGGAGGTTATATGACCATGTTTAAGATACTAATGCATTCTAACTATGATTTAGACAAGTGTTATCAATGATTCTCTCCATGAATACTATTTAAGCCAGTTAATACTCTACTCTTGATCATAGATTTCCTCCTTCCCTGTTAACAGTAACACAGTAGTAAGAGGGGAAAAATCCCCAAACAGTAACGTAGCTTATAGAAGTTTGCCTACTTTCAATGCCAATCACAAGCCTGAACTGCTACGCTAACATAACCGAAAGTATGTAGAAAGCTCCCTTAAAAAGGGAGTCAGTGAACTGTACCAAACTGCTCGCTAGCAGCGAAGCCTGGATTCTTTTAAACACACATATAGACCAAATACTAACGTTAGTACAGAAAAATTTAGGGAAACAGATAATAGAGTGGCTGACTTTCTTCTGGAAATGTCAGTGGGTAATGCAGTCCTACACTGTATAACTTCTTTTTCCTATTCCCCCAGCTACAAAGTGAAGCATTTCAGTTACTCTTTCTAAAAATAAAATGGTATTTTTTGTACACATAAAATGTTGGGTTTCACTATGCCATGCCTGACACTACTCCAGAAAGCTGGGGCTTTCTACTGCTAATTGTCCAGTAGTCACTAAAGACAGTAGATACTAGCAGATGCACAGCCCCAGATGCACAGCCCCTGACTCAGGGTCCTACTCACAAATAAATCACCTCCTTTTGTATGACAATCTCTCTGCTTTACTGTCTGCATTTGGTCTATGTGTGAATCCAAAAACATGACAGACAACAGATGAACTGCTAATGTGTGAGACTTCTGACTTCAAGCATTTGCACTGCAGCATAATGAGAGTACACCCTGAAGTAGTAACTGCTGTTCTTACAAAACAGATGTTATACAACACCTATTTGTAACACCATGTATTAACTGGACTTTAATACGGGTATATCCACTCACACAGACACAATGTTCTCCTCACATGTCTAAGTGTCTGAGACAAAAAGAGCTTACCTGTGACACAGAACATCTTTTGCAACAACTAGGCTCTCCAAGTTAAACATAATTATTTTGTATCAATATTGATGAAATACAGGAAAAACTCTGGAGGAAACAGTTGATTTGTAAATAGTACAGTTCACCAATAGAAATCCACAAACTGGCAACACGTACAGTACTGTTACCTAGCTTTGATCTAATTATGGCTCGGAGCTGAAAGAGTTCCTTCAAGAAGTGGCCCATCGCTGTTCACCAGTGCATTTAGGGCTGTTTTATGTCTCATACTCTTCTGCAAGGATGAGGAAAAACAATGAGACTTGCTGAACACAGGAGGGAAATATGAATGAATTGTACCATTTGGTACAATTGTAACTATTGTAGCAGGGCCCTATAAAGTGACAGATTTTCCGATAGGTATAAAAGGGAAAGGTTATCCAGAGTATAACAAAGTTTATATTTCTTGATCCTGAGGTCTAATTGTTTGAAGCATACTTTTAAAATTCAATTTCAAACAATTAAAAACACTTACTCTCATTTGAAGTGTTTAAACTGTACCATGACTAAGTACCATGGGCTCCCTGCTGACAATAACCTGTACTGAATAAAAGATCTCCCCTTGATATGATGCCACGTGGCTGCACATGGAGCAGTGCCCTGTAGGGCATCAGGCAGCTCCACTGGCCCAGTATTTCCTTAGGGACATCCTTCCCAGCCAGTCCAGGCACACCAAATTAAAGAGTGCATGTCCTGCTTCTTCCAAGAGCTACTGGGGCACTGAAGGGAGCACTACACAGAAGGTGATGGTGTCAGTGTTGACGAAGGCTTACAACCTAGTCAGTACCACCTGCTGAAAGGGGGCAAGGCAGTTATCATGGTAACTTCTTGTATGGGATTCAAATATTTCAACAGCAGGATCATTTCTTTGTTTTCTGTAGAAGAGGAGCCCAACGCATGACAAAGGCAACAGCTGGCTTCTCTAAGAGGCCTGTACTGTTTTGTGTGCAACAGCAGCCAAGCCCATGGAGGAACAGAAAGATGGTGAGTCCCCAGAGAGGCTTCCCCAGGCAAAAGCAGTGCGGTGGGAGCAGCAAAGGGCAGAGATTCCACGCAGAGCCTGATGGGCTGATCTGGTGACTGAAGTGAAAGCAAAGTATAAAAACCATCAGTCAGAAGCAAAAGAAAAAAGAAAAATATTTCTTAAAAAGGGATGAAAACATAGAAGTTATTTACAGCTCACAACCAAAGGCCTGGTATTTCAGCTAGAAATACTTGGGAATACAGAAACATTGTCCATCAAAGTGACAATTTAAAATGAAAAGAAAATAATTCAAAGTGAATTTACATTTTCCATAAAAAAACTGCATAGCTTCTCCTCTCAGTGAGAGAATAAAGAAAAAAGAAATATCATCAATTAATATAAGCAGGATATTAAAAAAGCCCTATTGCCTCTTCAAGGGTAAGGCTGAAAGAAACATTGCAGCAGCATATTTTCTAGTTGAAGAACAAAATTCAGCTTGTTTCACTGAGCCAAACAGTCACTGCGACTAAGAGTGTGACAGACATGAGCAAGTTTTAATTTAAATTACCAAAGACAACTGATTCCTCCAAAGCTTTTGCAGAGCTGATGTTTTAGCACAAGAAAGTCAACAGGTTGTGTATATGCACATATATACACGCATACATATATGGACATATATGTATGCATATATACACGTATACATATGTGAATGTATACCTGCATATATATATATATGAAATGATCTTTCTGAAAACCCAGAACTAGATCAGGAGCGTTTAAAAAACTCTGAACGGTGATGATGGTAAGCAATGACCTACCACACTCTGGAGTGACCCCCAGGTAACAGAATAGGTAAGGAGAAGAATTGCTTCAAAGGCTGTGTGCCATCTGATTGTCTGAGCAGAACTAAGTTAGTAACCCAGAAGGTGACTGCTAGCGCTGTGTTAGTCTTGCCAAGTGTTCCAGAAGCCCTTTATTAAAACGGTGGTAGAGTTTATAGGAATGCAGTAAGTTTAAAAATAGCATTAGTTTCAAACTCACTTCAAACCAATCCAAAAGCTCTTAAAAGCCAATTTTAGTCAAAATTTGCAATAGTGAAAACAACTTGGTATATCTTCCATGTGACTTCTACAATTACAGACATTTTTATTGACTGTAAGTTTTGAAGGAAGAAAGAAAGAGACGTATTTTTCATCTTAATCTGTTAAAAATTAAGGATATAAAATCTGTTACGGAAACCAAACCAAGAGCTTTGTAGTACCAAGTCAAAAGGAGCTTTCTTGCAGACTGCAGTGAATCTGCTTTTCTTATACTTTTGTATTAAATTATATCTCATAGACTTCTGAATCTTAAGCCATTTTCTTTTTAGAAAGAAGCACAGAAAAGCTTGATTTGAAAATTTCTGCTAGAAATAACTTAGTGCAAAAAAGTTGCATTTTCAGCAGAATGGATATTTTAATATATTTCAAAGACTGCTAAACGGGCTTTCAGTACCAGCTTTCCCATACCAAGCTAGGATGTCAGCATAATCAGAATTATTGCTCTATGTGGCAACTACTCCTCTTGGTGATTTACAATGCAAGCAAGACATGCATTCACCTACAGAAACACAAATGATTAAAATGGGGTCTAAGAATCTTGGATTCTTGAGTCAGAAATATTTTGTAAAATTCAGTAACAAAGTGACAAAAATGATGGTGATAGTGACAGATTGTGACAATGACTCATAGAATCCTTGCGATAAACAAACAGAAGTAGGAAAAATTTACAAGTATTTTGCAAAGTACAATTGATGTGAATCAGAAATGGAGATCATGAGTACAGTAAATAACTTCTGATGACAAACTTTTTACTGTCCTTCGAATGAAATGGCCAAGCATGCAGAAAGGCAGAAAAAAAGTCACCTTTTGTTCCATTAGAAACTTAGACTGCTTGAAGTCTGAGAAAGCATAAAGATGGTGGACTGCTCAACAGAAAGGCACTGATGTTTAGTCTGATTTTCCCAGGAGATTGTAGGAGGTAACCGTGCACATCATTTATATTTAAAGCAAGGCAGCAGTTATTTAGACAAAGCGGATTGGAAGACAGGAGGAAACAAAGAGAGGGAAGAAGAAACACAAGGGATATATCTGGTTAAAAGTCAAAGATTTTGTTCTAAATATTAAAAAAAGAATATTGCCAGTGTTAGCCCAAAGTTTGCCTTGAAATTGATTCATTTTCCAGCACTAACATATGATGTTGGTGAGATTCCTTTATTTAGGGCTGTGTATTTGCATTAACCCAGCCTCATTCTCTCTCTTTAGACTTAAATTAAGCATGCAGAACCTACACCAAAACCAACTCTTTCCACAAATAGCATATATGACAGAGAGATCTGTTAAAGATATTGAAATAGAGAAATGCTAAACGCTGATCTGCCTAGAAATACTTCTTTGCTTTCTGCATTCTTTCCTGCCCTCCTAAGGTGAGGCATTTTTACACCAAGGTATATTCAAGGAATAGAAAACAATAGATAGTGGGTTTACTTTTCAGGTGTAAGAAGAATTTTTTACCTTTGCCAAAAGGGAAATTTTACATTCCTTGGAACTTCCTTTATTCATTACCTCTTACAACAAAGTATCTTCTCCAATAAACATCAAATGTTAACTTGTTAACACATACTCACTAGTTAAACTCATTAGTTTAACCTAATGGTGGCAGTTGAAGTGCTGAAAAGGGTGAGGGCAATAACATTAAGTATCAGGTTCAAAACCTCTATTGTCCTTCACCTTCTAACATATGTAATATGTGAATGTGTACTGGGGTCAAAAATACAGCCAAAATCTTCAGTTAGGGTTGGCTTGATGCCCTTAGAATAACCCCAGAAGCTGGCTTCCTTATAAGTCTCAGCAGAGCAGGCCTGCATTTACACAACGATTTCTGCTTTTGGGCTGATGGAAAGAAAGGTGACAATAGATTTAGAAATACTTTTCTCATTGGCACAGCAAAGCACACGTATATAGAAATAATGAATCACACAGATAAAATATAAGTTGCTATACAAAGGAGGAAAAAATGATTAATAGAGTAGGTTTTAATACTCTTGTATGTTTTGTAACAGGCCTTGCTTCAGTATTAAATAGTTTGTAAGATATTCTACAGATAAAGTAACACGAATGTTGGCATGAATTCATGAAATATTCCCTATCAACATACTATATATTCATCATGTTTATTTTAAGCATATGAATTACAGGTTTATTCAACAACAAACACATATGCAGTTGTAGAGTCTGTTGGTATAGAACTGTAACTGCTTGTGCAAACCCTACTTTAAATGGAGCTTCAACAATACAGCATGCTCCCTTCCTACATGTCCTGAACGTAGCTTATTTTAGCTGCTTTTCCATTTCAGATAACTACACTCAGCTTGCATAGTAAATGCTAAAATGCCTGTAGAAGAGTTTCCTTAATTAAGTAAAATGACTACAGATGTATTTCCTTGCTTTAAAATATAATTACCTCAACTCAGGGGTGTGGGCAGTACCTGTGAATACAACTCCACGACAGCAGGAACAACTGCTGTACAGGCTGATATAAGTGCCTCTTGCCTATGCTCACTGAGATCCCAAGCTCCTTACTCTTCTTATTTCCTCAAATTGAGAATCATGTTGAACCATATAGCTATCTCCCACCATCCTTATCAACTGATTTCCCACTGGCTGCTGATATTGGAGCACATGAATCACCACAGCATTCAGGTATTTACCACCCTATAAATGGTAAGCAGCTTCTTTCAGCTTGCTGGCTGGTGAAAGAAGTGACTGGTATACAAAATCAATGATATACACCAAAGATGGGGAACCTGTATTCAAATCTTATCTCTAAACTTGAGAGAGATCTAATTATTAGAGACTTGTGATATCAAAAACTAATTACACAGAAAAATATTTTTACCTGAATTCTTTCTGTTGCTGTAGGCCACAACTGTCTGCATAAGACCTTCTTGAGAACATCTGGAAGAAGGCTGACAGTTATGAGCAGAATTATACCCAGCCACGCAGGACCACTAGACAGCATTTGCATGAACACATAATACATCCTCTGATAATTGAGAAAAGGCCTGGTAAGAAAAAAGGTTAAATAGCTATTACACTTCAATACACATGAGACAGAAAAGACTGGCACTGTTAAACATAGAAGTTACAAAAGTGATAAAATACTGAAGGTTCCACTTCCCAGTTTGTTGGGATTTATCCATGCCAGTATCCCCAAAAGGATATCTAAACATTCACTGACTACAGAGTTGCTTTCCTCTTGTCTGTCAGGGTGTAGGAAATACCAGACTGTCCTCTCTCCCAAGCTGCCTCTCCCTTGCAAAGATAAAAAAAAGTCTGAGTCCAAGCTCATACACAGGACTCCTGACGATCTGCACAACTTCAGTGTTAGTTGCACTTCCTGGCTCTACCATAGACTGCTACAGCTACCCCCCTCCAAGCCAAGCTGCTATGCAGGTAGCTAACCCCCAGGCAACACAGACCTGTCCTACTCTGTGAAATTTTACCTCAGACAGCCTCAGCAACACGAACAAATCCTTGGACTATTTTTGACTGATAATACTGAGACAGCTGGCAGTCTGAGGTCTGATATTCTTCTCCTCATACTGTAATATTTTTAAAAGCTTTACAGTGAAAGAAGAGCTGAGCATTCTGTAATTATGATTACTGATGCATTTAAAATGTGACTGCAATTGAGAGTTCTGCAATATATAAAAGCTAAATTGAATTCTTTGTGGGGAAAAACATGAAATGTATAACACGTTTATGTTTCTGAAATAACATTTGGAATGCAATTTATATTAGGATTCATACCAAATAATTCCTCCCCAGAGCAGAGAAAAGACAATGTAGAATAGCAGTGATCCCCAGATCATGAAGTGATTTATCCACGTCCAATAGTGTGTATCTAGTGCAAGCTGAAAGGAACAATACATTATTGTTATTACTATTTAGAAGCAACAGAATACTCCGTAAAAGTCAAACTAAAATGACACCTTTTGAAAAAAAGATAAGAATTCTACACAGAATTAGCTGGAAAAAGTTTTTATTTTAAATTTTGAGCACAGTTAAGAAGCCATAGATTGCAAAAACTGTATTTAAAATAATACCCTACAATGTACGGCTGTAGAGAGAAAGTGGTACTAGCAAGCAGCAATGAGAAAACAAGCTCTAAGAAAGTTTCAGTGGATAAAATATAGCATATCTTACCTTCAGCGTAACCGTAAATACAAGCACAGTGAACACCAGTGTTCCAAAGGTCCAGTTTCCAAACATCTAAAAAGAATTGGTCCAAGGCAGTTATAATAGGTAATATCTTCCGTTGCTTCATGAATTGTCCAGAATAAACATCAATAGCTATGTCTTACTATTACAAAGATACCAGGAATTGACAATTAAGCAACACTGAATTCTTAGATGATCAATGAAATTTGAACAGTGAGCAATGAAAATTGTTCTGTTTTCTTGCCCTCATGTATACATACTTCATATTTCTGTATGGGATTTGCCCAAATGTGCTGAAAGAGCTGGCCCATGTGACTGCAAGGCTGCTGTCTATCATCCACGAAAAATCCCTGTGACAGGGGGAGGCAAATGAGTACTGGAAAAAGGCCCAAAAGCCCACCTTTAACAAGAGAGCAAGAAGGAGGACCTGGGACATTACATAATTGTCAGGATCACCTTGATCCCTGTAAAGATAATGTATTGTTAAGAATCCATTCCATGCATGTATGTAAAGTACAAAAAAACGAAAAAAAACACCTGTGAATATTCAGCATGATTTACCATGAACAAATCACATCTGATCAACCTGATTGCTTTCTGCGAAAAAATGACTGGACAGGCAGTTGGTTGGAGAGCAGTAAGAGTGAAAGTTCGTGAGGCTGTACGAACAGAAAACTGGCTGGACAACCAGACTCAAAAGAGATGTCAGCAGCAGTATGAAGTAACTGGAGGCTAGGTGCTGGTGATGTTCTTCAGGAGTTGTCACAGAGACCAAAACTGTTTAACTTCAGGAACAGTCTGAGCAATAGAGCAGAACAAATCAACAAATTTGTAAATGATATCCAATTGAGAAGCAGCTGATACACCTGAAAGCAGGAATTCTATTCGGATGAACCTCAATTGTTTGGTGAAATGGGCTGACTAATCTCAAAAAGTTCAGGAAATGCAGGATTCCGCACCAGGAGCAGAATAATTCCATGCACAAATGCAGGCTGAGGCCAACTGCCTAGAAAGCAACTTTACTGGAAAGGACATAAGAGATTTGGTTGGAGTGAATAAGTTGAACCTGAGTCGAGCGTGCTGTTGCAGGGGTAAAGGCCAACCTCATAACATATTGACAAGGATGCTATTAGCAGGTAAAGGGAAGTGATTCTTGCAGTCTACTCAGGACATAACTGTCCCTTCTTCAGTAACAACAAAAGTCCTGCTTAGGTATTAGGAGAAACGTTTTCAGCATGAAGGCAGAAAAACGTTAGAACGGCCTGCCCAGGAAGATTATGAAATCTCCATCCTGAGGAATATTCAAAACTTGAAAAAGAATGGACAAGACCTTCAGCAGCTTGATTCTAATTAGTGCCTCATCAAGTAGGGAGCCGGATTATCTCTGGGTCCCTTCCCACCTACATTATATATTATATGAGCTCACTCAACATCAGATGACAGGAGATCCATATGGCAAACAATCATACAAATGCCCTGCCTTGGGAAAAACTCTGAATGGACATCACAGCCAGCCATATGATAGACGTCTGTAGGAAACTTGGCTGAGATGATCTGATCCAGTGGGAACAAAAAATTGTTTAAAAAATAAACACATAACTGATCTAAATATTCATTACCCCGAACAACCATTTAATTACTTCAAAATTACTGAATGTGTAACCAAGCGTACAGAGCAGAAAACCTTCAGTATTTTGAACTGAGTTTTACTAAGATATCTAATACAATGTTTTAGTAGGGTCATGTCCATGCTACAAAATTATGTGCGCCCTAAAAATATATGTGTAGCTAATACCAGGCAGGAATCTGTTTCAGGAAACTGAAATTACGCCGACATTTACTGGATTTCTCTAGCAGTTAAACTTTACAATACTCTCATGCTGTATCTGGCATCTCTTGGAGTGCATAGCGTCAGTCTAAGTTTCTGCACGCTGAACAGATGTGTCCATATTTCCAGTAAAAGCTGATAGATGAGGAAAATAACGGGAAAGCCTTCTTTGTCTCTGTTCATCAGGCTACACGGGAAGCACCAAGCTACAACCTAACACCTCATCTACCCATGTTTTTGGCTAAGGAAACGAGGCCATAGCACAGGGATAGCAGATACCAACAGTCTGCTAATTTGGCACAGAGGAAAAGTAAGCAAAGCAATATGGGATAGAATGAGCCCCCAAAATGACAGCATTTTCAGCACTGAATATATCTCAGGATACTATTTGTGACTTCAGGTTGTCAATCATTCTTTTGTAAGTCTGTTTGTTAACGTGCAGTTTATTAACAAATACTTTGTGTGCTCTGCTCCCAGCCTATCCAAGACCCCCCCCTCCTTCTGCAATTGCATTTGTTCTATCTTCCACATTCCAGTTCATCACTCATCTCCCTTCCTGTTTTTTTTCCCATTCTGTTAATCCCTTTAACTTAGTCTCTCCTACCTATCTCTGAACCAAATTTAACAATTATATTTAAACCCATCTACATCAAACGATAAAATGAAAAAAAAAATCACACAGCAAACATTTTTATACGAGTAAAACTAAGATGAAATTCATCATTTGCAATCACTGCTACACAGTGCCTTCTTTTCTTCTTTCTTTCCTTGTGTAGCTGGTCTCTGACTATGTGGTTTTGCAACACCAGCAATGCCATATCCAAATTGAAACTTCATACAGAAAGTATTGTCACAAACTAATAAAGAGATAAATCTTTGGCATCTTAGTTTTGTTTACCAGGAAATAACTGAGGCACGCATTTATGGAGTCAATTTTGGTGATTGAAAGTACACTTTTCAATATTCCAGCAACATCACTGCACAGAATACAAACAATTTCAGACACACTTTTATTGAGAAACATTCTAGGGGAATGATGTTTGGAAGCAAACTGAGGAGTATTTAAATTTTACTGTGATATAGGGGGCAATTCCAGTAAAAGACATTAACTTTTTACTAGCTTTGCGAAAATGGTGCAATTCACTTTTGGAGGGAAAGAAGACCAATTTTTTTTTGTTTCAGAAACCATTTTAACATTTTGGAATCTAACTTAAATCATCTGGTATCATTTATGATATTAATGTTTTCTGCTCTTTTTATTCTCTTTCATATTTACTTCCTTTGCCAGTTTCATAGTAACACATTATTGCAGTAAACATTTCAAATCTTCCAGTGTTGTACTGGCATCTTCCAGACATGAGCATAATTTAAATACTTGGAAATAACCATCAACTAGCATTCATGTATGTACAAACTCACGCTGCATCTCTGACTGTTCCTGAACACTAAAATTTTGGAGCCTTTAAATCTAAAACTACAACTGAAAATCTGCACATTTTATACATACAAACAAGCATGCTGAATAGTATCAAATTTTCTAATCCACTCTGATGCTCAGGAGTCAGAAACTCTCATCAAGCAAATCATTTTACCATCAAATATGAACATGGGTAGCTAGTTCTAGACACACACACTGCAAATTTGCAATTAAGAGTTAATGCTTCTTCACTGAGAAGAACTTGATTTAGTGCACACAACAGAAATAGATTATAATTCCAAAAAGGAACCCTACCAGAACATTTGGAACAAAGACCCCTTACAAAATGTTGTACATGTGAGAAGACTAATTTTCAGGACTATAAATATGAGCTGATACAGATTTGAACAACTAACTGAACATAATAGGATCAGAAAAAGAAGCGCTGCAGGGTACAGCTATGCCTAATGGAAAGCCATCCAGTCCTTACAAGAGCTGTCTTCCTTAACAGATGTTCTCCCACTCACTGACCAATGCCACAAAGATGGTATTTTATGGAATTTGAATATTGCTTTCCTAGCAAATGTGTATGTCATACATAGGCAACAAAATTGTGCTCTTTATCTTCTCTCTCACTTTGAGGGTCTTTTCTCAAACTGTTCAGACATTTTATAGCATAAACTGTAATAAATTTTCTATATCAGAGGGTCAGCAACAAAATATAGGCTACAGAAAAGTATAGAACAAAACAACAAAATGCAAGGAAGCAAAAAGCCTACTTATTTTTGAAAGTTCTTGGCTCTTCACTATGCCTTGTATACTTTAATACACCTTGTACTCTACAGAATTTCTTTGTATTTTAAATACTTATAAAGTAGTGATAAAAAGAGCATTTCTATTTAAGTAATACTGTAAAAGTTATAGGAAATAGTTAACTGCTCTTTAATTAACAGCTTAATTAAAGAACAGTGAAAGAAATGGATATCATGACAAATCCACAATAGTCTTACCATGTGAGTGTTGGTTGTCATTAGCTGAGGATAGGAAGAGAAGCAAGTAGCAAAAAGAAAAAAAAAAGCACACAAATAAAATAGACCAACATATCAATGGGTAAAATAAATAAAATGCAAAAAGGTTCTTAAAACTTGAATTCATGTGACAGCAAAGCGTGTACAGAGAGACTATTTTAAACTGCCATACGTAAAAATCAATTAAAATATTTAAAAGCTTGGCATGCCTAAGTTCTTTTCTGATCATTCATAACTGCTCTACCAAGAGTCTTTTGATACATTAATCAGATATTCATCAGATGCGTGTTAAGCATAAAACAGAAAGGTTACTATGTAAATTCTGAAGAGATCTTCAACTTTATAATACATATTCTTCCTAAGCTGCATTGAGTCCTATGCCTCCATTTACCGATATACAGAATTCCCATTAAATAATACAGATTTGGCTAATAATTCATAAAACAACTATCATCAATGCGGGAAATCTTAAAGAGAACGATTAAGACTGTTTGTGATGACAGAACACACTTGATGTTAAAAAATTACCTGTTATTGGCTGACCAAATCCAACACTAACCTGTCCATTGCTGGTCACAATTGTGATGTCAAACAAGAAATAGGCACCAAAGAAAAATACCACAGCATCAAACACTCCTAGGAATGTCCAATAAATAAATGCACGCCAGCGCAACAAAGCATTCTTGGCAACGTCTCTGTGTAAAACAAGATACATGCATTCACATTAGAATGTTATTAAAAGCTCACACAAATGATATCAAAATTGTTTTTCCTTCCAAAAACTGTAAGAGACCTCACGAAAACCGTCACCTCTCTATATGACAGCTGTCTATCACTCCATACCCAAATCCTTCCTGAATATCTCCTCTTTATTTGTTTAATTCATTTTTTACTGAACCCTTTAAACTGATGCCTGTAGTTTGCTTATTCCAACTGTATGGTAACCCCCCCCTGGGCTGCACCCATTTACTTTTCCATTATTTTTTTTTACAGAAGGTATCATTTTTTTACAGTATCTGCTGTGCATATGATAATCCAGCCTGGACTGCACTAGAGGTCTCTGGAGACTTTGCTTTGGTTCCCATTGGGTACTTTTACACAGAATGTTGCAACAAAACAAAATACTAATTCTATGTGGAACATGCAAAAGAATGATTTTGCAATTAGGGTGAACCTTCAGGTCAAACTGCATTTCTTAAATGTTTTCCCATGAAAATTACATGGATTGAGCAAAAATAGAACTGTTCACTGCTGTTTATTTTGTTACTGCAGAAAAACTTAAACAATACAAATTAGTTCTTCCACACAGAAAGACTACGTGTCAACTTGCCATTTACCATAAGACACATCAGACCATAGTTCTGATATATAAATAAATCAGTTACGTGAAAACCCAGAATTACAGGAATCTTACATAGTAGCTAGCAATACTATTAACCAGCACTGTCACCATACATGTTTAAAAACCATATCTAATAACTAGATTAATTCATTTGTCACTGTATGCTAACCCAGTAGATTAGAAATATATGGTCCAGAACCACATATGGCTAAGTGTAGCCTTATCCGGCCCAAACAACTGTGCTATGCCCAAAACAGCTTGGCCATAGACTCTGTAAGATATCAAAAAACAGTGTTTTTGACCAGATAACCTGTTAATTTTCAAAAAACAAAATGAAAGATCTTCTGAATGACCATTTCTAAACTGAGAACATTTAAAATATAAAAGAGAAAAGAAAAATAGGGGGTTTTGGTTTCAACAGTAGTATCACGTATTCCTCTTGTATTTCACACCTAAACAGTATCTATGCACTGATCACCTTTTGGCCATCTATTACTTTTCTCCAGAAATGCTTTCACTTTGATTACCTACTGTTACCACTCTCTAAAATCTCTAAAGTACTGGTTTTACAGCCACAAGAATAAAAAACTGGCAGCGTTTCTGGAAGATTTAGATAATTACATGCAGCTTATTGGCAGGGAGTGCATTTCAAGTGGCTAAGAATCTAAAACAGTCACAGTTTTAATACCCAGAAGGGACTAAACCATATGCAGAGGACCGTCTTGGACACAACATAGAATATAACCTATGATATAACACACGAGTGCTCAGTCTTCTTTTCTTTCAGAATAGTATAAAAATGTATAGGCTATGACTCCTCTTTATTATAAAAAAAATCTATTCCTCGTGGTTGGCGGAAATAAACAGAACCAAATTAAATCATAACTTGATTTGTAGAACAATAATTTCTATTATGCTCTCATTAACGTAGCAAATGAATGGAGTGACTTGCAGTATGTAAATATTCATATTAAAATACATGTGTGCTGCAACAGTTTAAATGCCATGCACGTAGTTTTCAACACCTATATTGCAGTGTACGTGATGTTCTATTGTGCCTTGTGGTACAGAAATCCTGAAGATTTTGGTTATAACATGGACAGATTCCACAACTGAACAGTCAAACTTCAGGGATTAATGTATTAATTTTACCTGTACAGGGAAGGCTCTCTCTTGAGTGTGTCTGCACTGACATGTTGTTCCATTAGACTGTACAAGAGGATAGGAAGGGAAGTGAAGCTGATATTGTACAGTGTTAGATACGCAGTATCATACAAAGGCTGTAGATGGAAAAGAACACAAGGAGTTATAATTTTAAAACAATCCACTGCACTGCACTTGATTTAAAATGCATGAGTCCACTTCTTCAGAAAACATAAGTAAACCCCTTAACAAAGGAGGCAAATACCCCATAACAGCTGCTTACTGATTTAAGACATAACTGTGCCCTTGTACTCCATTCATCTGGAGGAGAAAAGATCAATTAAAAGAGGGGGGAAGTATTACAGAGATTCTTCAGCTGCAGGTGACTGAAATGAGCTGTACAAAGAAACAGCCAAATATTATCATTGTTTCTTCACCTCTCTGAACTATTTTTCCATGTATGGACCACCACTGTAACTAGAACTTAAACTTATTACATTAACCCCTTATGAGGGCTCTTTAATTATGCAAAACCTACTTGGTGGTCTTTTATGCCTTAAAAATTGCTGTCATGCACCCCTTTTTGATTCAGAATTGTACTTTGTACTTAAGAACAGGAAATCTTACAACCTAATTTTCATCAACAAATGCTTTAATAACAAACACTTGCAATGTCTTTGTTTTCTTGTCTTTTTTTTTATTTTACTTTGAAAATAACATTGTTTTTATGGTAATTCATCACATTAATTTCTGTAATTTCAATTGCCACTAAAAATCATACGAAGCAGAAGTAATGCTCCTCGTTCTACAGTGTGCAAACTAACCTAGAAATTTTATCACCTGGACAGGCACAGTTTCAAAGGCTCCATTTGTTTAAAAAATGACAAAATTTGGCAGTGAGGGAAAAAAAAAACTGACCTGTTGTGAAAACCCACAGAAGAACTGATATAAAAACTGAGGAAAAATGAAGCAGACATTCTGAAAAATAAAATGACACAGAAGTGAAATACAAGCACTAAAACATATGCTGTTCAGTGTTAAAGCTACTCATATTACAGTTTTATAATATTAGTTATAAATGTAGTAAACACTGCAGGAACAATAGTAAGGACTGTGCACATTATATATCAACGCCATCTCACCAGTAGCACTGCTAAGAAAAATACTTAAAATATCCTGACAGAAAATTTACAGGATTACAGTTTCAAAATCCAAGGGCAATGAATTTGTTATCCAGGAGCACAGCTCAGTTAAGGGAAGGGAAAACAAAATGCAATCCACGGGAGGACACAAATTGTGGTAAGGAAGGATATTTATCTTCTGCTTAGTAGTTTCCAGCAAGGTAGTTTTTACGATATTTCTACCTGAGACCCTAAACTTCATCCTCCCCTAGCTATACATACAGTCACACAATAAGACCTTGTATAATCCTCTGATGGTTACTTTCTATAATGTTCCACTGCTTACCGAAAGAACTTTGACTGGATTCCAACATTTAGACCTAATAAAACTGTCTAAAAAAGAGAATGCAAATCATAAATTTCTTCCACTCACACTACTCCAATGAATTCAGAAACTAACATAAATTTAGTTCTACTAAGTTCTCAGGTACTACTTGCAACTTGATTTAAAAGGGCACTGTAGAGAAAATCCAGAAGTTAATGAAAATATATAGAACAGTCTGCATTGGAATTGGTGAGAGAGAAAGGCAAATTTCACATTGAATCATACCGTAGATTACAGAATACACTTATATAAAAGATATTCCCCTTCATGGCCTGGTTAACAACAATAATCCTATTTCAACTTTGCAGTTGTCAGTCAGGAAAATCTCTTTATGGAATTATTGCTTTTTTTTGTACCATTGACTACTATATGTACTACACTGTATATAGTTAGATATTGCCAAGTGAATTTCTCAAATTGAGATAACTACAATAAGCATTCTCCTACCTTATAAAAGAAGTATTGCACAAGTTCAGATATCCTAACATAATAGAAATGCCCGTGAACAAGCAACATTTTTTTCAAATGTTTAAACTTAGGTATTGCATAGTCACTGTTTCTTGCTGCTTGACGGCCTTCTTTGCCAATGATTCCTTTAAAAGAAAAAAGAAGAGATGGAGCTGTTTAATAATGGAAGAGCTATTTGAAAGACACAATTACTTGAAAAACTGTGAAATAATGCTACGACATTGATATTCTATGGAATCACTACCGTACCTCATAAAATTCCCAAGGTACATGCACTAAAAATTGCCTATAAAAAACAGAATCTGATTGAGATCACCTATTTTTAAGAAGTAAAGGTTTTTTCTAAAAAGCACACTTACCTATACCAACATGCGCTTCTAGAATCATACTGACATCATTGGCTCCATCACCGATTGCTAACGTGATAGGGTGCTCCTTTGACAGCTTAATCAGTTTTACAATCTGGAAAAAAATTAGTGTTAAAAACTCCTGCCTACAATGGGTTGGTAATTTTGCACATGTGTACAATTAAATAAAAATGACCAACGCAACTATGTAAGAAACTCTCTGAAAAGACACAGAAGCACTATTATCCAATCCAACAACTAGGCATTAAGACCATAGGAGGGTATTTGTATTAAAAACTTTTCCTACAAACGTGAAAAAAAAAAATTTGATAAAAATTAGCATTCAATAGTCTGCAAGTACTTAATTATATAATACATGTTTTTCTATCTGGATTCTTCCTCTGTGGCTTCCCACTTATATTAAGTTAAAAAATTAGTATCACTCCACAGTAATAAATAACCCAGGTTCTTGTAGCATCAACAGTTAGTAGACAATTCCAGGCTTGTTACGTTAGGAGGAAGAAATTGGTTCCATTCATTAAATACGTCCATTTATCAGCGTGTACCAACAATAAAATTTGCACAATATGTACATAAATCAAATGCAGGCGTGCAGTTGGGCGCCATTTTAGCATACCATTATCTAAATTGCTTGCCAGTAGAAATTTCCCCTGCTCATTTTTTTTTTTACTGCTTTTCCATGTTAGTAGGTACTAATGTAAATGTTAACATTTCCAGTTATTATAAACCGTACAAAGTTTTAACTTTCCATATTTACATACATATGTTACACCAGAAAAGAAATACAGACCTGTGCTTTTTGCAAAGGTGCCATTCGACAGCACAACACTGCACTGCAGTTCCTGCAAATTTCAAGAAAGAGCTCTCTGTAGTTACCAGAGCTCCCATCTTGTCTTGGTTTCATTATTAATGACAACGCCGCTCCATCAATAATTAAACCATAATCTTGCATATCAGTAGAAAGTCTGTTCAGGGATAAAATATAAACTAAGAGTCACTGTAAAATTCTCAGATGTATTTTAATTTTGGCAGTAGTTATTTTGTGAAAATTAACTAATGAAAAAATAATGAGTATAGTCCACAATTAATACATTTTGAAATGAAATTCCTTGTATAGGACTGCTATTTATGACATTTTAAAAGTCGAGCTTATGTTTAACGCATTCAGTGCTTCACCCATTTGATTACAGCAATCTGAAACCTCAGTGACTTCAATAGTGAATATGAGTTGGCCTGAAAGGGATTCACGAACTGCTGTAAGGTAAACTGAATTACAGAAAGAACATCAGTATTCTATAAGACAGGGAAGAAAGTTAAAAAGAAAGGCTTCAGGTGCTCCAAAATCTATTTTGATGAGGAAAATAGCACTGCCTATCAAAGGTCTACGTTTAAAGATTTTAAACCACGTTTAAGCCACGCTTTGAAGGCAACACTGAAGAGCTGACCCGAAGAATTAAGGGCCACTGTTTTCATTTACAGGATGAATGCTTTGCATTTAGTACAATGACTAAGTCTGATACAAGCAGACCTGGGTAAACTTTAAGATAGCTCATTCAGGCATTGCTAGAAGTGTAGCCATGGTTGCATGAAGCACAGTTTAGCATAGAAAAATACGCTGAACAATAGGGGGAAATGCTGTACACTGTGAGTGCTGCACTACAGGCTTCTGCAGCATCCTAATTATTTCAGAGCTCCCTTTCACTTGCCACAATTACATAGCCTCAGGTCAAGCCCACCAGTGAGTGCTGTATAAACACACACTCCCTTTTATTTGTGCTCTAGTTATGTATGTCTAGATATGTATGCTTTTGACTCTAAGTTCTATGTATTTACCAGATATGAAAAGAGGTTTCATAAAAGACAATTTAATGTGTATCAGCTAGTAAGCTTCAAGTAGCCTAACTTATTTCATATTATACCAAAGTTTTTGCTTTTTAATGCCATTTTCTATTTTCTTTCATGCTATGTTTCAAGAAAATCATTTCTGCACACAATTCCTCTTCTTTTGACATTCAAAAACAGAGAAGTTGATGTCTTGTGTACAATTTACCTTTCTATTTAGGGCACTTTGAGTAATTTTATGCACAAAAAAGACCCAGTACTGTACTGTTGCCTGTCACCTGTCTGTAAATACAGCAGAATCTTCCCTTGAAACTGTGGAGTAGGGTCAACATAGCATAGCTCCCTGAGGACTCGGTTTTATCAAGGAAGTCCTATCATATAGTACCTCTGATTACAGAAATAAATCATGCCTGCTTCCTTTTTAAAAGTTAGAAACAGTATGTTCCTATCAGTTTTACCAATAATCAGTATTTTTGCCGTGTTTTAAACAGTAAAGCAGCACCAGTGATGAGACAGAGAGTCAACCATGACCGTAAAAAATTAAATCTACATAGAGTAAACTTAGTTGCTGTACAATAATTCACACTAACAGAAACAGTATAATGGTAGTCTTAAGTTACTGGATCAATTTAATTATGAAATGCACAGAAATGTATTCTTGGTTTGAAAATTCAACTTTTTTCTTACCCTGACAAGCTATCCCTGGTTAAGCTGCCACTGTGTCTTAGGACAGTTTTGCTTAGGTCAAAAAGCACATCATGTAAACTCTGCTCCTCAATTTTCTTTGTGGTTAGCTCAAGTATTTGTGTATTTCTCCGGAACAGTTTGCAAGCATAGCAAGTAGCTGCAGCAGTCTCCATTTTGTCTCCTGTTAGAACCCAAACTTTAATTCCAGCTTTCTGGAGTGCTTCAATTGTGTCAGCAGCTTTTTCTTGTAGCCTGTGGAAGTCAACAGACAACAGATATTCACGGATTACTTGGAAACAGGAAATGGAGTGCTTTTCATTATGAAATAATAAAAGTATTCAATAAAAGATATCAGATCCAAGAATTTTCCCCAAGGTGTGAATCTAAAATGCTTAAGGGAGCAGAACATTATCAGTGATTTATTTTGACACTTTCTAAATGTTCAAAGTTTCATTTTTTGTTTATATAGCCAAAAGGATGCTTCATTCCCCAGACAAGTACTTCACTTAAAACACTTCTAGTGCTTTCAGCTAATGATATCAAATAATGAAGTATACTGAATTATTAAAGTCACCTCCCATTTTTAATAGACAATTTTTTAATTTAAGACATAATAAAGATTCTTCCTTTATTTCCTCAATTCCCATGTCACAGGTATTTCTTCCAGAGCTTTTCCCTACAGTTTGCTCAATAAGGTATTACACTAAGTGCATGTAAATTGCTTCAACACACTGATCTTTGCCTGTTCACCTATTCTTACTAAATTAAATAATTATAACGTTACCATATCTAACTTTAATAAGATAAAGGCATAAATTTCATTCAAATAGAGAGGTGTATCTCTAATACAGAAAAAGAATTACAAGAGAGCTTTGCACAATTTCCACTAGCAGGCATTTCCTTATTTATAAACACTGGACTAAGGAAACATCTCTAAACACAGTCTAAGAAAAGTACTAACCGATCTTCAACAGCTGTAGCACCAAGTAAAATAAAATCTCTTTCTATCTTCTCGTACACTTCTGCCAATTTCTTTTCTCGGTCCTGGAGGGCCAACTTTGCATTCTGGAGCATCTTCTGTGCATTGCTATACTCTTCCGCTGTGAGCTTTTTATAAGCAACACACAGCGTTCGCAGTCCCTCCTAAAGAATATAATCAGAAGAAACAATATGCATTTCATAAACCTCTTCCTAGATTTCCTGCTGCTGTTTACACTGTAATATTTGAAAAATCTGGATGATTTTACTATTAACATGAAGAGTTCAACTGCTTACTTTTATAGTAAAGTGAGTATAGGATAATACAGACTAGAAAATAAGGGTCAGCTTGATTCTGTGCTGCCCCGGAAGCAGTTACAACCTGAGGAATGAACTTCAGTCCTCTAGACAAGAAACAGCTCAGCCATCCAACTGTATGAATGGGATTACCAGGGAAAAGACGGTCACGCTGAAGCTTTCCTTTCCTATCATTATAAGAGGCAGGATGAGTCAAAAGAAATAATGATATAAATAGTAGCTTTGCAGAATCTGATTTTGATGCTGTGTTACAGCAGGAATAGGGATAAGGACGGGAACAACACATTACAGTAAGGGCTGAAAGTGAAAACCCAACTGTGTCATTTCAGTCACGTGAAAACTAGAATTCAGCTGCGGGTGTTTCAGAACAGATCAAACTTTTGGATAGGGTGATATGTAAAAAAGGGAGTATATGGACTGTGTAAGGGGAAAAAAGCTGCCATAACAAAGGAAGTTTTGCAATCTCAAATATACTACTTCTCCAAACACCATTTAACTGGTGCTTTGTCTTAATAAATATTAATCTTGTAGGCCTTTGTATAGTTACTTATTACAAATGCAGGAAGGAGAAGAATTCAAAAAGTTTCATGACTCTTGCTACTGATGAGGGCAGATACCACCTGTCTGCCTATATCTTCTTTCAGAAGCTTCCGTATGCTGAAGCTGTATCCATCGGTGCTATATCCAATAATCTAGAGTGAAGAGACAGCTGGATTTCTCTGCTGATAGACACTGGATTGCTATGACACATGGGCACTTCTTGCAGTTTCATGAGTCTCCTTCACTTCTAGTTATAAGGCAACGCTTTTGTATAGCAAAGCTTAGTAAAACACTCTGGCCAATAGTTTTGAAGTTTCTCTTCATAACAAAAACAAGTAATGCTGTATGCATTTTTTCATATATCTGCAATAGTACTTTGTTTTCAGTTTGCATACTGGATACCAGTAAATTTTACCTTATTTGTAAGACTAGCAGTAACGTTTCAATGCAATGAGTTTTGTGTACTTTTGGACATACATCAAAATTCATTATTCACAATTCCAAGTAGAATCATGGAATCAGTAAGGTTGGAAAAGATCTCTAAGATCATCTAGCCCAACCACCAGGCCATTCCCACCATGTCCACTGACCATGTCCCTCAGTGCCACATCCACACAGTTCTTATATTACCTTTTCAGTAAAACCAAGTTCTGAATTTCTTCTAAAGATGGTCAAACAGCTCATAATTCATTTTAAGCAAGCAAAAACATCAGTAGAAGGATGACCACTACAATGTTTCCCCATAAGAACTATATTTATTGCTAAATTGTGCTCTAATGGCTTTTCTCTTTTCAGAGCTCATAAAGCAAAGTCAGGAAATCAAAATTACTAAGGCTGAAGACTGAAAGCATAAATGAGGTTTTCAGTGAAGTTTCATTTTCTTTCATTCAAAAGTTAATTCAAAATTCTGCAGTTGTTAAAATGTTAATTGATGGCCCCTGGTATAACACACTTAATGCATTTATATCGCACCAGAACTGCTATTTGGAAGATGAGACGGAGGAAAATCTCAAATAAAGGAGTAACACAGATTGTTATACGTGCTGCCTGTGTTTACTCTGTGCCCAGGAAGACAAATCAATCAGGAGGTCAGGAGAATTAAAGTTCTTGACACTGATAGCATGTGAACAGTTCAATAAAAGCTTAATGCCCACTGGAATCTTACCACTGCGTTGCGTTCAACTCTGGATCGTATTTGGTCAATTTTGCCTTCTTTAACTCTAGGAAATATGGAAGAATCTGCTCCCTTGCAGAAAAGAAATATATCACCTAAAAGAAACAGCATATGTAATTCAAATTGGTGAGAAATACCTTTATCCAAACTAATAAGCCTTTCAAAAATATTTCTTCCAATAGTTTTAATAACATTTGCATGCATGCCGGTACCCATTCCCTGTTTTTATAAAGAAAGGGACACAGACCACAGATGATCAACACTCTGATAAACTTGAAATAAATTCAAGTGAGATAAATACATCTAACAGGAAACAGAACAGGGTAGTCCTACCTGTTGAAGATTTGACAATTACGCTCATACGTCGTCTTACAGAATCAAAACTCAAAACCTCTAACAATTCAAACCTGAAAAGAAAGAGTATGTTTTAAACAACTCTGCTTTTTCATAAAACCTAAACTGGTTATTTCAGCTTTGAGAATATGGAATAAAATTGCTCCTAACATGGAAAGTTATAGTAAGTAGTATGAAATATGGAACCACTTCAGAATGAAATAGCAGGGTACAAATAATAATTGCGAGGGGAAGACTCAGCTCCTAATTACTTGAAACAGAATCTGTCTGCATAAGGTTCTGTGATCTTCTTAGGTATTCAGTCCCTGGTAACATTCAGTATCATTTGTTTTAGCAAAAGACTAGAAGCCTTGTAGTAGAACACTAAAGAGTAGCTAAACCACTAGCAACACCGTGTACATAGGCACAGCGTTAGAACTTGTCTTTTAATAATATTCTACTTATTCTGACTATTATTAAATGTGCCAACCTAATTTTACAATTTTTCTGCAAGCGTAGACTGACAATTTAATCAAATGAAAAAAAAACCCACTTCTTTTTACAAGTATTATATTGATCATTACTTTTATGATTTGATTTGATTCTATCTTCCATTTTTCCTAGGAGGAAAAATGAACACAAGCTCCCGTTGTGCTGTCTTTACATCATTCATTAGTCTGTATACATTAATCATTTACTGTCTTTTCCAGCACAAATATAAATTTTATCATTATTTCCAGTCTCTTCAGGATTCATACAGAATAATAGAATCCTTTAGGTTGGAAACAACCACTAAGATCATCTAATCCAACCACTAACCCATGCCCACCATGCCCACTGACCACGTCCCTCAGTGCCACATCCACACGGTTCTTGAACACCTCCAGGGATGGTGACTCCACCACCTCCCTGGGCAGCCTGTGCCAATGCCTCAGCGCTCAGATTTCTGAGAATTTTTTTTTCTTAATATCCAACCTGAACTTCCTCCAGTGCAACTTGAGGCCATTCATTCCTCTTGTCCTATCGCTGTTACCCAGGAAAAGAAGCTGACTCCCACCTCACCACAAATTCCTTTCAGGTGGTTGTAGAGTGTGATGATAAGGTCACCCCTGAGCCTCCTGTTCTCCAGACTGAACAATGTCAGTTCTATTTCTGATAAGCCAGGATGTCATTGGCCTTCTTGGCCTCCTGGGTACACTGCTGGCTCATGTTCAGCCACACACACACACACACACACACACACACACACAGCCTGGAATTCAAACCTGTGCAGGACTACAATGGTTATTTCAATAAAAGAGCAATTTCTAACAAAAAGTTGGATCAGGCCTATGCCTATGAACTGTGATACATTTTTGGGCAAGTACCATTTTTTGTTAAGAAATCATTACAATACAACAAAGGAAAAATATCCATAGTTCCTAAAATTATTAGTAGCTATTAGATTAGGTTATGAACCACCATGTCACACTTTTGTTGTTATTTTCATTTTTCTTATTACATGTACTGTCAAGTTAATGGACTAAGCAAAAATATAAAACTATGTGGTGCATTTAAAATTACAAATATTATTAGAGCACTTCTTTTCTTATTAAAATGTACAGTTTGTGGCTTTCCTGAATATAAAATTAGTATACAGGGAGAGAATTAATTATTAAACGTATCAATAAAAATTCCTTTCCTCAGACACATTTTGTTATATTTTAAGCACTCACTTCTCTCTGTTATTTTCCCGATTTAAGATCTCCATATAATTGTCCTTCAGGCATAGGTAGGTGTAACCGAGTCTGTAAAATGAAACACACACTAAGAGAATCCATACAAGAAATGTGTAATTATCCAGTTTAACATGTCAGGCAGATTTAAGACTGAGATTCTGAGAAAAACATAGTTGTTTTTAGTTTATGAATATGAATAACCATGACTGCATATTAAGAACATAGTTGTTTTTAGTTTATGAATATGAATAACCATGACTACATATTAAGAAAATCATCAGCAATAGGTGATTTGATGTTTGTTATTAGGATTTTGGTGCGGAAAACAACTTTGAACTTCAGTGATTAATTCTCCAGATTAAAAAATTACTATATCTAGTCACATCCATACCTCTGTATTCCTTCAACTAAAGCAACTTCATCAGGTGATGAAGATATATAAATGCGAGATCTTCTTGAGAGCTGGCTCTTCTTCAATCCATCCACAGTGTCATCATCTTTTACCTGAACAGTGTGGCAAAGACAAAGAGCTCGGAAAAATAGCTCCTCTCTCTCCTAGTAAATAAAAGAAATTATTGTCATTATGTGTCATCGCTTTCAAGTATTCCTTTGAATTGTTATTCTTTTTCTTTAGGAGGTTAGCAATGTCACTGATTATTACTATTAACACATGCAGACAGTGTTATATGTCACCCGCCCTTTAAAGGGACCCAAGCCTGTATCGGTGGTGGCCACACAGCTGGTTAATAGCTGCTAGTACTAACATTGTCATGGAAGTCATAAATTGCAGACATGTAAAAGAACTCCAGTGTGCATCTATATAAAAGGAGTGTGCACATTTTGGCAGCTGGAACCAACAATTTCTATAAAGTTTCAGGTGGTTTGGCAATAGCAGCTTATCCATTTCTTGTTTCTGGTTCAAGAGTCACACCAGAAAGAGATTTCTACGTATTTAATGGATAACTGGCTGTGTTCTAACTGTATCTTTGTAACTGAACCTTATCTGTGTCGGTGTCATTGTGAATCCAAGACAAAAACACAACTACTCTGGGTACGTGTTCAGATAAGTGAAAATCACAAGGCTGCTGATTTACAATTACATATGTTAAGAGAACTTATCTTGCCACAGTGAAGGGTATAGACAATGTATGATCTGAGATTGTACTGATATATATTTTAAAATATACTGTTATCCTGCCCATTTACACAATGCTCAGCTACTGACATGAATTTGCCTTAACTTTCAAGTAACCTCTTTTGCTTTTCACAGAAAAAAGCCATAGCACATACATGCCATGTGTAATATGCTTCAGATGTGGCTACATTATGTCACATTTAAAAGTAAATTAGTTCTAATCATAAGCCAATCTGTGGCCACCTTCACTCAGTGATGACTGAGTGAGTGTATGCTCTGAACACTCACTTTTCCCCTGCAAGAGTTTCCTGCCTTGATTTCCTTACTGTAGACAATGTAAAATGGAAACCAGCTATAACGTATCTTTAGCTCTTAATCAGAGAAAGCTCTGTATTTTGGGGTTTTATTTAACTCAGTCTTACAGCTTTATTAAGTTGGGAAACTTACGATTGAGCATCTAAATCTTACTTTAAACTAGGAAAGGAAAATGTTTATGCTGTCATGCATTTCCTGCAGGTATGTACTTTGATTACCAAAATTCAAGGATCTTATATTTCTACAATTTCCTTCATCAACGTAATTCAATTTTCACACTTCACTGTGAAAAACACGGACCTAGAAAGAGTCACCATACCTTTCCACTTCCTCCTGGGGAAGAATCTATCATATCAATGCCTGTACAATCATGGAGAATTTGGCCATTGCAGATAACGTGCGGTATATAAACATGTCCTTCAATGCAACATTCTACAAATTCCATGTTGTTCTCAGTTAAGGTTCCTGTTTTATCTGTGAAGACATACTCAATCTGCAAATGAACACAAGTTAAGAACATCAGGAATATGAACAGAGATCTTCCAAGTTCTCTTCACATAAGTGAAATTATTTCCGGGCTACGCCTTCCTTAATCTAAGCTCTTTCAGAAAAGGAAGACAAAAAGTTCTTTTTTGGATACATGTTCTACTAAAAGATTTTATCATACAAGACTACCAGCAAAGCTATCTTCTGCCTGATAACACTTATAAATGATATTTAACCTACTTTCACTCTTCTCTTAAGCTCCTTTTTGGTTTTTAATGTCATGCTTGCTGCAAAACAGATATTTATGGAAACAAAATGCACACAGACTCCATTTGGCAGAAATGCTTATTTAATGTACATGCCTGGATTCAGATCAGTTACTTTCAGAACAGTACTTGAGCCAGTGTTAGAATTGCCCACTGCAATGACTTTCGTGTAAATGAGGAGTCTGGACTATCACATACAGTTATATGCAAGAGCACTGTTACTGCCCTGAAAACATTCTTTCTGTCTCAAAATTGAATTTTTAATTCATTTTCTTTTACAATGAGACACAGGATTAAGGGCTAACAACAGCAAAAACAAAACTGGAAAGTGAGCTGTAACAGATATATTTACCTAAGCTCAATTTTGGATTTAAACAATGAAAGTAAGGCAATTATTATTTAGTATTCATCAGATTGTTTAAATAACCTCAAAATTTAGCAAATACTTCAAACAAAACAACTTCATTTTCTTTCAGTAGTCAGAAGCTATTACTTGAACTTTCCTCCTAGATTAACTTTCCTAATATTCACTGATCTGAAAAGGTAATTTTCTAGATTTTCGAAGGGTTTCTTATCTGCAGAGACAACACTCTTACTCCATGTTTCTCAAGGTGGACAGGATTCAGTTTTCTCTCATCTAAACTGCTATATTCAGATTTCACATTATATCTATACAAGATACAAAATGCTACAAAGCAAAGCACTTCTATTCATTCCATGTGCAACATCCTTTCTAGAAAAAAAAAAGGAATAAAGTATGTATATCACTAACAAAATTTACCACAAGCATCAATAATGATTAACATTCAATACCTTCATTACAAATATGAGATTTAATACCTTTTAGAAATGTGGAAGCAGGACCAAGTTAATTGGATTTGTAAAGATATACCAAGTACTGGCGAGAGTCTCATTCTTGTGATTGTGCTTAAATGTAGTAGTATTCAATTATTTTACATAACAATCACAGAATAGTTGAAGATGAACAGAACCTCTGGAGGCCACCTGGTCACCAAGCCCCTCTACTCAAGCAGGGCCACCCAAAGCAGGGTGCCTAGGGCCATGGCCAGGCGGCTGCCGGAGATCCCCGGGGAGGAGACCCTACAGCCTCTGGGCAGACTGCGCCAGTGCTCCATCACCCGCACAGTGCAGAGTGCTCCTGGTGTTCAGAGGGAACCTGTGTGTGCCAGTTTGTGACCGTGTTCTCTTGTCCTGGCACTGGGCACCACTGAGAAGAGCCAGGTTACACTCTCTGTGTACCCTCCTTTCAGGTATTTATAGACATTGATGAGATCTGCCATGAGCCTTCTCCAAGCTAAGCAGACCCAGCTGTCTCAGCTTCTCCTCACAGAGAGGTACTTCAGTCCCTTCATCAACTTCATGGACCTTCATTGGACTCTCTCCAGTATATCCCAGTCTCTCTTTTACTGGGGTGCCCAGAACTGGACCCAGTACTCCAAGTGCGGCCTCACCAGAGCTAAACAAAGTGGAAGGATCATCTTCTTTTCCCAGCTGGAACCATTCCCCACAGTGTAGACCAGGGGGCTTTTGGTTGCCTTTGCCACTAGGGCTCACTGCAGTTTCACGTTCAACTTAGGATACCCAGCTCCTTTTCTGCAAAGCTGCCTTCCAGCACAGTGGTCCCCTGCACACTGTGCCCCATCATCCAGATCTTTAATGAAGATGATAAGAAGTACTGGCCACTGAGCTACATCCATGAGATACTGGCCTCCAGCAAAAATTCACACCACCGATTACCATGCTCTGGGCCTTGCTGCTCAGTCAGCTTTCAATCCATAACACTGCCTGCTCATTCAGCACAGACATCAACACCTTGTCTGCAAAGACTGTATAAGAGACAGTACAAACAGTGATTGCCCATAACAATAAAATACTTGTACCATCTTTTGTCCAAATAGATATAAATGCTCCTTAAAACCTTAAAAACTACTTCAGCTGTACAAAAATAAAGTAATACACGATTTTATTCATTTTATTTGACAACCTATGAAAATTATCCGAGATCCTAAATAGTTTATCCAAAATGTGTGTGCATATCTGTGTCAGTATGATGATTTTGCTAATAAAAAATAATAAAGATGGAATTTCTTTTAAAAAAGCAGAAGGTCAAACAATCATTTTATTGGATAAAACTTTTGTCTGGATATTCGTTGTCAGTTTACCAGACAAAAAGGGTATTTCTTTTATCTGGCTTTTACTGTAAGGAATTTAGATGCTTATATAAATCTCCCTCTGTAGTTATAGGAGAGAAATTACTACCTTCATGAAGTGCTTATTATTTACTAATACTTTTAACTATTACAATAATCTATAATAAAGATGTCTTTTTGTATCTACATTGCAGGTACCTATGCCAGGTAAGAGGAGCGTGCGTGCCCGTACATCTGTTCAGTGAAAGTGGAAAATTCCAGCTTACATTGCACACTTACTGTCTAATTTCACTTTGGTGAGATGATTCAGCCTGAAGTGCAAATGGTTCAGAGGATATATAAATTTGCTATTGCTTAAATGCACAATAATAATATTACTTGAAAAAAAATCAAATAAGGGACTATTTGTGTAGGAAAAGATAATACAGAACTAATTTCCTAGGTTAGCTACAATGCAATAAAAAGTTATGAAATTCTAAAATGTAATTAAACAACGAAATTAGGAAACACCAAAGTAATGAGTAACGTAGTACTTCTAACTCATGGAAATGAATGAAATTGCTTTAAGTGAAGCGTATTCAGGAACTACTCATTAAGCTAAATGTAAGTGTTGTCTATGTTTCAATACTCAGCATGGTAGCTCACAGGTGTTTTCAGAAACTCTGTGTTGCCCTCCACTGACTTAGCTGAGAAATCAGAACTTTTTATCCTGAAAATCTGAAGAAATCAAATAGAATTTCTAAATTAATCAGCACTAAGGAAAATGCATTTTAAAGCGGCAAAAAATTATAGCAGCAATTAATTTTTAAATAAAAATTACTATACATCAGTAAAATGCATTTTTATGGTGGAAATTGTTGAAAATTTTGTCATTCATTGAAATTTACCTGTCCCAACTCTTCATTGAGGTCGGAAGTATTCACCAGTGGTCCTTCACCTGTGTCTTCATCAAACATTTCCTCATCCCACGTAAGGAAATAAGAACCAAGAAATTTCTGCATTTCCACAGTGACATACATGGATACAGGAATAATGTAGTTGAAGAGAACCATGAATGCAAGGAAGTCTGTAAATGCTTGAAGAAACTGCCAAAGAAGCAAGATAAAAATAATAATTCTTCATGTACCATCAAATACTGAAAGGTGGCTACTTGCATTTGCAAGTCTTTTTTAGCTTTCAACATTAAGCAACTCCATTCTCATCTCATAGTTTGGCACAGAATGTATACTTTCATGATGTACAGCACAGTTACTTTAGCATGAAGATTTCTTTTAAGTTTTAACTTCGTATTTTACTTTACAGATATATAGATGGAGAATACATTTACACATTATTGCTGCAAAATTATAGATCAACTAATGAGAGTGACGGCGTATGAAGAGTAACAGCATCATGTGTACAAGGAAAACAATAAAAAGGTATATTCGCAAATTAGCAGAAGGATACCATAAAATCACACTAAGTCATCTGAGGATTAACAGATTACATAACCTTCAGGCAGCAGCAGCATCATTTAGTGTAAAGAGGAATTTTTCCCCTAATCGGGACAATTTACTAAAATAATATTCTGCCTTCTGTAATGTAGGGCTGAGATCATTATAAAGTATTCTTGCTCAACAGTGTCCTTGCTCTCATAGAGATGCTGGACGCTGGCTACTCTGTTGGTCTCTAACACTCATGAGAGAGTTAGAAGACTACATGAAACTGAGCTTCTGAGAGGTACTTGTACAGCAATTCCTACAGCAGATTGCTTTGAACAGCTGCCGGTTACATGATTGCCAGTAGTTGGGTGATTCCTTTCTGTCCTATGTTTCTCTCCACGAGTTCAGCTCTTTTCTTTAGAAACTCAATGGCAGGAAACTCCAGAACATTTGTATGTGGATTTTTATACAAAAAAAGAACTTTTATATCCTTGATGAATCTTCACTTGAAGTTCAAAAAAACCCTCCACATACAGGCTTTCCACAAATATACTATCACCATTCTTAGTAAATACATAGGCTGTATATACTTTTCAGTAGGAGTCTCACAAATTTAGAGTTTAATGAAGCTTTTTTTTGGTATTTTAATTTACTTCCATACCTGATTTCTTTTCCTTTCTGGCTCTGTTTTCTGGTTATACCATGGCTCATCACGAAATGGTTCACTCTGCCAGACATACTTCAGGACAGTATTTATTAGCGCTTTACTGATGAGAATACAGAGGTATACAATAAGGAATACATTCATTGATCTAAAAAATAATAATAAAAAAATTAAAAATAAATAAAAATTCCACTAGTATACAAACTGCAGAGTTCATTTAAAAATATTCTACTTGTGTTTCAGCCTAACATTTGCTACAATATTAAATAATGTCCCCTGAAGATAAGGATTATAAATTCTATGTATGCCTATATGGAACATACAATTTTAGATTAAACATAGAAAACCTGTCACAAATTAGCTTTGCGTTACTATGGTTGGTCCATACTAAAGGAATTAATTCTACTAAATTCAATTTAATTATATGGTTAAACAGTGTTAGGATATTGAAACACATAATCTTGGAAAAAAGTCAGTAGGTATACTCTAAGAAGGGTCTGCTGGAACAGCAAAGCATACTTTATCTCAAAAATGTAAGCACTGCATTATGATGGTTTCCTTCTAATATATAGTAATTGTTTAATATTGAGAACCTCATCTATCTGAGGTTATATGACTCATTTCATAATTCAAAAATGAAGCATGCAAAAACGCAAATTTTAAGTTCCTCTACTTCTTTCATTGTTTAAAATTAATAAATCACATACTTTTAGCTAAATGAAAACATTCCCTTTTATACACCATTCAAACATGCAGTTTTCCACCCCAAAATAAATGTTTGAAATATTACTTTTCCACAGCAGATCGTTTCTGCGATTTTGACTGGTAATTTAATGCCATTTTTGTTTCCATGCCAGTGTAGATAGCAACACCTGAAATTAGACAAATTGTTTTATTAAAGATTACACAGTACAATAACTTAATTGAATAAGAACACAATTCTCTAGATTATTAGACACCATCCATTATTATACCCCTGTCTATGTTGTTTCTATAGTCTGAAGAAAAAGGATACAAATCAAGATGATACTCAAAACTAAAAGTGGCTTTAATATTTTGGGGAAAATTTAAAGAAGCTTTTACATCTCACTCTAGAATCATATTTCCCATTTCCTTGCATTTTGATGTTTGGCAGTTTTTCTGGGGGGACTTTACTTTTAAAACATAAGGAATACGTTGTGCAAGACAATCCAACCAGGGCTGAACTACAGGATAGATCCAAGAAGAACAGAAGAAGGCTACTGATTTAGTTTTCTTCAGGAAATGCTAATAATTTCTGAAGAGGGATCTTCTGATATTACTGAATTCCTCTTAAAATTGCATTTTGAGTGACTAACCCTCAGAATATTAAATACAATAACTAGAAGTAAACGTAAATAAGAAAATGGATTTGAAGTGCAGAGTCAATCAACACAATGCTAAAATAATACAGTTTTGGATATGGATCATTCTGTGTTAATGGCAAACACTGCATACGTTACACAGATCAGAAACAACCACTCACGCATCTCTGCCTGATACACAAGTTGACTGAGATCTTAAAATCATGCCCTGAAGTTCAAAGAAATACTACGGTCTAATTATATTAGTTCATCGATTTCAGATACCAATTAAAAGCAAAGAGGGCAAGTCCAAATCAACATATATTTTTCATCCTTTTTGCCAGAAAAAGCTGTCAGATTTTGATATTTTAGGCTGAGTAGTTCATTGTTATTTACGATCTTCTTTCTTAGAGTGTGGAAGTTGTATACAATAGTGGATGATTTGGACCCTTGTCCCTTTCAGTACCGGCAGGGAGTCACTTGTAACAATGCCACTGCTCCTCCCCTTTGTCTTTCTTGAAGAATGAGCAAAAAAATTATTCCATTCTGTGCTTCCTATTTCTGCTTAATTATTAAAGAAATTCCATGTAATCAAGGCAATTCTCACACACAAAATTCACTGGATAGTAGAAAGTCTAATTTTGAGTCAGGAACTGTTTGGTTTTTTTATCAGCCATATTTATATCTAAATGGAGTATCTGTCTATTCTGACGATTGAGCAAAACAGATTTAACATTTTTCAAAAGGATCATTTACTTCTCTGGAACAACAATATTAATTCACAGTGCCTGTTCAAAACCCCTATATTCAAATGAAGAATGTGTGTCATCATCATCTTTGAAGACTACACTCCTCCCAAAAATCTCTACAGTCGTTATACATCATTAATACTCATTTTACTGCAATTATAGCAACAGCAAACCTTAATAAAAAGTTGTAAATCAAGTGTTTCAATAGAAATCATACACATAGTAGTAACTCCACAAGCCTGTTTGATGTTTGCTTATTACTTCAGCATCCTCTGAAATAATTAATACAAATATTTACCAAAGATTTTTTCTGTATTCTTTAAAGTGGCTCCTCTAAGGAGCAGATTTTCGGATCCTAATGGCCTGCAAAACATAAACATTACAAAATATAAGTATTGAAATAGACAACAGGCTTTAATGGAAGCCACCAAAGACAGGAAAGTAGTTTTACTCAGTGAATTAATTCATTAATTAAAGATATTTGAAGATTTTAAGTGAAGATTAAAAAAAAAACAGATACCTAAAATTAAAGACATAACCTCACAATCCAAAGCTAGCATTAGCAAACTCATTTTGAAACACGTAGAGAAAACAGTGATTTTCATTTCTTTCCAATATTGAAAGTCAGTGAATCTAAAAACCACATCTGAAGATATCTAAATAATATTAATTATCCTAATTGTAAGGTGATTATTTTTAACAACACCAAGTCTTTTTTTAGGTTTGTATAAAGTAGTTTCCTGCATGTTACAATTACTTGTTAAAGACAATTTTGTCACTGTATTGCAATTATAAATGCTACACAAGGTATTGCTTGAAATTTACTATATACTTTTCAAAGCATAAAGATTAGTATAGGCAAAACAATTTACTGAGAAGTAGGTGGAATTATCTACTTCTTCCCATGCTGTTTAAAGATGGCATTTTGGAGCATATGTAACACAAGCCACTGTAAGAGTGCGAAACCAAGGGCTACTTTATTGACGGACACCATGTGGAATTGCATGGATGACATTTTAAACTACTGCCAGGCTCTATTTATATAGCCAGGGAGGAAAAAACAACAAACAAATAACAACAAAAAGCCACCCAAGAAGTAACCTCAGTATTTTTGGATGTTATTCAAAGTGTTCTTGTGGTACAAAAGAAGAAAAAGATAACTACAAAAAAAACCCAAATCAAGAAACTCTAAAGAAATAAACAAAAACTCCAGGGCTACTAATTCTGATGTAGAACATGCAACTGGTTCCATTTAAACCAGCAGTGTCATGTTACATGAATGAGTTGGGCTATAGAATATTATATCCCATACAGTAAAAAAATCCCAATAGTAATAGTGCTGTTCCAGGAGTACATGCCTTAAAGCCACAAAATTTCTCCATGTTCACACTGTTAGACACAGGCTATTGCTGTTTTGATTTAAAAAGAGAGCGCTCTTTGGAATCGTATTTTCCACATATTTTCCTTTTCCTGCCACCTATTGACTAAGAATCTTGAAGGAAGAAAAACAGTTTTCACAATAGACCGTAGCAATCTGCTTTTAAATGACACATCACTCGACATGGAAAGGACAGGAGGATCCTGGGGAGGGTAAGGATGCCCACTACCTGGAAGAGGGAAGCTGTAACTAGGACAGTTGTGAGGCCAGTGCTATGCCTGGCCCTCTGATCTGAGGGATCCCTAGCAAGAATTCAGCCCCAAACAGCCAAGAGTGGCGTGAACTGCTCTGGATGGTGCCAGATTTTCACTATTTCACAGTGCAGGCATATATATGTTTCCTGAGAGACCTTTGACACTAACAGGCTCAGCAGCCAGGCTTTCCTCCCTCTTTGTTTACTGATAGAAAATTACCAATCTACAGACACATGAGCTTAAGAAGGCACTTTGCCAGAATGGAGTAAATTCTCACATGCTGAACCTTGGATATAATAAGTGAGAAGACTTCCTTTTATTAATTTGTCTCTTTGTGGCACAGACCTAATCAAAATTAGGTATGCAAAGTCTTTTCCTTGCTTGTACACAGAAGTTCCTAGGCAGAAGAGACACGAAGACTCATGACACTTTTGTACTGCTTTGTTACTCTTCTCTGTTTGCTGGAATGGTCTGGGCTACAGTCTGCTCCCTGAACCGAATGCATGTCACCCACTTCAGGATGAAACTTATTTGCACAGGAGGCAGATCCTAGGTGCCAGGCCTGAGATGACAGATCATTTCCTATACCACATAAAATCCATCTCCTTGGATGTTGCGTTCTTGATCACTCACAACACTGCAGACAGTTTAGATAAACATACAAATCCTTTCCTCAGTAAAACTAAACATGATATTGGCAAGTTCAGTCTCCAAGAAGAAGGAAGAAGAAGGAAGAAGAATGACAGGAATACACACAATTCTATGCACACTGTTCGGTATACTGCAGAGACCCCATGCTGATGGAGCAGCCTTATCAAAGCTCTGCCAAAATACTTATCAACATCATTTACAAACCAAATATAGATCAAATAAAAACACAAGTTAAAAGATGAAATATTTATGATGTACAAAATTACAGACTATAAACTTCTGAGAGAAAAATATTTCATCAACAAGAAAAGACAGCCCAGTGTTGGTGAAACAAATGTAATTTTAATTATTGATACATACTCAGCCCTAACAACGATTAAGTGTATAGAAATGCTGGATTTTCCTTACCTTGCCGTAGGCTCATTTCTATCATGGTAAACATTTATTCGACCAACAAATCTGCAAGGGAAATATACAAGTAGCTTAATAAAAGTGCTATAGCTAATAGCAGTTGGTGTATTCCTATGTGTGTATGTCTCAACTTTTCCATTTTCTTAATGTACAAGGACAAGTAATTCTCTTTATATACAGACATGTATATGCCACACACATACAAAACACAAAACAAATTACTCTCACTTTTAAAATCTTTAAGGAGTATATATGTGAACAGACAATCTGAGAAAATTTTTGTTTAATGTTTTGTGATCATTCACATGTTTTTCTTGTATCCTTGGGGTGAATTAAACATACATTTGTTCTTAAATACAAAAACAGTTAATGAACAATGGATCGGACAGAGTCCTACAACTAAGAGCGGATCTACAAGGAGTCTGCAAAGATGCAACAAGAGCATAACATATTGCAGGTTCATTGTTAACAATAGCAGATGTAAATCCATCCTTCGTATAATCTTCCTGAAATTTTTAAATTTTTTTTGGCCACTACTGATTAAGAGCTCATAGTAGGAGCAGGAGAAATGTTTGCTCTGCCATTTTCTTGTTGTTTGCTTGTGCTCGGATTATTAATCTGCAGTTTCTTTGTAGGAATCATTGTGAGTCACTTGCTTATTTTGTGAGGTTAGTTTAGTTAGAACTAGGTAATATAACTCTCAATAATCAAGTACAAACAAACTGCCATACTTCACAATACACTGAAAATGAACAAACGAGTCAGAGTGTCAGCGTCAACCTATCCACACTGTGGAACACTCACCCCTCTCCAGGGATACTTCTCAAACTGTGGACCCTCTGACATACAGACTGCACAAGGACGCCAGCATCAGTATGTACATTAGTAAAATGCTGCCCTTGATCACTTTAGTGATCAAGTAAAACATATTTTTTTAAGATTAAAAAATAAATCTAAGTAGAAGTTCTAACATTTCCTTCATGCACCTCAGTGAATAGTCCTGCAAGTCCCCTGAGCTGTGTGCAGTCCACTTTGGAGACTGCCCTAGAGGAGACCTCTGATCTACCTGCAGGAGAGGAGCATGGATGGAAGACTAAACTGACTCCAGACTCATTTTGGGGCCCACTCTAACCATGCAGATGCAGTCAGGATTTTTTAATGATGATATCCTTATATTGGTAGAATATGTGAAATGAAAGAGGTAAGAATTATTTTCTTACTTATAAAGGTCAGGCTGAGGTTGTTCACATTCAATAGTAGCATGTAGTGCATCAATTTCTTGTTCACTGTGAAATGCCTTTGTATCTTGAACGGCATAGTGAGTCTGGAATGAATAAAAAGAAGTATATACGTTGAAAAAATAAGGACAGAGATATAAGGCATTTATCTGTAGATATACTCTGGTTCATTGTGAAAAAGACATACTAGGTTTTACGTGGGAACTAATATTTCAAATAAGAAGCACCTTTAAATGTTCCTTAGTGGGTATCTGCATACATTACTTGAAGGTACCTTGCAATGTACTCATAAGTAAGATTAACATGAAAGCATTTAAGTACAAAAATGTTTGGGAATCATCTCTATAATTTACATGCCTACACTATACACAGACTGCAGAAAACAGTTTTGAATATTTTCATAAATTAATGTAACATCAGGAAAAAAGAACTCAACTGGCAGAAACTTATACATGTCAGTGTATCTGCTCACAAATATATGCATGCTTATATTTTTTTCTCTGTAAAAAAACAAAACCAAACCTAAAAGCAAATTTTGCCTTAAAAAGAATATGTAGATCATTTTATTACTTTATGACTGGATTCACCATCCAAACTAGCTGTTGTAACAAAACACGTTCCATCTCCTCTACTACTTGATAGAAATATTAAGTCACATGGGAATGTTTCATCTTCTTTTACCATCACAATATCACCAACCTAGAGGGAAAAAAATTAAAAAAAAGTATCATGTGGCAGCTCAAAAACTTAGGTTCATTCAAATATCTTGAAAATTCATAAATTTTATTCAGATCAGGATGTTACCACAGGACTATATAACTACAGAACTATATCTGAGAATTACACTTTGCGGAATGAATCAGAGGTTTACTGCGTGCTACCTTTCAGGATCTCAAACCATTGTGTAAGTACTGAATTATTAAGCTTTGTAATATTATTTGAGAGATGGAAGATATACCCTTGCTTCAACAATAATTACAACAAAATATGATTTAAAAACCAGCTGGAGATGTGGACTGCTTTCTTTTGCTCTTGAGGATAAGCATCTCAGAATAGTGTAATTAGAGACAGTTGAAAGAAATGTAAGAATTCCAAGCCTTCCAATGAACACAAGGACATATTTTCAGTAGGATTTGTCAGTAGAAGTCCATCCTACTCTTTATCCATGTTTGAAGGTGAATAAATTAATCATCATTAATGCAAACATAAGAAAGCATCTTACAGTCTGTTAAACAGTGAAACTGAACAGCCAATCAACGACAAATTCAAGAGATCACTGTAAAGCATCCCTCTGAGAGAAACAGCCTTTTACAAACTGTTGGAGCTCATATTTTACAAAGGAAAAATTTAAAAAATGAACAAAAGGTAAAGGTACAGTGTATGTTTTAAGAATATCAGTTTCAATTTGAAAAATCATCATTAAACATTGACTAGAGATACCTTTATGTCATAAGCCATTATTATAAGATTCAGCTTAAACATTACTCTCATGATACAGTCTTAAGCTGAATTCTAATATCCATAACAATCTGCCAGGAGTTGGCTAATTCTAGTTAAGCAAAATTGTCTGCTATCAGCAGTTAAAAATGAAATTGTGGTAGCACTGATATGGTTTACTAAAATGTATTGAAGAACTATTGAAGAATGATGATAAAACATTTAACTTGTAGATAAGCATAAGGCTTAATTAAAGACCTTACAAAACGCGCAAGGACAAGTGGATACTTCATGTCTAGGGAAAAACTTTTATGAAGGAGTTAAGTCTGGAGATGTTCAAATTAAGGAAGGGACTAGTTTCCTCATGTACTTCCTATTTACTGTGTGATTTTTCAAATTTCATTCTGCAGACTCAGGAAAGTGAAGGTACGTAGTGAGACAGTAAAGTGGTAGGTTTGGAACTAGAGGCAGCTAACACCTTGGCTGGAGCCAGCCGGAACAACGTGGAGCCTTCGTCGTGAAGAGCAGTGGAGTTTGTCTGACCAGACTGCTGCTGAAGTTGTCATACTCTAACAAGTGTCTCCGAGAGAACTTGACAATTTGCCACAAAATCATTTTTTGTAAAAGACAGTGATGTGGTAAACTATAATAAAACACTCAGAATAAGAACTTTATCAAAAGCACATAAAACACTATTAAGGTCTTATCTTGAATAAACTATAAACAGACAGAGAATCCAACATTACAAGAGGCAATTTTAAGAAGATCAGGTAATTAGATTGGTTTTACTAGCCCTCTTTACCACTGAAAACATTGATTTAAGTGTCAGCTGTCTAAAACACAGTGACATTACAGCAAATTTAATCATCTCTGCAGATGCTACTGAGGAAAGATTCCAAATTGTCCAGAACTTTTAATCTAGATAGAGAGAAAGCCAGGAGGCTGGTTTAGCAATCAAAGCCCTCTTGGCAGTCAAGTGTCACAGTAAGAACATGCAGGAGAAAAAACTGCACCTGGAGTTTTTCAGGTTGCCACTAAAAATATTTACACTTCAGAAAATGAATTTTCAGATACAGCTCAAAGACAAACAAGTTCTCTTCATTCTGATTTTCACAGGTCATAGCGTTGAGTGGTCCTTATTATTTACTAATTTATCTAGCAAGACTGTCTCTGTGAGCTATGGCGTACAAATCAGTCTGCAAGCCAGAAGCAAACTATAATAAAACAGGCTATCCAAAAATAAATTAAAAACCTAAACAGTCTGCAGTAGAATAAAGGGCAGGAGTCAAGAAAAAAAAACAGTAAACAAATTACTAACAAAGTGCTCTTGTGACGATATCTGCCAATGTGTCAGCTAAAAAGAAATCTCATCTTTTAGCAATTCTTTTTCTCTCCCTTAATCAAATGCCCACAGGCTTTTAGGGGCAGAAGGATCTGCCCTTATGTGATCTAGTCTGTTTTCTTGCATAATACAGGTCCGAGAATTTTACTCTGTCACCCACAGACAGATACCCTCTCCACACAAGTATTTCCTATGCCTGTCTCTCCTACCCTTTAGTTCCTTGAAATAGTCTCTGAAAGGCAAAGAACTGGGGAGAAATTGAGAAAATATATGCAGTGATCACAGAATCACAGAATCGTAGGGGTTGGAAGGGACGTCCAGAGATCATTGAGTCCAACCCCCCTGCCAAAGCAGTTCCCTACACCAGGTCGCACAGGTGGGCGTCCAGGCGGGTCTTGAATATCTCCAGAGAAGGAGACTCCACAACCTCCCTGGGCAGCCTGTTCCAGTGCTCCGTCACCCTCACCGTAAAGAAGTTCTTGCGCACATTGGTGCGGAACTTCCTATGCTCCAGTTTCTGGCCGTTTCCCCTCGTCCTGTCTCCACACACTGCTGAAAAGAGTCTGGCCTCGCCACTTTGCCCCCCACACCTTAGATATTTATAGACCTGGATCAGGTCCCCTCTCAGTCTTCTTTTCTCAAGGCTAAACAGACCCAGTTCACTTAGCCTTTCTTCATAAGGGTGATGCTCCAGGCCCTTCACCATCTCTGTGGCCCTCCACTGGAGATTCATTACTGTAATACAAATTCCAGTTCTATGCTACGTAGAATCACTCACTTTATATAGAATGGATAACTGTTTAGGTACATGGAATACTGAGCAGCACATCATGTCTTAGTTTTATTTATTTATTTATTTATTTTATTATCTGGAAGCTGTAGGCAGAAGCTACCATATTCAAATGAATGGTCACAGCAGGAAGGCAGCGAACCCTGTAGAACTATTTGTGCCCAAATGAAGCTGAGCAGAAAAGGATATTCCTAACAAAGATATTAGAAATATGGGGATCCCGAACAAGCATCTATCAGGTCAGCTAAATTTTAAAGATCATAACAACGACAACTTCATCTGCTCACAAAAAAAAAAAAAAAAAAAAAAAAAAAAAGAGAGAGAGAGAGAGAGAGAAAGAGAGAAAGAGTTTTAATGGAAATAACCCTCAAATTATCAGGAAAAGAATGTAGAAGCATTCAGAAGCCCAATAAAGAGGCTGTGATTTGATGGGAAATGATGAAAGTATTCTGAATGTGTTCTTCTCTATAAGAAATAGGACAAATTGATAGGGTTGAGTGTCATAATTGGGCTTAAGTAAGTTATTAATGTGCATACCCACAGAGAACCACAAATGGAGAAAAGACAAAAAACAAATAATGAGTGAAACATTTCAAGTTAAAAGATGGAAAACAAAAGCAACAGTTATTAGAGAAGACTTAACAGTGCATAGATAAAGCAGAAACATGTCTAGCTTCTTAAAATACTTAATTCAGAGGCACACAATTAAAAATTAGTTTATTTAAGGTCCATTTCATGGAGCTCATCATGAAATGTAGTAAATACATTTTCTACACTACATTTCTGTGTAATTCTTTTTACAAAAAGTGCAAAGTAAACCTGACTCCTAAAGTCTATTAAGTCATAGTTACTTACTCTTAATTTTCGGCTTTGCTTTCTAACCAGTTTACCATGTTGAATGAAATGAACAGGGCATTGGTTCATTGCATTGTCAGCTTTATGTCGAAGCCAATCTTCATAACCCTAAAAAACAGTGAAATGGAATGATGCAGTGATGCACATTTGGCTATAAAGACACAGAACAGTCTTATCTTGCAACAGAAATTAAAAAAAAAAAAGATTCTTAACCAAAACAAGGAAAAAAGAAAAGATTTTCACTAGAATAAACGAAACTGTGGTACAATCATGTTGCACAAATATGAGAAAGAGGATTCATCGTTAAAATTAGTTAATAAAATTATATATTTTAATGAAGACATTTTGATAAGTAGGGATGCCTATAATATACAGAACAATTAATGATGTTTAAGTGATCACCTTTTGTTCACACTCTAACTCTTGAGTAAGCACAAAGTATTTATAGACATTGCGGCTAAAAAAGTAGAAGTGTGAAAATCACATTTTGGAAAAGCAGGACTCCATACTGAAAGATGACAAAAGTGAGACCATGACTGAAGGTGGTCATATTTCCTGACTGCTGGACAATTATGTCAAACTTTTTAACCCTACATACGATCTATCAGTGCTGAAGAATTTTATTTGAAGAAATGTTGCAGATTGCCACACTGATCACTGAATTATCCTATGAATTGGTGTATTATGCCAACAGTCAAAATGACTTTCCGTTCAAAAGGTCCTGCAACGGGCTAAAGATTGGAGATGACAAAGACACCAGTGGTTAAGAGAAAAAATACCATAAAATTTTTCACATCTGACTCGCTTAGGGACATTTGAAAACCCACTGTAGAACAAGAGTATCGCTACTTTGGATACTCTCAGAGATAATTTGGAAAGTCACAGAGTCTTAAAAACTCTAGTGGAATAGCTGCTCCAAACAAGTGGTGTTCACTTTGGCACCTGACTTGGAAAGATGCAACTGCTGTACTACTCACAGCATGTCATAATCCAGACTTGAATAGAGCACTGTTTAACTTCATTGAGACTACATGCAACACTTCAAATCTTAACAGTAGGAAACCACATCTAAATTACTAGCCATTGTATGATCATAACTTTTGCTCATAATCAAGAGCTGAATCCCACTACAGACAATACTCAACTACATATACTTAGCACTGAAAGGCACAAAAACATGACACGTTATAGTTTCTTGAAGAACTAAGACAGGAAAAATCTGTACTTAGCATAAAGACAATGAAGATAACCAGTTATCATATTAAGAGACAATCAAAACTACTCTCTGTACTGGGTCTGGCTGGAATAAAGTGAACTTTCTTCACAGTATCTCATACGCTTACTGTGCTTTGCATTTTGGGTTAAATGGTGTTAGTAACTCCCCAGTGTTTCTGTGACTACTGAACAAGGGATGCGAAGCATCAAGGCTTTCTTTACAATCTCTTCCCTCCCCAGGAAGCCAGTAGCCTGGGTGGGCAAGTGGATGGGAGCTGACATTGACTGGAGAACAGACCCAAAACCCAAAGGGATATTCTGTACCAGTGTGGTGTCATCCCCAGCAAGAAAGCTTAGGGAAAAGAGGAGGAAGAGGGTACATTTGTGGTGATGGTATTTTGTCTTCTGAAGCAAGCACTGAGCATGCCAAAGCCCTGCTTTCCAGGAAGTGGCTGGACGTCTCCCTGCTGAATAGTAGTGAATGGGTTCCTTTTTTTTTGTTTTTGTTTTTGCTTTGCTTGCACACACAGCTTTTGCTTTTCCTATCAAACTATCATTAACTCAATCGTTGTGTCTTTTTGCCTTCCATTTTCTCCCCATCCCATGGGAGAGTGATGTTAGCTAGATGCTGGCCTCACAACACCCTCATTTTTTTGTTGGTTTGTTTTGTTCTTTAATCATCATAGTCCTGGAGCATGATGAAAGGTAGGTGATACAGAACACCCACATAGAAGTTTAGAGCTAAAATGGGGAGTATTCTGACCTAGACACTGTCTTGATATCCAGCTTCCTCATTAAACTATTCTTTCCCAAACACAGAATATTAATAAAATAAGAGATCTTTTTAGTGCTCATAAAAAATACTAATAACTTTGAGTGGTCTAGTAAAAGACGCTTGAAGCAATCTCCCTGCTATATAGAGAAGTAAGTGGTGCCTGAACCCAAAGATACCCATGAAATGGAACTCACTGTGCCACTGCGTTCTCACATTGAGAGGCTGTCCTAAAAGGGCAGTTATCATTAGATTGGACTGTAGGTAAAAAGCCAAATAAATAATAAAACCATTCTACTCGATATTTGTGACTATTACTTTAGGAGCTCACAGTTTTAGAAACTACATCGTGGCTGCAGTGAGATGGTACACTACACAAAGATGAAGAGTATTATAGACACTAAGTGCACCTGTTATAAACTCACATTCTAGTTCAAATCTAGTAAAATTTTGGATGAGCTAAGCAAGGTTTATGCCAGATAAATTATTCTTTGCACTCCTTCAAGGGGCTTGAAACTGCCAAAGACAACAAATTCAGCTCTAGCTTAATCAGAGTGCAATGTCTCTTGTTCCTAATTCAATCTTGATCCAGACCAAATTTATAGTATCAGAAGCTCTGATAATGCACAGATCTGATAATCATATTAAAGTATTAATATTAATCAATTAAAATATTCAATATTCATCTGAGATTCCCCTAACTACCATGAGATTACATCTACATTTAAGCGCTCATGTTAACTGGAACACTGCAGCATTAGGGTACAGTGTGGAAAACTACCAAAACCTTTTCCTTTGGTAGTACTAGCTTGAAAATGAAATTACAAATCTGTATAATAAAACAAACCTGTATTATGCAATTTTGTTTTGTGAAAGCAACTTTTATTACTTTTTATTACTGTCTTTTAATACTCAGTGATGGAGCAAGAACTGATTTCTAATAATTACTTTCATTTTATGGATTAATTTCCACACTGAAAATGAGAGAATACTGTAACATCTATTGAATAGTAGTCTTTAGAAAGCGCTGCAGCTATCATTAAGAACTGTGCGTTATCATCAACATATACTGAAGATTTCAGCCAAAATATTTTTTGTTATCTCTTCATTCTGCAGAGGATGCAGAAATCTAAAAAGTATCAGCAGTTTCATCTTACACGTTTTTCTCATTCTTACTAAGCTCATTTTCAGTCCTTGTGGAAAAAATGTAATAGGATGTGGACAGCTGCTTAGTAATAAACAAAAGTCAAATGTACTGAGTAAATACAAAAATGCAGATGATTCCTCTGGACACAAGAACATCGAAGTTTTAAAATAATTTATAAGCTTGTGTTGAATTCATGAGACATCATATAGCAACCAACTTCTACTATAGCCACAAAAAAACCCAAAAACAACAACAACCATTACTCTGTCCAAGTTCATCACAATAATTCTTTAGGCATTGCCCTAAGATAGTCTAACACAAAAAGACAGGGAGAAATGAAATGCTATACAAATAGAATTTTTTTCCTTATATTTACTTTTGCTAAGAAAACTTCTCACCTGTTTGATAGCTGTGACAGTAATGACAAATAAAAGTGGAAGTCCGCTTGTAACTGGACTCGTAGGTGTATCAATGATCAACTGCAACAAAAGGAACAAATATATTCTGGTTATATTTATGTAAATGTAAGCAGTGAATTATGCAATCAAGATGTTTCAAGTACTCTTTTCACTGGTATGTTACAAAGTACTAAGGAACTTCAACTAAAAAGAACAATAATATGATTTTAAAAACATATGCAATACCAAGAAAAAATCAAAAAATAATTATAGGCAAAAAAAAAGTACAATGCTATGATGGCTGCTCCGAAAATAATGCCTCTTGTTTTATTGTGTCGGCCCACGACGTCAGAGGCGGACATCAGTGGTACAGCAGTAGAGGTTGAACCTTCCCATCAATATTCTGTTATACGTCATTGCCGTACGAGAGATGGCAGCAGAGAGGCACACTGACACAATGGCATCTGACATGGAAAAGCATCTGAAGCAAAGATGTGGAACTGAATTTCTCCATGCATAAAAAATTGCTATTGACTGACATTCATCAATGCTTACTGAACGCTGTACAGACCAAACAATGGATGCGAGCACAGTGAGGTCATGAGTGGTGCATTTCAGCAATGGCAACAGCAACACTGGGTCATCTCCACTGATGCAGATTTTTTATAGGTGCAACATGCAGGCTCTTGTTCATCGCTGGCAAAAATGCTTAGCTAATGGCGGTGACTACGTTGAAAACGTAGTTGAGAATTTGCTCTATCAAATAGTGTTATTGTGCTCTTTGTATCTGTTGTCATTTCCATTGAAATAAATAGGAGGCATTACTTTTGGAGCAAGCTACATATATTTAGATCACATTCAGATAGTAATGCCTAGAGATAAATTTAATTTACTTGCAAGAGCTTAAGTATGAGAGAAACTGGAAAGCTGCAGCTTTGGAGACAAAGCTGAGCAGAATCTGAAATCAGCCTAGTGCTGTTTTCATGTTATACAATGCAGATGTTCTTATGCACACAAAGAGTACTGAGCTGTGACTTCTGCAATTATATGAGAAAGAGGTAGAATCCAAGGGACAGCTCAGTCTGTAAGAAAATTAAATGAGAATCCAAATAGCTCTGCTTTCTATGCTGTCTGGCAAGCCAAGTGTTAGAGCCTTTCACTTAATAGATTGCTATTTTTTAATACATTTAAGTGATTGTGAAAGGTTCAGAACGAAGATGCCTAGAAAGCAGCAAATTAATTACTGGAGGTAAAAATTACAAAAACAAGTATTTAGGTATTATGCTAAGCAAGCATTGAAGAAGCATCCATACTTTGATTTCTCTACAGGCCTTAATGACAGGCACTTGGAAAGTTTCTGTAAAGGAACCATTCTCTTATAAAAAAATTAACTTTTAGCATAACTAGCAAAATCTAGTCATCAACATAATTTACAAGAATGGTTTTACTCATCTGGATGCTTATTTACTACAAAATAAAGATTAAAATTCTATTGCATTTAATCAAGAGATGCCATCAAACCAGTGATGGTATCAATTTTGTCTTTAGGTTAGATTCATGTTTACAACCTGAGAATCAAATAAAACCCCTTCTGTCACATCATCAGTGTAAAAGCCTAACCAAGCTCAACTATTTACTACCCCATTCATCAAAACCAGTGGTTTCTTAAAACTTTTCTAAACTCCTTGCTTTTTTTTTTCTTTTAGGAAGAATTCAGAAACTTATTACAAAATGGAAGTAGCTTACCTGAACAAGAAAAATGATGAGAAAATAGAAGTTAGCTATTCTTCTGAACTGCTCAAACAAATTTTTTGGTATAAAGTTCCAAAATGTGTACTGAAAACAAAGCACAGATTATTACCGCTTATAAGAGAAATATCATTCACACTCTATATTCTAAGAATCAGACAAACATATAATTCACAATCCAGGATTGAATTGTATTATTTTTGTTACTTTATTCAATAGCTTACTGAAATGGAATTTTAATTGGCAATAATACATTCCTGAAATCACATCACTTGCATTATGTAGGATTTTCTGAGCTGAGATAATCTTGGAACCAAGGACCTTCCGAACAGTAACAATACTCAGAGATTCAGTTACAGAACGGTTCATTTAAAGCAATGAAAAAAATAAAAAAAAAACCCACCTTGGAAGCTTCACATTGCTTTTAATTCACTTCCATTTTGAACATGAGACTTGAGGAGGTAGGTGGCACTCTGAGCGTCAACTATGAAATCACAGCAAATTGAGGACCACATAAAAGTTCCCAGCCTCTGTACCCTGGCTTTGATGCAAATATAGTTCTCAAAATAAACTACAGTTCTGAATAAGAGTATGCGACTGCATATTTCTCTACTAACCTTAAAAATAACTAAAATTTCACAGAATGGCTTGGGCTGAAAGAGATCTTAAAGACAATCTAGCTCCCATCCTCCTGCCATGGACAGGGACACCTTCCACTAGAGTAGATTGCTCAAAGCCCCATCCAACCTGGCCTTTAAAAAAATGAAATACAGTGTAGTGAAGTGCAAATAGAATACATAAAAAAAATCAACGGAAAAAAAAGCATAAAAGTGAGCGAGAAAGAATCTTGTGACATTGGGTCCCTTCCCCTGCCCTGCAGCAAGTTCAACCTTACTCTTATACAAATCATTCGATAGCTCCAAAAACTGGATGAGAGCGTTGCTTTTTGTAATGCATGTGAAAAATGTCATCTACAACTGTGTGACAAATGTGAAAAACTGCTTAAGAAAACTAATACTGTATCATCTTATTAACCAAATTATCATTTGACACATCATAAAACGACAACTTCAAGTTAACATTCATTTCAAAGAAGACATGCTAAGAAGCTTTTACTAATTATTTGCTCAGATTGCACTCATGCATACTGATATACAAATTATACCACAAGTTACACATCTTCTAAACTTGGCCCTGAAAGAAAATGAAACCAGAGTTATAGAAGGAACCTCTGTTCCATATGCAGATGAAAAAGAACTCCAAAAAGTATGTCTTCTTTGTACACGAAAACTCTACTATGTATAGTCTGGAATCTCATAACTGCTGAGATTGGAAGGGACCCTAAACACCATCTAGTTCCAATGGACATTACAATGGTAAGGGACATTCCTCACTAGAATACGTTGCCCAAAGCCCCATCTAACTTGAAACTAAACACTTCCACGGATCTAATTTAAATCTACTCTCTTTCATTTAAAAACACTGCCACTTGTTCTAACACTACACTCTGTGATAGCCCTACCCAGCTTTCTTGTCAGCTATTTTGGTACTGAAAGGCCACTATAATGTCTCTTTAAAGCCTTCTGCTCTCAAGAATTCTTATGCTTGGGGTCCTAGAGCTGAACGCAGTTTTGCAGGTGGGGTCACACAAGTAGAGTAGAGGGAGACAGTCAGCTCCCTTGCCCTGGTAGTCACCTCTTTTTTGATGGAGCCCAGGACACAGTCAGCCTTCCAAGCTGTAAGCACACGTTGCAGCTCATGCTGTCTTTCATCAACCAGCACCTCAAGTCCTTCTCCTCAGGGCTGTTCTCAATCCATTCTCCACTCAGCCAGTTATTTGCGCTTGCGATTGCTCTGATCCAGGCACAGGACCTTGCACAGGGCCTTGCTGAACTGCATGAGACTTGCACAGGCCCACCTCTCAAGGTCCCTCTGGATGGCAACCCTTCCTTTCAGCATGTCTACTGCAGCACACAGCTTGGTGTCATGTGCAAACTGGCTGAGAGTGCACTTACTCCCAACACTCATGTCACAGACAAAAAAAAATTCAATACCACTTACAATACAGACCCATGAGGGACTCCTGCCTTATGCTTTTATTTATTTGCTAAAACCTATTTATTTATAGGCTAAAACCTATACGTGTGTAAGACATGAACAAAATGTTATTTTTTCATGATGTGTCAAGAAATATTTCCGAAGTAAACACTTATTCTGTTTAATAAGCTACTTCAATTTGTATCACCTATTAGCCAAAACCCATGCAAACGTACACGTAAGAGCTGGAAAGTTAATTGCTCTCATCTTGCAGTCAGAATACTTGCATTGGACTGGAATTCCACTCACACTGCCCACTATCCAGCTACTTGCTTTGGCTGCACATTTTCAAAATAGAAGTGGTTACACTGGATTAGGAGTTCTCCTTGTACAATAGTCCCAGTCATTTAAAGTTCCTCTTGTGATAAGCAACAAGAGAGATGTGATGTGAATACAGAGAAGGGAAGTCCACCACACGATTTCTCCCTTGTAGTTAGTGACAGACAGCAGAAACAGCAATAAGGTATCTTGTTCTTTATAATCTTAGAGACGTACACATTAATGAGAAGCTTAAATGGCAATAATGATACACAAAACAGACAAATTTTAGAACTTTATTATACTGGATTTCAAACATACCAAGTACTTATTCTGCCTATTCTTCCTTAAGGGGGAAGTAACAGTTTTTGAAGGATTTCAGGCAAGAAAGATCACTCAGATGTCTAGACAGATATTTCCCTTCCTCACTCTCCCAACCACCATTAGTTCAGCGCAGTATCTACAAATAGATAATTAACATTTAGCCATCATAATCACTCCCAGGAGAAACAGAGGTTGCCACTCAGAACAAGATTTATCTCATGGCTGTATTCAAGGCAAAATAAAAACCTTGGAAAAAAAGACTTTAAAAATGAACATATTAAAATGCATCAGAATACTGTTCCCAGGTAGCAAGCTAATACCATTTATCTTCTCTGGATATTTTCTAGCTATGCTTGCCAATGTGACTCCCATCTACAAGAAGGGTCATAAGGAAGATCTGGGGAACTACAGGCCTGTCAGCCAGGAAAGGTTACGGAGCAGATTATCTTAAGGGAGACCACAGGGCATGTGCGGGACAACTGAGGGATCAGCCAGCCTGGGCTTGTGAAAGGCAGGTCCCTCTTTACTAACCTGATCTCATTTTATGATCAAGCAGTCCATCTGGTAATTGAGGGAAAGGCTGTTGACATAGTCTACCTTAGACTTCATTAAAGCCTTTGACACTGATTTCCACAGCATTCCCCTGGAGAAGCTGGTAGCCTGTGGCCTGGACAGGTACAATCTTTGCTGGGTAAAGAACTGGCTGGATGGCCTAGAGAGTAGAGGTCAATGGAGTTAAATCCAGCTGGCAACTGGTCACAAGTGGTGTTCCCAAGGGGTCGGTATAGAGGCCTGTCCTGTTCAATATATTTATTGATGACCTAGATAAGGGCACGGAGTGCACCTTCAGTAAGTTTGCGAATTACGCCAAGTTGGGGGGAAGCACTGATCTGCCTGGGGGTAGGAAGGCCCTACACAGGGATCTGAACAGGTTGGATAACTGGGCTGAGGCCTCGAGAGGCCACAACAACCCCAAGCAATGCTACAGGCTTGGGGCAGAGTGGCTAGAAGTCTGTGCAGAAGAAAGGGACTTGGGGGTGTTGGTCAATGCTCAGCTGAACATGAGCCAGCAGTGTGCCTAGGTGGCCAAGAGGGCCAATGCCATCCTGGCTTGTATCAGAAATAGTGATCTGAGGAAATTAGTTCAAATAGTGAGTACACATTTGGGGTTTCAGGTCAAGGGTAGCAAGCATGAAATCTAAGACTAACTCCCAGCAAGACACACATTAATCACAATATTCTTATGTTCAGTCTTTTATCTGTCAGAAAATAAAATACAGGACCATGAATGGACAAACTTACTTTGTCATAAGGTTCCTTAAAAATAGTTACTTGTAAAACTCGATTTCTGCTACAAACCGAAAAATAATATCCTTCATAGTCCTTTATTATTTTAACAATTCTCAGTTTCATCAGATTGAGGCTGTATCTCCAGGAACTCCTCAGACAACTGCATCCCCCAGCATTTTGACGATTATTATATTATTATTATATTATATATTATTATATTACAAGTTAAAAAAACTAACAGTCTCAGAGAATGTTAGCACAAGAGATGCAAGAGTGTGTATGAGATCAGACATGCTTCACTTTTTCATATGCAAAGGGAAGAGAATTAAGTTTTGCAGTGAGTGGAACAGTATCAGGTTTGGGCCTGCTTCCTTTCCTGTTCTTCCTTTCTTCCCCCCCCCCCCCCCCCCACTAATGTGCAGACTCCATATTTATATGACAAACTTTACTCTGTACCAGCAGAGAATAAAAAAAGACTTAATTCCAGCCTGAGTGAGGGGTGTGGCAAATGACTTCTCTTGGGAGCACAAGAGAGGTTGCATAGAGCCACTAGCCTGGAAATCCTACCAAGAAGAGGATCATGAAGAGCTAATAGCTATTTCTAGCTCTCTCGAGGTACAGGGTATTACCCAACAAAAGAAACTATGTTACCATGCCTGTAAGGAAAATTGCATGATGCACTGCATCCTATGACTTCATTCTAAAGGTATTGCTTCCCATTAGCTGGGACCAAGACGAGTCCATTGCTGAGGAAGCATTTGCGACTGACTCAGATTAAGCCCATTCACACATCTTCATTGCTAAAAGCACCTGCTCCACTCACTCTTAGATACGGCTTGGTAAACCTTGCTATTTTAACCCCTGTAGCATCAGATCTGATCTTCTGCTTCAGACCACATAGCTACAAGTCAGTAGAGTGCCTGGGCACTATAATGCGGGAGCTCCGCATTACAGCTGCTTTTAGAGCAGATCAGTATGTCCATGCTAAAAGGCACACAAAACACTCCTTGCACTGGTACCTTTCCCATATGCACTTAAGTCTACCAGTCTTTTCTGCACCACAAGGGACACTGTACAAATATTTGTGCTTCACACACATAGCTGTGCCAATTTCCACTGTGGGCTTGAGATGCTTTTTTGACTTTCAAATGTCAATGCTTAGGGCTGTGTTTGAACTCCTCAACTTAAAGCTGTTGTGTCATGTCCTCATAGAGATCAAACAAATACTTACAGATAAAAACCATGACCTTGGAGAGGTCTGGGACAGCCCAGGCCTCCTCTGAGTTTCAAGTAGTGGTGGAGGTACTTGAATATTTTCTTAAGCTTCAGAATTAAGATTTCTTCCAAATGTAGCACAACAGTAAGAACAGAGCCTCACCGCCTCCAGTCTTTGTTGTTTTATAACAGGATGCTAGAAGTGAGCACTGCATGGAAGCAAGCACAAATTTCTGCTGAAAGAAGGAAAAATTTCAACAGTATCCCCTGAAAAATGCCAGAATTACTTAATTTTATTTAACTATTAGTCACTTAGATTGAGATGACTCACAATTAATCAGATTAGCACTGAAAGGAACTAAGATTTTGCTTTCAGTTCAGAGAACTCTCAACATGCAATATTATTGTTTCAGGCTATTCTCATACAAATCAGTGTTTGGATCAGCATTTGAAAAGAAGCCCCAAGGAAACAAGCAAGTAACAGACAATAGTATTATTTGTGAAACCAAAAATGGGAGCACTTCTGGTCAGTGAATATAGCCATATAGCATTTCAAAGTAGCAAGTGTAGTATTATTTTGCCATCTAAAATTCACTGTATTGCTTCTTAAAAAGCAATAAAAAGCAATAAAGCTGTACTATAAGTCTGCATTTCATAATTTCATATCATAACTTAAATTGAATGAAGTCTTTATGCAAAGGCAAACTCTTCAAGCAACAGTTCTGCTTCCACTGTAGAATCAGTCTTGCATTTCAGGGAATCACAGCCTACTGCTTTCAGTATCAACCTTTTGGAGGCTTGAACTCCACTGCTTCCAGTTTTGCCAAGTGATGGACACACAAGTATCTTTCGTAGCTGTACAAATTTCCCTTCATGAAACTATGACATGAAAGTTTGAAGCTAGACAGACTCACTAAGGCAAAATGCTACCTACTGATTACCTACAGACTGAAAACAAGAACAAAATGCTTGCCCAGAGTTTCTGTAAATCTCTCTAACCTAGCTTTTTTTATGGGTGGTACAGAAAACATGTAATCTCCCTGCAGTGTTCCCAGTATTTTTGCCAGTTTGACACACTGGAAATGTGATGTTCCTCCACTCAGATTACATCTATGTTGGAATCCCTGAAATTTTTTCTCTCTTGTGGTTCATTCTGCATGTTCTCTCTAAACCAGTAAGCAGCTGCAATTAAGCACATTCTCGGAGAATTCCATACAGCTCCTGACAATTTTTTTTTCTATGTACCTTCTCCTTTGTTCAAAAAAGGCATACATATACACACAATTGGTCTTTAGTTCATTGATTCAACTAGAATTGGAATCGCAAACCCCTGTTTTGTCTACAAATGAACAAAATCCTTGAAATACAGCAGTTCTATGAAGATACAGAAGATAGCAAATCAACAGTAAGGAAATGGAACACTGGAAATTACTAAAAAAAAATGAAACAAGAAAAAAATAGGTATGCCACTGTGTAAATCCATAGCTAGCCTACACACTGGATGGCCTGTGCATTTCACAATCTTAAATGCTAACAAAGCTAGGGAAAAGATACAGACAAATCTGACCAGAGGTATGAACTTCTTCTGCACAGAACTGCTGAACAGGCTAAGACTGTTCAGCCTGGAAAGAGTATGGCAGAAGATCACTAACAGAATCAAGAAGATAGTAATGATAATGGTTGCTCTCAGATTCAAGGACTTGTAATCATCACAGAAAATTAGGAAGTAGGAATTTCAAAACGAAAGTTTATAGTTCTATTTTATCAAACTTCTAAAGTTTCACTGTGCATTAATTATTCTAAATATTCATGTGGGTTCAAAAAATAATGAAGAAATTCAGACCAAAAACTCGTGTATTAAATATAAAATCATCAGTTTTGGCTAAATCACAAAACAACAAATACTGGCAGGGATGAAGCACTGGAACAGGCTGCCCAGAGCAGCTGAGGATGCACCTGCATGGGAAGTGTTCAGGCTCAGGCTACATGGGCCTTTGGGTAACCCGATCTAGAGGGTGGTGTCCCTGTCCAGTGCAGGACTGTTGGAACTGGTTAGGCTTTAAGGTCCCTTCCAATCCTAACATTCTGTAGTAGTAACATCCTATTGAGAAGTATCACTCTATGCCTACTTGTTGCTTCCTTCCTTAAACATCTACCGCTGGCGACAAGATACTGTGCTAGGTGGGACTTCAGCAGTTCCCATGACAGTACATTAAGTGGTTTGGCAATTCCACATGCTGTGATGTATGTGTGTATATATATATATACCCATTGGCATACCGCTTGGGACAAGGTGAGCACAAAGTATGAAGTACGGACCTTAAGGAAGTTTCATATTAGTTATTATGTAATTAATCACTTTTTAGAAACAGAACTGATAAAAACTTGATGTTCTTCCAATTCAGAAATAGAAGGAAAAAAAACATGTTCCCTACCAAATTCTTTTAACCACAACTGTAGTAACATTTTCTTCTTGAAATAGTCGTTTTAATGATCAGTACATGCTTTCAAAATATATTTTTAACCAAAAAAAAGCAAACAACTCCTGCCAACTCATTTACATGATGCTTTTTTTTTGTTTGTTTTTGACTCCTCATATGAAACAGCAGGATTTTCTACTAGCTATTATTTTGCCATGTTGCATCACTGCCATATAAGTTCAATAAAGGGCACACAGCAGCTACGTTAAAGACTAGCAGTCCATGCAGGTGAAGTAGCTAAAAACTAGAACCATGTAAGAATCTACCTTACAAAGGTCACTACCTCTGAACATAAGCTAACTGCATGCACGAGCTATAACAATTTTTTTGCTTTTTATTAATTTGATACAGACTTTTTGCAATAAGTTGTTAAAAGTCATATGAAATCAAAAAAGCGTTTTTGTCTGCCCAAGGTCTGTCTAGATCAGTTTTTTCATGAGCAGGAATATGCCATTAAACAGATAGAGCATTAACCACATTCCACAGTGACAACGTAATATACAAGAAATATCCCCCTGTACCGGAATCAAATTATCATCTTGCTGACACCAGGAAACCTCTTGTGCAGCATCGTGAAGTTTACCTTTGGAAAAAAAAACCTCAGACTTTCCCAATTACTTCAAGTGGCCATATTTTTTCAGGGTTTTATGACAGGACATTTGTTAATACAGGAGCATACAGTCCAATTAATGAGGTTTCCTCATGGTTTTAAGCTACTCTTTTTAGAAATTCAATTTGTTTTAAATTGGTAGAATTTGTACTTAGAAGTTCAGGGTTTCTCATCCTTGAAGAGCAATCATCATCTTTCCTGTGTAAGCACTAAAGACCTATAAAACCACGGCTGAAAACTACTGTCTGTCCTACTGATGAAAGACTAAGGAAATACCCTTCATGGTTGAGGTAACGTTATATAACATGCTTGCATGTAAGTATTTTACTCTAACAACTACGAATTTCTGCTTATAACATTGTGTATTTCATTATTTAGTAATGTTTAAGGCTGTCTTTCTTAAGCTGTGGTAGATACTCTTTCAGAGAGCTTCTAAGGGAGCCAGTAAGAAGGAGAGAGTGAAAGGCTGTGAGCTAGCTTACAGAACAAGAATCAATGCAAGCCAAATCACAGTAGCGCTTTACCCAGAATATCTGGGATAGAACACATGAATAATCAAGTTTACTTGCAAAGGACAGGATAGGTAAGATAGCATGAGAAGTTCTCTATATCAAGACAATTGTAATCCAAGTTGAACTTTCTGCACTCTTGGGAACTGTACTGTAAAAAGTATGTAACTGTATAAAGGACTTCTGCAAACTCTACTCCCTCCTAAAAAACAAGGGCTTCTCCAAAAGTAATATTTCCCATTGTATTACGTTGGCCCACAGTATCGGAGGAAGATGCTGGTGATACAGCAGTAGAGACAGAACCTTTCACCAATATTCTGTTACATTCTATATGACAGATGGCAATGGAGGGGCAGCCTGACAAAATGGAGTCTGACAAGGAAGTGCAGGTGAATCAAAGGGTTATAATTGAATTCCTCCATGTGGAAAAAATTGCATCAATTGACATTCATCAATAGTTGCTGAACATTTATGGAAACCGAACAGTGGATGTCTGCACAATGAGGTGGTACACTTCAGCAGTGGTGACAGAGGGTCACCTCTGCTGGTGCAGATTTTTTAATAAATGCAACATGCAAACTCTTGTTCACTGCTGGCAAAAATGATAATGGTGATGATTACGCTGGAAACTAGTGTACTGTAGCTGAGAATTTGCTCTATCAAATAGTGTTATTGCGCTCTTCATATCTGTCGTAGTTTCCATGCAAATAAATAGGAGGCATTACTTTTGGAGTTACCTACATAATCATCACTGTATTTACTTTCACAGTAAAGACTCAGATTACTTATTTAAAGTGTAACAAATTTAACATTTTTGTGGAAGAAACTTGAGATGTTCATTTACCTTTGCCAATCATGGTAAAGGAGAAACATAGGAAGTACAAAAAGATCATCTTGGAGGAATAAAATAAACACATAAAGCATAACTTAAACAGATTTATGCAAATGAGTGAAAGAACACTACCTTCGATGAGACTATCCTGTTATCTGGAAATCTCTGAGGAATGTATGCTTCAGTGCCTGGAGGTGGTTCACGATGCCCAACATAAATAGTCCGACTGTCCACCCAATTCTCTTCTCCAGCACACTACGAGAGGGGGAAAAAAAAGAAGTCATTATGTCACTTCACTCAGTATTTCTGCAGTAAGATGAGTTCCAGACTCAAGTAACTAAACATGTCCAATCAGTACATACACAGCCGTCAACATGTGACCCCTTGCATTTCTCTGTATAATCTCAAGACCACTAAAGGACAAGTTTAAGTCAATTCTCAAAACTCTCTATCTGCACCGAACACCACTTTTCCTTAGAGAGGAAACATGAAAATTACTATTCTGACTTCTTAGTTTTATAACTGAAAAAAGAAGAATGGTAACTTGGTTGTTTATTTGTAAATATCTTTGTTTTAAGAGAGAAGCCCTGTCTTCTCCAAAATACTAGCAATAACAATATCCTGAGATACACAGCAACTGTAGGGAATCATAGATTGCCAGCAAAGAACTCAGCTTGTTGTTGTATTAGGCGACAGCGAGGCTACGGGATGGATGCAAGAACATACACAGAAGTTAAGAAAAGAGACTGATCCTTTTGAGAAGTGGCTGGACGGACTGTTTGAGGGAATAGGCTCATGGCTAAAACAATTACTTAAGTTTCCTTAATAGGGTTTGCAATCTTTGTGTGCTTTTGATTTGCCTTCTATGCTCTATAAGATATTTGTAGAATTGTAGAATTGTTTGCAATGCACGATATACACTGCTTTTGATAGACATTCAGGGTATCATAGAATTCACGAAAGATTGTAACTAATATAGGGCTTAGATAGATGGATTTAGATGTGTGTAAAATTGCGTTCGCGCTGTAACGGGACAATGCTTTATCGAGCTTGGGGGAGAGGGATATGTTGTATTAGGCGACAGTGAGGCTACGGGATGTCACGGGATAGTGGCCCCCCCCCCCGGCTCTGTAATTGGACAATGCACCTTTAGGGGGTGTAGACGAAGTAGAATACGAGTGTACTTAAACGGATGCCACGTGTGATTAAACGCCATTTTGCCATTTTCCTGCTCATCATATTGGTGTGTTATGCAGTTCTTGGCCCTGATCAGGTGACTGATCAGTTTCGCAAGGGTTGATACAGCCTGAACAAAACGATCACGACAACAGCTTGTCAGCTCAGATTCCTTGCTCTTTAATGAAAGCTGCATCTGCAAGTAAATGAGCCAACGTGGAATGCTCATAGTTGCTTCATGAAACTCCACCACATTTATATTTTAATTAGTACTTCTACACTATGTGTAAAAACATACAATTTGCTGTAGACAAGCTAATTAACTCCTTAGCCCACAGTTTCACTAATTCCCATCTAAGTTACGAAAAATGCTTCAAGTACAGAATACATTTCCAATATCTTGATCTAGACAGAGAAACAAGGCATTCCCTATTTTGAAAACATTGCTAGGTAAAGAGACGAGTCAATTAAATGTTTAAGTACATAACCAATTTGAAATTAAAATCTCTGTTTTATGCTGTAATTATGTACATATGTATACTTTGTATATCCTGGTTTTGGCTAGGATATAGTTAATTTTCCTCACAGTAACTGATACGGTGCTACCTTTCAAATTTGCGATGAAAACAGTGTTGACAACATAGCTATGTTTTAGCTGGCACTGAGCAAGGTGGGATACCCTGACTCCAGGACTTTTCTGCTCCTTGTGCTGCCCTGCCAGTGAGAAGCCTGGGGGCGCAACAGGAGCTGGGAGGGGACACAGCCAAGGACAGCTGACTCCAGTCGAACAAAAGCTATTCTGTACTATAGGAACAAAATCCTCAGCAATAAAAGTTGGGAGGGAAGGAGTGCAGCAAAGTAGGATTGGGGTGGGATGGACAGGATCAGAGTTATGCTTAAGTAAAATGAATGTTCTCAAGTAGCTGTTATGTGTGATTCAGTCTCATTTTCCTGGAAATGGCTGAACATCTACCTGCCAAAGGGAATTAGCAAATTGCTTTGCTTGCATGTATAGATTTTGTGCTATTAAAACATCTAAGCTCACCTCATGAGATCTTGCAGTTTTACCTTTCTGATTCTCCTCCCCATCCTGCTGTGGAGGACTGAGCAACTGACCATGTGGCGCTTAGCTGCCCACTGGGATTAAACCACAGCAGTAAATTAGATGGAAGCTCCTTTTCTGCAACTATGTATAGTATAGCAAATACTTCCCCAAAGTGTCCCTAGGCACTGGTGCTGTTTGGCAATGTAACCACCAAAGTTACCAGAAGCAGTTTAGTAGTCAAGCGGAGCCAAAGCATCGCTCCCCAAAGCAGCTGGATGAAGTCACACAATAGTTGGCAACAGAGTTTAATCATAGCAACATATTCTCTCTTCTATTCTAATCAGTCTTATTGACAATAGCTCTGGGCAGATTTACTTTACTAGTGCAGATATGGCTGGTAAGACTAAGATAATATTTCATTTTTAAGCTTAACCAAAAACATACACTAGCTTTTCTTTCATTGGTTCTCTTCTATGTGATCATTCTGCTGTTTCATGCACAACACATGTGAAGAACAAACTTTCAATAAAAATTGTTTAAATGTACATATAAAACTCTTGTAATCCCCTGAAAACCTGAAGCAGCACTTTTACAACAGTTACCTATCTGACATGAATGCTATGTGACACAAATGGCTTTCTTTGTGGAAAGAAAAAAAATGCAAAGCAAAAGTATAGGAATAAGAGCTTCAGAACTCAGGCTGTTAACCACAGAATAGCTGACTGACCATAAAGCAAACTGTAAGGTGAATTAAGAGAAAAAACAAGGAGGGTTAAATAAAAGCAACTTGGCTGTCCCACACCTTTATACTTGAACTAGTTAGGAAAAAGCCCTAAATCATACTAATTCCTACTTATGACAGAAAACAAAGGAGTTATGTTTAGAAGCTACTGAAGGGTCTTAATTACAGAATTAAGAATAAAACTTAAAGGAAAAGACGTTTGCTTTTGTTAGCTCCTTTAATATGTACATTTTTATCTAACTCAGTAATTGTAAGGAGTTAGTTAACCGTATCATATGAATGCAAGCTACATGAAGGAAGGATGATTGATAGCCCTTCTTAAGATACATCAGAGGCCTAGTCTTAGCTTGTGCTCCTCTATCACTGACTTCAGAGGGAGGGCACAGATTTCACACGCCAGATCCTAGCAGTGGGAACCTGAAATTAGAATGTGGGTTATTCTGAAAAGTACACTAATCTTCCAGCCAGACAACTCCCACATCTCTAATTTGGCTTGTCAGAATCTCAAAAGCAGATTGCCTTCTAAATGCTTATACCACTTCTGAAGAGTAGCGAATATTCTTATAGCATGTCAAAACATTTTAGAAGTAAAGCAGTAAAAAAGCTTCCACAATCCACCTCAATTCTGTGCCAAGAGCAAAAAATCAGTGTCTGTTATCATTTTATTAGATGATATTTTTACTTTTTCAATATACCCGAATGTGCAATGTATGCAAATGATTTATTGACTCTTGGGACAAGCAGTACTTCTGGAAATGTAGGAGTGCAAGATATTCCTAAGAAGTAGACCAAATTGTACAGTGTTCATTAATTTTTCATTAAGGATATCCCAGACATCAAAGAAACACAAAGATCGTTGCTAATACAGTTAAGTGGCTGAGTTCATAGACAAATGCTTAAAGGGGTAATGGGAATACAATGCATGAATCTTTGAACATCAAGAATAAATCCCTCAGCTTCTCCTTCCCTCCACACAGACCCTGCCTGACAATTTATGTCAGCTTGACAAAGATCTCAGTTCAAATGTTTTTGGGTTTTATTTATTCATTACGATCATTTTTATTATACAGTGTAACCTGATCATTATCCTGACTTAGTTAAAATAGTCCGCTGAGAAATTACTTATCAAGCTAGGAAGCACAAAAGATAGATCTCTTTAAATTGTATTCTTCTGCACTAACATCAGTTTGCAAAGGTTTGATACCCCTGGTGTATTGTGTTACCACTAAGTAAACTAGCTTAATGTCATAGACCAGAATTTGTATCCAAAAAGAAAGGTTCTATAGAATTTACTTTAAACATGGATGTAAAAATCAAGACAAACTCTTCTGTTAGCTTAATTGGTCTTACTTTTTATTTTGAAGTGATAAAATCACTACAAAATACAACTACATAGCTTAAAATTACGTTAGATATCTCCTAACACAGAACATTTTTCCATTTCAACATGTTGACAGGAATTGGACAACATACGCACTTTACTAACCCAACTCAACAAGTCGACACAACTTCAAATCTCTCAAACATTCAAAGGCCAGACAAAATTTTGTGGGAAAGAGAGACAATATTATACAGAATCACAGAATTGTAGGAGTTGGAAGGGCCCCCTAGAGAAGACCAATGAAACTGTTGAGGGGTCTGGAGCACAAGTCTTATGAGGAACGGCTGAGGGAGCTGGAATTGTTTACTCTGGAGGAGGCTCAGGGGAGACCTCACTGCACTCTACAACTTCCTGAGGGGAGGTTGTGATGAGGAGGGGTTTGGCCTCTTCTCCCAGGCAACAAACAGGACCTGAGGAAATGGCCACAAGTTGTACCAGAGGAGGTTTAGGTTAGACACAAGGAAACACTTTTTCTCTCAGAGAGTGGTCAGGCACTGGAATGACTGCCCAGGGAGGTGGTGGAGTCACCGTCCCTGGCAGTGTTCAAGAGGCGTCTGGATGAGGAGCTACGAGATATGGTCTAGTAGCTTGTGGTAGCAATGGTAATGGGAGGACGGTTGGACTAGATGATCTTGCAGATCCTTTCCAACCTTGTGATTCTATGATCATCAAACCCAACCTCCTGCTAAAGCAGGTTCCAGTACATAAAGTAAAATGCTTTATTCAGTAAGATCACAAGGTACCTCACTTTCATGAAGCAGAAAAAGATGTTTTGGGGAAAACAGCGATGTATATCACAAAGCACGAGACCCAGAGAAATCAAGTCACAGCATTCTAACATCTAGTAACGCTAACCTACAATATTGAACACTTTGAATCAAAAATTCTTTTGCTGTTCAGCTACTTCATATGAGAACATTTGCTGAACGACACCAGGGTAATTCAAAAAAAAAAGCAATCAGATGCTGCTGTCAGTACAATGAAGTATGTTCTTTTTTTTTAATTATTTTATTTGAGTTCTATTACTTAAGCCCATTAAGGATATGGGGAAGAAATCAGAAATAAATCTTAGCATTATCTGCTTCTATTAATAGTATAAAGCTCAGCCTACTGAGACCAAGTTTCATTGGCACATCAATGAAGAAGCATTACTTAGCTTTTACGCTTTCAAGCAAGGTCAGCAACAAAGAAAGCAAAGACCAGCAACAGACTAAGTCATCCTTATGTAATGCTAAACAGAGACGTTAACAGGATTATACCCTAATACATGTATAAACTGGAAGGAAAACACCAAATATTCAGTTCTCTGAATTAAAAAAAAAAAAATCCAGCTGAGACTAGATTAAGATTCACCTTCATGCTACTCTTATCCAAATCTTTACAGAAATGCATTATCTGTAAAGACAAGGGGTTAATATTCAACAGACAACAGTGAAAAGAAGACAGACAGACAATGGCAGTTGTTTGGTGTCTTCCAAGTAAGTTCTCTGAGGTTAATTTGAAAATACCCCTCTAGCTTCAAGGAAAAAAATGAAAACAAAAGCAACACGGTAGAGTACAGATGATTATCATCCAGTCAATGTTTTTTTATTTTAGCACCTTCTAAAGATGCTTTTAGCTCATTAACTAAAATTGAGCATACCAGGGTTGTCACTACAGTGTGTAGGTCCTGGGAAAGTAACTGACCTTGAAAGATTCCAGGTCTTTCCAAGTATTTTTTGGTAAACACATTCAACTTACAGTTTGGTAATCAATGGTAGCACTGAATGACACTTCCCAACTTTCCACTTGAGCTACTAATTTGGGCATAATTGGAAAAAACAAACTTGGATTCAAAATTATATTCACTGTCCAAATAAATTAAACACAAACACTACTAAAATAGGTTCACAATGCATTAAGCACAGCTGAAAACACAGCTAAAATCCCCACTGGTCAGGCTGTAAATATATTTTGTTGGACAACATTCTCTCATACTTCTTTGCTAAATGCTTTCTCGGAAGGAGTTATAAACAGACTGCAGACTATATATAGATTTGCTAGCAGTAAATTCCATGCATCAGTTGTAACCTTGCTCACTCAGGCTACAACTAAAAGTTCTTTTATTCAAACACTTTGCATTCCTGGAGGCAAGTATGGCATCACTTTGGGTAAAACACTACTATTTTATCTCAACAGTGCAATTAAAACTATTGTTAAAATTGCACACCAAACCTACAGCTGTTCATCACCGTAGAGTATTAAGTATTAGAGGATAACAGGCACTGGTCAGCTATTAGCACTTAAAATCTGCATGAAGAATAATGGGAAAAAGATGAAGAAAATTTTCACAGGTAGAATATTTTGCTCCGATATCATTGGTTACATTCCATCAGGTAACCACAAAAAGATGAAAAAGATTCCAATTGTTTATTTAATGAAGAGAAACAACAATTTTCTCAGGTAGATGCAACTCAATGAAGTGAAAAAAAGATTTCATTCTCATTTCTATTTTCTTAAGCAAACTTCTTTAATGTATGCTGTGAGATCTCATGGTTTGGTGATCGATCTCATCTATCTCCCATCAAGTATACAAAGTACCTGTTCTTTTTCATTCGACTCAGCACCATTCTACAGGTAAATGTCAACCATCTCCCTCTGGAAACAAAGGTGCAAAGCGCAAATTCCTACCTAACCATTCTAGACCCAATCAAATCTGCAACATTTTAAAAGGTAGAGCTGGTCTCCAAATCCTAAAAAGCAGAATCCTTCAGTAAATATTACAAAGTAGACTACTTCTAAAGAAAAAAACATTTACATTTCCTCCAAGTTCCTCACTAGTTAGAACAAATGAGAACATTTGTTCTCACCAAAGCAAATATTCCAGCTTCTACAAAATATGAACATTTTAATACAAATTTATCTTTGCCTTCCACATCATGCCTCCTTGAGCAGCACACTCAGAATAAAAGGTTTCTGAGAATATTCTAATACAGTTACACTCAAATGATGTCATGCTAGTTTGCACAATTATACTTTAATATAGCCCTTTGTAGAAAGTCATTTTCCTTTGATTTTCAGTTTAGAATGCCACATTTAACTGAACACCACCTGTACTTAACAGATGACAACACAGAATTATAGAATGGTTTGGGTTGGAAGGGACCTTTAAGATCACCTAGTTCCACCCCCCTGCTATAGGCAGGGACACCTCCCTCTAGACCAGGTTGCTCAAAGCCCCATCCAGCCTGGCCTTGAATGCTTCCAGGGAGGGGCCATCCACAACCTCACTGGGCCACCTGTTCCACTGTCTCACCACCCTCACAGTAACGAATTTCCTCCTAATATCTAGTCTAAATCTACCTTCTTCCAGTTTAAAATTGTTTTCCCTCATCCTGTCACTACCTGCCCTTATAGAAAGTCCCTCCCCAGCTTTCCTGTAGGCTGCTTCAGGTACTGGAAGGCTGCTATAATGTCCCCCTGTGCCTTCTCTTCTCCAGGCTGAAGAGCCCCTGCTCTCTCAGCCTCTCTCAGCTTTTCCCCATAGGGAAGGTGCTCCAGCCCTCTGATCATCTTCGTGGCCCTCCTCTGGACCTGCTTCAACAGCTCCATGTCCCGCTTCTGTTGGGGACCTTCTCCTCAGGGCTTCTCTCAAGCCATTCTCAGCCCAACCTCTATCTGTGCTTGGGATTATCCCGACCCAGGTGCAGGACCTGTTATGATCCCCTTAAAGTTACAGTAATTCTGTTTCAAATATATAATATCTAAACCAAATTTTTCAAGCAAGAGTAAGATCTTTCAGAATTCTTCAATTTAAACTCCAAATTTTGTTTTGTGCTGGACCACAAGGTGTAATTATTTGTGATGCCTGTGATTTGAAAGAGAAACAATATTGCAAAAATAGCAGTGTGGATAGCAGACAGACTAGAGTCAGAAGTCCTGTCTTTTTCACACGTGATCTTCAACATGTTTCGAGGAATTATCGGGATGGTGGCAAAAAGACCTGTAAAATACATGAATGAGTGCATGCTTTTGCTTCATTTGTTTTCCTTCCTCCCACTGCAAGGGTTCTGACACATTCTGCTCCTTGCTATCTGCGTATCAATAAGATACAAGGGCAGAGAGAGAAATGCCATGCCTCTCTGTACATCTCCCTGACCCCATTCAGGAAGAAATGCTACATGGAAATCCTATCAAGAGTGTCTCAATTGCAATTAGAAAAGCAAATGAGAAAAACTATACTAAGTAGAACCATAAGAGAAGCTAGAAGGGAAAGTATCACATAAGATACCATACTATGTAGCTTTGTCACTTATAAATTATAAATTAAGTTTATATCTAGAGTAGTACCACACCAACAAATTCAGCTTTGCGCACAAATCTTACAGGTCCTTTTGTTGCTATCAAGAGCTGCAAAACAAGGGCAACTCTATTTCCTGTTAGGTAACTAAACACCACACTGCCCTGCCAGCCAAACTCAGAGTGTCTGTAAATATACTTTTAAAGAGAGCACTTCATAGATGCTTCAGAACGTGGGTTATTTTACGATCTTGGTTGCCAGGAAATAGAACTATTTCCAGTAATTCATCAAGAAGCATTTGAGATGGATCAAAAATTTTAAGACAGAAGAGAACAGAATGGTTCTGTTGGAAGGGACCTTCAAAGCTGACCTTTTAAATTCAACCACCTGACCAGTTTGGTGCTGACCAAAAACTTACAGCATGTTGTTGAGGGCATCGTCCAAATGCCTTTTGAACACTGAGAAGCATTGAGCATCAGCCACCTCTCCAGGAAGCCTGTTTTAGTGTTTGATCACCCTCGTGGTAAAGAAATGTTTCCCAGTGCCCAGCCTGACCCTCCCCTAGTGCAGCTCTGTGCCATTCCTGTCCTGCCATCAGTTCCCAGGAGCAGAGCCCAGCACCTACCTCTGCTTCTTCTTCTCAGGGAGCTGAGCTTCCTTCTCAGCCTCCTCTTCTCCAGACTGGACAACCGAAGCACCCTCAGCCTCTCCTCATAGGACAAGCTTTCCAGCCCTATTACCAGCTTTGCTGCCTTCCCTCCTCTGGAGGCTTTCAAGAACCTTAAAATAGTTTTTATAGTGTGGAGTCCAAGAACTGCATGCAATATTCAAGATGAGACCACATCAATACAAAACACAGTGGAAGAAACCTCTTTTGACCAGCAGTCCTTGCTGTGTTTTATGCACCCTAAAAAGCAGTTTGTCTCCTTGGCTGCCAGGGCACACAGCTGTCAGCAGCACCCCCACATCCCTTTCAGCCAAACTGCTCTCCAGCAGGATCCAGCATTTTCCTTTGAACTTCACGGTGTTGCTGGTCTCCCAGTATCACAATCTATCTAGAGCCCTCTGTCAAACCTCTCCAGAGAGTCAAAAACTCAGCATTCTAGTTTAGTATGAACTACAAAAATGAGAATGCACTCCAGTCTTGCATCCAGATCATTGATAAAAATGTTGAACAGGACTGGCCTCAGAATTGAGCCCTGGGGAATACCACTGACTGTTCCTAGCCAGATGTAGCCCCATTCTCTTCAACCCATCGAGCCAGTTCACAATCCAGCATATTGTGAACCTGTGAATCTCACAGTTGGACAATTTCTCTGGACGGATGCCAGGAGGGAAGATCTTACTGAAATCCAGAAAGATCATGTCCACCATCTTCCCTTTCTCCGTCATGCAGGTGACCTTACAGAAGGAGGTTAAATCATTAAGGCAGGACTTTCCCTCCATGAATCCATGTTGACTACGCCCAGTAACAGCTTTGTTCTTTAAGTGCCTTTCAATATCTCTCCAGCCAATCTTCTCCATAACTTGAAGTGAGGTTAGGCTAATAGGTCCGTAGTCTCCTGGGTCTTCTCTCATTCCCTTTTTGTAAATGTTGACTAGAAAGTTAACTGATGAATACAGATTATAAAGAAAGAGGCAGGAGGGAGGAAGGCAAGCAGTGGTTCTTACTTATTTTTGAACGAGTAAAAATAAAATTCACAGATATAAACTGTTTTCTTTGGAGATAAAATGATTAAGAAAAAAAAAAAAGAAATAAGCAAAGTAGCTGCTATAAGCCTTTCCTAAATCACAATACATATAGAGACAATACTGATAAGATCAGATGCAACTAAAAGCCATTAAGCGATGTTCTTAGAGTAATTTTGGGTTATTCAAGGAGGACACATTCTAAAAATACAATTTAAATTTAGAGCAGTAACTTTACCATCAGCCTTCACTTGGGTATAATCAGAACTGGCCAAAATGACGAAGTTCTATGAAAGGATTTTAGCAAACAATAAAAGTAATATTCAATTTATCTGCCCGTTCTTTGTTCGAACACTCACGGAAGTGCCACTCTTCCTTCAGTGAGCACAAGAGAAAGAACTGTTTTTGTACGGTAACTATCTACTTGCAACACGATGGTAGTCTTGCCAGACTCAAGCCAAAATCTTACTATGACTACACCTAAATTCAGAAAAAAAAAATAAGAAAAAAAAGAAGAGAGGAAGACTCATTTCTAGATTTCTGGTAGACATTTCAGAACAAAGCTAGTTACGACATGAGACCATGAGCTTGTAAACCTCATGCGGCTGTGTGATCTAGCTTGACACACTGAAGTTTCCCTCCAATCCATATTACAGCAATTTATGCTTTTTTCCCATGATTATTTTTTAAATAGGCTGATACTGATTTTTTTTTTTTTAATTAAAAAGTATTGTAAGGTATCATGCAGCTACATCTGAACCTAAAACAGCCGCTAATTGCAAGAACTCACTGTTGTGACTGGTCAGTTCTTGTAGTAAAAAGGCATTTTCATTCCTATGTGTATACACCACTAGTGAAACTGATTCTGGCAGAGAGAAGGTGGGATATTTTGTCATATCACTTTATGTTCTAGTAAGTTTAATAACTTGTAAAATGATGGTCTTCCAGGCAGTTGAGGTAGTTGGTGGTGATGGAACATCCAAACATTGTTACATAAACTGCTCTACCCCTAAGGCCTAAAGCTTCAGAATGTTATTTGTTGTACTGGAAATCTATCAAAATAGTTATTGTAAACTTACTTATATCTTAATACATCTTTACATACTTACTTAGTAAATACTTAAGTGTATGTTTTAAATAGACAGTGACTTACTGTGCAACACCTTTGTTTTCTTTGCTACACATAGACTAATTACATGAAAGCACATTCAATTCTTAGACCGCTAAGACAGCTGACAATACACTGTTTACTTCATCTAATGATCTCTTAGCAAATGCTGTTTTAGCCTACTAAATCACTATCATAATCCAGTTTATGAAACATTATCTGTTTTGGAATATCATTAGCACGTATTAAATTATATACATTTCAAGTATTATATGCAACTAGAACAAATAGCAAAACACAATGTTCCTATTACACTGAGCATCACGTATGCAGAAATGAATTCCCCACAAAAATTTCTAAGTTGCTGAAGGCTTACTATGTTGGTAAAGTTGTCCTTTTTTTCCCCTTCCCCCATTAAGTACTGCTTATTGCAACACACCACTAAAGGTGACTTTTTTGGAAGTATTTATCTGCATTTCAGCGTCTCAGTGTAGGCCTGTATTCTAACTTGGGGTGCAAGTTCATCAGAAGCAAATTTCTCAAGGAAAAGAAAAGAAGGAGAAAACATTACATAGGTGCTGTTAGTACAAGTTTGTTTTTTCCACACCTATACAGAAAAACCTGAACCTTTAGTCAAAATGTGACCCTTGCTAATTCTGCTAAGTTCAGAATGAAGATCCTGCTCACTTAATTCAGTTCCAAATGTATTGCCTCTAAATAATGCATAAATAATACCCACAGAAATAAAAAGGTAAAATACAAATGACATCCCCTCTCTGTCTCCCCATAAGTGGTATGTTTATTGACAGCCTGCAAACCTTGGCATTAGTTAAAATGACAATATTAGACAAGTTTTTACTATGGGCAACTGTGCTTCCCATATCCTCTGTGCTATAAATTGTCAATTATTTACCTCACTTTCTCTCACGTGTAATTGGTTTCGTGAGCTATTTAAAGTCACATCATAATGTGATTTTATCATCATGACTCCATTTTGAACAAGTCTTGTATTCATAGCACAAAAATAACTTGACAGTTCAGAATGACAAATGGTTATTTATTGTTAGAAGCTGCTTAGTATTTTCCTTTATTTTTTATTTTTTTTAAGTTCTGTGTACCAGCATCAAATCCCACGTTAGGTAGATTTCAGTGAATAACAAAGCACACAGCCTACTTGGATATGGGAAAGGATCCTAAATACAAATGGTTAAAAAGGTTACTGAAACATTTACTTGGAGCTATTTGAGTTTCGACAAGCTTCAAACTCTAACACAGCCATACAATTGTATTCCAGTCCAACTCCAGCACACTAAAGCAATATAAAATATTAATCATTCCTTGCAATACTGCCAAGCAAAGTCCTATGTTGAACTACTTAAGGGAAAAGGTGATGTGTTGATTCAAGTACAGACTCACAAGTTTTATTTTACAATTTTACCTACCATCATATAGACGCTGCTGATGAAATAACATCTGGTACAACCCCTACACATAAATAGGCCTTTTTTTCCAAGTTTTCTTAAACTAGTAGGCATAAGGATAATAAATCTAATTAAAAAAAATGTAGTGTTCTTGTTTTTCCATCAGTAACTCATGGTATTGAAGGACTTTCATCATCCTTGGGTGTTAGCATGAGGATCATGAGTAAACCTACTCGTAAAACATAAAAACCTTTGACACCAATACTGATGAGAGTTTTAGAATCCTTTGTTCCTCAAGTGCAGTGAAAACGTGAATTGAATTAAGATTAAATATTTCTTAAAAGTTCCTTTGATGCACTGAATTTTTCAATATTTACTTTTATTCAGAGAACAGCCTTAAGGATTTGCAACTGACCGGTGTCAAGTACAATGAGGTTTCGTGACTTGTTATATTTACAAACATCAAAAGATTTATTTCAAGGACCGACACTTCTACAGTAACCAGTCCAATATTTTTTAAAGTAAACTGTTCTCTACTATATGCAGTATCATAAGTTAAATGTTCATATAAAATGAGCATTTTATATTCCAGCTTTTTACTTTGCCATATATATTGCCAGAAAAATGTAAACAAGTTTTCAAAAAAAAAAAACAACTAGCCTACAATACCAAATAACAACATTAATCTGACTAGACAGAAACTAGTGCCAGCCACTTAACAGCCAAACTTATAGAAAACAAGTTCAGGCACTGAATTGGTAACTCAAACTCAGATACCTGACTGACCAGTGAACATTACGATACATTAAGACAGGACACAGGAAGTCAAGCACAGACTTTCACTTTTAAACATCTTAAACAGGCTCATGAAAGCTAGGTGAAGTTTAAATTAAAATATCATTAATAACTCAGAGGGAACTTCTGATATAACAAAGAAGTTGCCGGGCTGGAATGGGCTGTGAGCAACTTTATCTAACTGTCGATGTCCAACTGTCCTGCTAAGAACAGGGATGAGACAGGGGTTGAAACCAGATGATCATTATGGTCCTTTTCAACCCAGGCAATTCTATGACCTTTAAGGGTCTCTTCCACCTCAAACAGCTCTATGATTCTAAGGGTGAGGAACACTCAAGTATAACACTTATCCAACATATATTTTTTTAGTGCTACGCAAGGCACTACAAGTTGATTCCCAATGACTGGTAAGCCTATGTAGATAAACCATACTTATAAAATACTATTAATAAAAGCTGTAATGATAAACAAGAAATTCATAACAAGATCAATATGGTATGCTCAACACATGTGATGTAAGGTTCCAGTACGCTCAGTCCTGTGTCAACGACCGTCTCCTGAAATAAAGCACAGAAGCGGATGACATAAGGTTGCCAATAAATATTCTACTCAACACTGAGAAACTGCTACAAAGATCACAGAGATTTCCAAGCTGAATGCCAGACACAGCTTCAGCATTCATTTTTAATACATGTAGCAGGTGTATGGCATTGATTTATTCACAAAGAACATTTTCATCTTTTGGTCCTAAGATATTTTCCCCAAGTCTGATGTGCTGCATGTATCATACTGCATATTATTATAAGAAAACAAATGTGTGTTTATTATTCTCTTCCTAAGATTGTGTTTTATGAAGTAAAGCACTTTTTGTTTTAGTTTGGTTTTATTTGTAGGAGAAAAAGGAAAATTAAACGGCTTGAAAATTAAGGCTTGGCCTAATTTTTAATACTGCTTATCACCTGCACATCTTTAATTTTGTTACAAAGTAATGACTGAACACTGTGATCGACAGGAAAATGGAACTCTATTTTTAACCTGCAGTCAGGTTTTACTGAAGTACTAAAATCTCAAGCGTATGATTTATACTGTCATGCTGTGAGGGTGGTTAAACACTGAAATAGGCTGTCTACAGTGGCTGAGGAGTCTCTGTCCTTAGAGATACTCAAAACCATACTGGACGAAAACCCAAGCAATCTGCTCAACCTGCTTTGAGCAGAAGCGTTTGACTAGACACTCTCCTCAAGTCCATTCCTGAAGCCAAGAGACTGGCCTGAACTGTGGACGTGCATTCAAAGCATGAAGGATAAGGTCACCATAAAGACTGTGAGATAAAAATGATTATTTTAGAAAAAAAACTGTGGCCACATCCCATTTTAAAATGCAAGTCTCACACTGCAACATTTTATCTATAGCTCAGCAGGCGAGCTTCTAAATAATGCCACAGGGTTTGATGTCAATATAATTAGAGAACATGGGAAACAAGCCTTTGATACTTCCAGTATTTCATTTTATTCATCCATGGGAGAAGAAATGTCTGCATTCAACGTCAATACAACAAGATTTTTCCTGCATGAAGGACACAGAACATCAAGATATTTCTAAAGAGAGACTTCTCTAGCAAGTCTGGAATTGTACTGTACACTGAGATTAACGTATTCTGAGCTGCAACGATTTTGACAATAAAGGCAAAAGAGGTTATACAGCTTTGTCTGGGATGAGACGATAAGAGTAATCTCAACCTCCACATGTCTGCCATTCAGTGATACAGAAAAGGTTAAACAATCCTTCTGATGTCGCAACCTTCTGAGGTTTCTATTCAGCCAAAATAGAACATACATAAAAACAAGAGAAGGCATCTACTTCTAGGCCTTGATTTACTGCTGTGATTTCTTTGATGAGCGGAGGGGTAAATGTGAGCTGTTAAAATACAATACCCTGTTAAAATAAAATAAAAAAAAGCCTGTGGTTAGATATCCTCTGCTATGAAAATCTCTAGAGGCTCCAGCAATCTGAGAAATGCCTCCTGTTCACCCCCGTAAGTGTACCCCACAACATTAATTCACATCAGGTAAGACATAATGAACTAAAGAAACGTTCCTCAGACTTTGAAGGCTGGTATTTCCATCTGCCACTGCTTCCATTGGTCAACAAGAAGAAAAAAACCCACCAAAATACATCATGTTCTCAACAGAAGACTCAAGAAAACCAACATTGGCCAAGAGCATCTTACAGAGGGTTGGCAGTCTCTCAAATCCCCAGGCCCTTAAAGAACCAAGTCTAGAGAAAATCAGGCTTACAGATATTCTCTAACTATCTTAGGGGCAAAAAAAAAAAAATGGATATGAAAGAAGAAGTGCTACTTCAACTGCAGAATAAATCAAAACCATTGATATTACCTATTATAGTCTCCTGTATTTGAAAAGCTAAGGAAATCACAGTCTAAAACAGGTAATCATAAAAAGGGGAAAATAACCTACTTAGCACATTTTTTTTCCCTATAGCAACATTTGTTTGTCTTAAAATACATATGTACTTAAGAAATAGAGTTATTGCAACAGCAGAGAAAATATTTTTGCTTTCTTAGTATTATCATTTTGAAAATGACTCAGTAGTCTGATTTTCTTTTTAAATATTTAGCTGTTATGCCCAATATAACTCATCTGTTCCCAGAAAAGAGTTGTGCATGCTCCTCCCCCAGTCTGTCTCTTCCGATTTGGCCAGGAATTCCTGGAACCAGTCCAAGGAACAGAAAACAAAATTGCAAATGCTCAGCTGCTGCACAACTGGGCTACGAATGGCAATGAGGAATTTAAAACTAGCTTGTCGTGCTTTTTACTTATTTATTTTCATTCCCACATCTAAGAAATAGTGTGAGTATCAAATACTCTTTTATACTATAATACTTATTGCAAATATTTCTTATTTAGAAAACATATGGCCATAGTAATTCCATACTTTGAGTCCGACTTCCATATTCATAGATCCTCTCTCAAGTCATGACAGATTCACTGAGCAATATGGTCTGACATCAAAGTTAAATCAAACTTCAAAACTAGTGATGCTCTAAGCAGAGGTTTAGATCAAACAGCTTTCAGATAGAAGTTTAACTTGTTGCACAAAATCCCAGACAAAAACATACAATTCAGGTGATTTTAGGAAAGGTAATTGTACACTATGTCTAAAACCAGACACCAGGAGTTAACAGAATACCAGGTCATTTCCGTTAACAACCGTTTATAAAGCCTAAACATTGCAGGCCTCATCCTATTATTTATTCTTTTCTAAACCTCAAGCCTTCGAAGGCAAAGCTCAGATTATATCAGAAATCAATTTTCTGTACCCATTTTTGGAGAAAAAAGCCAAGAAGATGTGAAAAATCATTCTGTAATCATATTAAAAACATATAATCTGAATGAATGAGGCATGCTTGGCTTCTGCGTAAGGGTACATGATCAGTCTCGTACTATCTGCATGTTTACAAGGGATTTGGACTAAATGCTGCACAATTCCAAACACGCATCCCACAGCACAATGCTGCAGGCAGAAAAGATGGAGCAAGATACCAAACCTCTGCTGCCACAAATAAAACTCCAGGTGATATCTCGAGGGGTGTTACTACAAATAAGATAAACTAATTCTTTGCCAGTGCCCACTTGGTAGTAAAGTGTCTTACCAGAGTTATTTCTTCTAATACTTATTCCTCCCCATCCCCAGTATAAGATATAATCTAAAAACAAGAAAGACAATTTCAGGTGGAAAAGTAATTTACTTTTGCCTTCTATAAACAATTATTCTTTGTTTTTAAGAGGCATTCTATTGGAAAACTCCTTGGAAATAAAACAACTGCATTTAATAAAAGCAGATGAAATTTCTAAGCACAGATCTTGACTTCAATTCTCTAATCATGCATAGTACACATGCATTTGTGGTTTTGTCTTATAAAAAAACAGGTATGACTGAAAACAAGGAAAAGAGAAAACACTTTCTTACTTTACATTACTTTACTTTACTTACTTGCTTTTGACGCCTTGCCACAGCTAGCAAAATCAGTTACCACATACAACAACTACGCCTCAGAGCTAAATAGCTGCTTCAAGTCTAGTGCAGAGAAAGGTCAGGAGATTACCAGTTACCCTGTTTCATTGTTTTGTGTCGGTTTTTCCCCTAGCACACATGGCTCCTAAGGAGTCAATTGTTCCTTATAAAGTTGAACTGAAATGAAGGAAGTATTCTGGTTGTAAGAGATAATTACTTACTTTGTTTCTTAACGTAAGTTGATTAAGTGCTTATGTAAGAGGCTATCCGGTGGCAGCTGGAACATCTTACTTAGGCTGAGCCATTGCCTATAGCCGAGGCAGTGCTGTGTAGTGGAAATGGAACTCGAATTTCCTTTCAGCGGCAGATAAAGTCACGGCTCATGCCAGCCTGACAAGTTCTGGCACATATAGAAAATAAGGATATTATAAGGCTAGCTCTATCACAGGTGAGCTAAATGTTCTGAATTGAAAGAAAAAAAAACTACAACTCTTAATGAGATGTATCGTCAGAAGACAATTAAAACAATCTAGAACATAGTTTTGTTTCTTCATATTTGCCACCCACTGAGAAGGAAGAAAACTGACTTCAGATACAAATCTCTGGAGACAAAACCTTTGGATGTTTTTGGGAGGACACTGATGGAAACTTGAAGCAGATAATGACTTAAATGCAGGGAAATTCTTCTTCAAAGTTTTTTTGTTTCTGTTTTTTGTTGTTGTTGTTTTACCAACAAAAGTTGGAGAGTGTAGAAGATATAGCAAAATGTATTTGCCCTTAACATTAATCCTTCCAAATAAAAAGTGTTGAAATCTTACAACCACCATCTATACCAAAGGCCTGTGCCTCTAGATTCATATAATTTCAGTGCGCAATAAAAACACTTCATGGAGACAAGTTCAAGACAGATTTTGTTTGCAGGCATCTGCACATCATACACAGGATCCTCTCCCGAATCACCGTCCCTTGTAAATGGAGTAAAAATAAGAAATAACTCATCCCATTGGCATGAATCAGCTTGATAAAAAACGAGAACTGATAAGCTTGAGTAAGTCACAAGTTAAATTGTCTGCATCAGAACCCGTACCTTTCCATTACATTTACCCTATAAAAAGCGATAAAATGAAGTCTCAGCACTAGATCAGTGCAAAAGTTTGTCCCTGTACATAACAATGCTGACATCAGACTGTTAAAAAAAGAACCAATACAAAACACTGATCTGCATGCTGTCATGTACTCCATGGCATCACAGGAGAAAGACTTGGAAAATGCTGCAAGAAGAAAGGCTTGCTATGCACCAAATGGGAGTTACACTGACCCAATGGCCCCGTACAAACTGCAGTATTTCTTCAAAAGCTGCTTACTTTTCTATAGAACTAAACAATCCTAAGTTCCTTCACCACAATCTTCAAACTTACTGTAAAAATTTGATGTTTTAGAAAAATATTCAAGTTTTGAGTATTTATTAAATGACTAAGAATGTTTCATTCAGATCAACAACAAAAGTAACATTTTTCTCCAAGTATTATTTATGTCCAACTAACGAAGCGGCTTGCTTCAGATCTTTTGAAAGCATGCAGAGCTTACAGCCATGTTCTTTTTCTTTGGGTGCATGGCAGCAAATGAAAAAAAACCAACGTGATCAGTTTCAGAAAAAGCTCTTGTTCTTTTGCTCAGGAAGCTGAAATAGGATGAACTTCAGAAGAGTTTTCTTTTCGTGCATGTACCTAAAAGGAAGCGAGCGACGCAACAGAGACTGAAAGGACAAGGCAGTGTGAAGCAACTCATGCTGGGGAACTTGCCTCATCTCACAGATAGCCACACCTTCCAATTAATGCTCAAGCAAGAAATTCTGCCTACTATCAAGAACACAGAAACAAAATATAGGGAAACTGTACACCTGAATTGGTAGAAGACAGAAGTAATTTCAAGGACAAAAATATTTGGTAGTTGAAGCCTGAAACTATTGCACTGTTGAATATTCATATATCCAACATGTTTTCAAGTGTATAAACAGGTTATCACATCTTAAAAAAAATTACAAATATTAGTAAGATCAATTTCAACCTACAAGGTATTTAAATCTCAGATCATAATGCACCAAACAGCCCAGAAGGTTTCTGTTTCTCTCCATTTAATTCACATAAACTTAGTCTCCCTAATTCTCAGATAGTCCCTCAGGCTTTTCCCTGTATTCTCTCTAATATTTAAACAACTAACTTCGTGTAAGTACCAAAAAAAGCAAGAAATAGTATACACCACTGCCACTCTTAATGGCATAGAAGTCTGCTTACTCCTGATGTTTCCATTTTTAACATTACGGACTTATTTGAGGTAAGTGAAGTGTTTAGAAATCCTTTTATGCCTCGTTTATACATCTGCACAGATATGAAGCTGGACAGATGGGAAAGGATTTTCCTCAGATGTAATGCTAGCTAGAAAGCGTATGGGTAAAAAAAAAAACAACAAAACTCCATCTGTTAATAAATGCTTCAGTTTCAAGATGAAATTGAACATGTTTCCCTGTTTTTATCCTTTAATATAAACTATCTTGCTTCCATCTCGTAGTGGAGATATCAGTCCAAGCATTTCTAAATATTTTAAAGAACGCAGTGCTAGGTTTGCCAAATATTCAATATTTAGGAATACTCTCATGACCATTATGTAAGATATCCCAGTCTTGGTATACTTCAAGGAAGCAGCCATATACACGAGCCACTCATTCAGTTAAGTTTCACAACATTTCCAGCCCAAAAAAGGGAAGTACATAGGCTCCATTTTTTTTCCCCTAATTTAATCATATTGGGACTTTGCTAAACAAATTTAATAGAAGACTGACTGGCAAAAGAAGTGAAGAGGGCCATATAATAGAAGAGGTTAGACTTACTTAATAAGGGACTTTCACTATTCTAAGATTCTGATGACACAAATATTTGCTCTTGTCACAGAGAATATAATTTTCCCCTTCCATATGTACACAAGAGTATATATAAATTTGAAAACAAATCAAACATGTCTTAGCAGAAGTCAAAAGTATTTTTTTTTTTTTTAATGTGACTGAGTTTGAGCAAAAGTCCTACAGTGATTGAAGTCATAGAGCAGCTAATGAAAAGCAATCATAAATCTTCTTCAAGGCAGCCTGAGGTTAGCTGCAATGTTTATCTTTTGTTCTGTGATAAGACTTGCACTTCACGGACCAACATTTGCTCTAAACGACATACTCAGCTACAACTAAGTTAATACAGAGTTACACAGAAGAGTGAAAACATGACCTAGTCTCATAGTGCTATTCTGTTTAATCTCAATTTTTTGCCACGTCTTCAAATCTGAGCTTTCTAAACTCTGTGGATCCAGATTCGTCACTGAAACAGTTAAACTACCATTACTGCAACTGATAACACGGAACAACGCAGCCTGTCTCAGCATCAAAAAGACAGTATGTCAATACCAGGTGTTGCATTGATTTAATCACTTCACTTCAAACAGTAAGCCCGAAGAAAATTAAGTAATCATTAGTCTTTGAAAGCCCTTTCCTTTATGTAGCATCAGTTAAGTCGACTGAAATTTGGACAGTGAGTTTTGCTGTTGATGTTTTTAAATTAAAAACATATTTAACTTGTATTAATGGGCTTCTAAAACTCATTTACACTTCTCTTAGATTGCCTTTGTCATCTGCACTGGTACTGAAATAGCCACAATTTAACGAACTCCCTAAATATAAAATAGTTTGAAGGTCTTCCAATATTGTATTTCACTTTAAAATACTACACACTTAAACTGCAGATGGCAGGTTTGATCACCCCAGCAAAATCTTACGCCTTTCCCAGTTTATATAGAGAACCAATGTTTAGTCAGTTTTCTGTTTCAGGCTCTCCAACATCAGTTAAACGATCACACGGTGAAAGATCTAAGAACACTCTGATTCTTTTGAAATCTCTCCAAAAAGGCTATTCTTCTTTTATTGCTAGGTTGTCATTATTGGTTGGTGCCATTTCCTTCAAAATGAAGTAGCTCTAAAACTTATTGATTCGAGAAGCTCCGCTTCAGTTCACATTAAATTCAGACAAACAATGAAATGTATTGGATTGTCCAATGACCTTAGTTCAAAAAATTCTCTAGGTCAAAGAACAATACTAGAGTAAGAGTAGAAGTCACCCTGGTGATTCCTTAAAATTAATAAATGAATGATAAGGCCAATATTAAGCTCATGTAATTTTTAAGTCATAAAAGTATTATGAAGCAACACATGAAATTGTTACTGTTGTTACTGCCCAGCCCAGATCTCCTTTACTCACATAACAGATCACAGCTTTTTCAAGTTACCTCCAATTACAGCAACTACTTCAAGTGATGAAAATAAAAGATTAAAAAAATTGAATAGGAGATGTTCATTTTGGGACATTCTGGAAATCATTCCCTCTCCAGTCATTTTACTTTCCCTGCTTGAACCCTCCAGAAATAGTCAATTTTCTCTTTGAATATGGCTATTAACATTCAATACAATGTGAACCAAATTTACAATCCTACACTGTGTCTTCAAGGCAACATATGACAACACAGAAGCTTCCATTTGCAAGCTCACTGCTTCTTCCTGACAAAGAAAAAATAGAGGGGGGAAAAAACATATTAAAAAGTACTTCTGTTTGGTTGGAATTAGAGCTTTTTTGCTCTAGAAAAGTCAGCTAGTTTGTGTGAAAGAATGCCATATCAGCCTAGCACTTAAAAACTGACTTGAATCATAGAATCTTGTAAGTGGGAAAGGACCCATGTATGGGAACTGCTGAATCACGGCCTGAACCTCTGATTGAGCACCTGAGGCGAGCACTGAGTCAGCCATGGGAACACAGGTGAAGGCAATTCAGCTGTGTGACCGGAAGGGGTGGAGCCAGGCTGCACCTCTCCTAGACCCCATTTAAGGGCTGGCTGCCACTGAGGAGGGATCTTTCTCTGGAGATTGCTCCCTTTGGAGTTTTTTTCTGCAAGTGCGAGCAATTCATTTATTTTTGATTACCTCTTTCCACCATGATAATCCTTCTGGTTATACAGCCTCTAAAATACCAGCCTAGCCATGCCACTCTGCTAATTGTATATTTGTTGATTGTACAACCCATGAGGATCATCTCTCTCCTAGAACACTTGATCTACTCAGTCTGTACACTTCTTCAGCTATATACAGTATCAAACCAAGCAGCCAACTAGCTGAAAAGAAATTAGAAGTCAAACAGAAAAAGAACTAGACTTTGAGCAAACAAACCACGAAGCATGATCTCAGGCTCTAGGTGGATCCGTTTCCAAGGTCAGAGAAACTTTAATAACTGACCTCCAAGAACAAGTGGAAGAGAAGCCCTAGCAGATAACAGTACGCAGCATCCAAGGGAAAAGGTTCTTTGGCCACAGACTCTTATTTACAAAAACAAAATAAAAAAATGCGACTAAATGTATTAATTAAGCAAGTTGTCACCTAAGCTTGATGCTATCACACAAATCCTTTCTGTGCAATAACTATTACTCCTACTGAAGTTCTTGATGGTTCTGCAACACGTTAGCCATGATAGCAAACATAGTTGAAGCTGATCAAGTGTGGATAACTTTCCATGTGATGCATCAGAAATGAAGACCTACTAGACAGAAACAGGAGAACACATTAGTTCATGCTTTACAAAATCACATAACTGTAGGGGCTGGAAGGGACCTCTAGAGATCCTTAAGTCCAATCCCCTGCAAAGCAGGCTCCCTAGACCAGGTTGCACAGGTAGGCGTCCAGGTGGGTCTTGAATATCTGCAGAGAAGGAGAATCCACAACCTCTATGGGCAGCCTGTTCCAGAGTTCCCTCACTGTGAAGAAGTTCTTATGCGCATTTGTGCAGAACTTCCCATGCTTCAGTTTGTGGCCATTTTCCCTTGCCATATTTATGCATAACCGTAACAAGGTGATGGCAAAGAGAGAAAGTATATCTGCAAGAACTAAGCACAAACACTCCAGGTTTTATCGTAGGCATCAGAAAGGAAGACTTTTCAATCACAACATCGTTACAGAGTGCTACGCAGTGTCAATTTAAAAACAAATTTAGGGTTTCAAGTATCCTGTGCAGTTTCATTCCTAATAGTGTTCAAAGCAATATGATCTAAGCAGCTGTGATAGGAATTATTTAGGATTATTCTAGAAGAAAAAGCTTTTATTAATAAAAATGGTTCCTCTTTCATGAGGGGAAAAATAAGCCATAGCATAAGCTGCGAAGTCACCCACACATAATACAATAAGAAGCATCCTCATATGCAATGTGTCACTTGCTCAATATTTAATATATTTTCAATTGCCATAACCTAGATGCATGGAAAGTGAAACAAAGCATAGAACACAAGCTGAACAAAAAAGAAAGTTTCTTTTGTAAGACATATGAAAGGACCTCTAAACACTACTTGCAGTTTCAACCCTACATATTTTATTCCCTCAAGGCAGCCATGCATTAGTTCTTTTTCCTTAAATACAAGCATTTTAATAAAACTCTCCTCTGAGCTTTCACTGTTCATATTACTCATTTCAGTCATTACAAGTCCCCTTCTATTCTGTTTCCCTGTTGAAGTGTTTTTCTATATCCACACTAAAGAAAGGCTTCCATCAAAGTCAGTCTCACACTGTGTTCTTGTAACCAAGCAGGCTCATCCTGTGCTTTGCCGATATACAACTGTTATACAAAAGACCAAAAATCTGACCATCAGAATGGCTTTACATCATTAATCTTCCAACTGGAGATTAGAGTGAATCAACACAAGACAGCAGCCTTTGTGGTATCATTTTGATAAAGAGCAACAGAACCTTGAGCCAGGCCCAGCGTCAGACCAGCAGCACGTAGCGCTGTGTTCTGATTTTGTATCAGTCCCAAAAAAACGATTAGGAGTGCTACATGAACTGTTTTGTTTGGGTTTCTTTTAACCCTATTCTACAAATAGAAAATCTCAAGGCTGATATCATCTTTTCTTCTAAAAAAGAAAGAAATACATCCCATAACCCTGCATTTCATCACCGCAAAGCCAAATGAAATTCAGAACAGAATAAATCAGGTTTCTTTTTGTGGATAAGTGCCTTGAAACAACGACCTGGAAGCTGCAATCTGCCAAGTGGACTTTGGTGGTATAAAACCACGTGCCCAGATCCTTACACTGATCTCTTACAATGCCAGGCAAAAAAAAAAGTCAAGCAAATAGATGAACTGGTAGACATTCAGCTGGTAGACAGCATGCTGGCCAGCAAAACAAAGGCAGCAACAGGAGTAGAATAAACAGAGCTAGGGCATGGGGGAAAGTAGGATCATCCATTTCACTGATTATCTTATTCCCTGCACAGTTCTGGCTTGTGTTCATAACCACATCATAGAATGCCTAGGAACAACCTATGGAATGACACAAGGTAAAAACTATTTCCCCACCAGATGGTATGGATGAGTTCACCCTTTTGTCAGGAAAATGGTTTTTGCTATAGGGTGGGACACTTCTCCCTTGGAAGAAATACACTGACCAGACTGCTCTATTTACTAGTATGAAGATGACCAGAGAATCCCATAAAGCGTGATCCTTTCCAAACTATAAAATCCTTCTTAGATTCACAATTATTGCCAGTTCCAGTATTTCAATCTGTATGTCCAGCAAATAGGAGGCACACACTCCTTCTGTTACAATGGAATTGATGATCATAGATGTAGCTCAAGGTTCTACAGGGAGCTTGAAGCAGACAACCTCCAGAGGTCCTTTTCAACGTCAACAATGCTGTGGTTCTGTGACATGGAGAAAAAACAAAATATGCACTTCATGGGGCAGAAGTATTATATTTAGAGTATATTTGCATGCATATGGGATGACTTCCCCTATTGATACCTTCAGAATGAAACTGGAAGATGACCTCTCCAAAATTCTCCAAAGTAAGCAATGATTTATAAGGAAGCAAATTAGGCAGATAGTCTTATATGCAAATCAACCAAGTCCAGGTGTTGCCACGTACCTGAACAAGGGCAAGCATCATGCCTTAATTTCAGGGGCTGGGAACTGGTATGCATGCTAGACTGCAGTGGTAAATAATGCCTTTAGCAAGTTTTGAAGAGAAGAATAATTGAAGGTGGAAGCAAAATGGAAAAGAATATAAAATGCAGTATGGATTTACCTTGCAGGAAGTAGACCCGACTCACACTGTTTGTTTGGTTTTTTTTCCTGATTTTAAGTACTCATGTGATGCAGGAGATTTGGCTTGTCTAGACAACTGACACAGCATTATATAAAGTACCACAAAGCAGCTGACTATGTAAAACAAAGAACTTCTTGTGGAGTCAATAACTGAAAAAAGTCTGGGATTAGTATTACAAGCAACTTTCACAAATAATTATGGCAATGTTCAATATAGAGTAGTGGTAAATTTTGATGGCAACAAAGCTGGACTCCAAAAGAGGACTGGTTAATTGTACCAGAACACCTTGAAATGGTCGTTGAAGAAGTAACATAAAATATAATTGTAAAGAGTACAAGATGAAACACTTCTGATTAACAGCAAGAATTGTGGTTATAAACCGGCAGTTCACTGCAACTCGTCAGGGGATGAGTTACAGCCTGTAAAGAAATTACCATGATGATGATTCTGTACAAGACATGGGTGAGTTGTGGAAAACATTTGATACTGGTCTTCCTCATTCAGGTAATATCTACTCCAACTAAGAAAGGCACAGAACTGCACAAAACTGGGCTATATCAATAATTACCTTAGTTTATTCTCATTACAAGACTCTCTATCTTGGTCTAGGAAGTTTTAGGACACCTAGCAATCCAGGAAATTAAAGAATAAAATGAGATACGGTTGTCCTCCAAAATACACCAGAATAAGATGGAAACAATGAGAAGTAACAGTATAATGTTGCCTTATAAACAGGTAAGTTGTACATGAAGCGGGGCTGGAAGTTAAAAGGCTTCCAAAGAAAGAAGTGAAGGGGGGAGAGGGGCCACAACTTCGCAAGGGTAGAGACGTTGTAGCAGTTCTTAAGCATGAACTTACGTTAATGACAAAAAAGGCTGGATGATTTAAAATACTGGCTGTCTAATACCTGAAACTTGTTTCACAGAGAAAGTATACTAATCTGTATATTTTTTTTCAGTAGATAAATGTTAAATATCCTAAAATATTTTTTGTTACTATAACAGTATAAATGCTGTCATTTAATTTATGAAATGAGAGCCCACAGAGAGCATTTCAGAAAACAGCTTAGAATAGTCACCTGCCAAACATGTATTTTACTGTGAAATTTCTACCTAACCTAACATATCAAATTGTCCATCTGGTCTATATTTTAAACACCCTTTCATCCCGTATAACTTTTGCTTAACAATGTTAACAAACATAACTAGACAGAGGACTACATCTGCATCTCTTGGATACAGCTATTACGTAGCTACAGAGTCAGCAATAAGGCAGAACTGAAAATTAGCTCCCCCCTCAGATAAAGAGAAGCAGCTTGGACCTTTCAATTGCTTAAGTGTTGCAGGTTGTAGTCCCAAAGCTGAAGAGTTGTACACTTCACATTCTCAAAACCATAACACTAAGAGGTGAAGCCTTTACTGATTGCTAAGAAACAGCTTTGGATACTGAGGAAAACTATGAACAGCGCGGTATCAGAATTTTCAAGTTTAAGTCACTAAACTCTAACTACAGTTACTGAAATGGCTGCTGGTTATTAGTGATGGTATTTCATCACAGTCAGGGGCTTCACAGCTAAACACGATTTTTTTTATATAAAGGATTTTGAAGTTCTTGGATGAGTAGCAGTGTTAAACTGAAACACAGAACACATGAAACAAAACAAGTGCAATTAGCATGGCTTTCCTTTGCTTAAAGAAAAACTTATCCATATGGTATCCTGCCCAAGAAAACAGAGCCCAAGACTGGGAGTATCCTGACAGCATCATATGGGGATGATGTATGAAATCAGATATCTCGAACACCTTCCCATAATTATACTTACAGTAGTTTTGCAAGAGGATTTCTACAGAACGTTTCGGGGTTAAAAAGGTGACAAACTAGAAGGACCCTGATAACGATCACATAAGGCAATCTGTCTTCCCCTCCTGGTTTCCTGTTGGGCCATACTTAGCCTGTCACACAGACAGATGAAGCAACTTTTGATCACACAGATACACGCAAGAACAAGTCAACACTGTTGTGCACGGATTCAGTACAGCTAGATGGACAACACAGCTATTGCAGAAAGATACAGATAAGGAACAAGAAGACAAGAACAAGCCTACAGAAATTTCTTCTGCCTCAGCTGATGGTGCTTCCTGGAAGAGAGATTTGCTTGTGCAACAGTCACTAGTTTATTTACGTGCAACAGGTTGTTCTGGAGAAGGATACAAGCAAAACAGCACTGCCATACTTGCCTAAGCTTGGCAAGCTATGGCCAGTGGAAAGCCACTTATGTGAGTTTCAGAAAGACCTACAGATAGAATTTTTGGAGGCTGCTAAATTAAGAGCAACATGCTTTTATCCACTGCAAGCCTCTGCTGTAAGAATGGCTGGTGTGGCTGGAGAGGTAAAACCAATGTTTCTAATAGTTCTAATAGTTGGCCTCTAACAGTATTTGATTCACAAAACCTTGATTACCTAGTGGCTGCAGACAACAGCAATTGAAGTGTTGGTACTGCCTAAGCTTTTATAAGTTACCAAGAAAGGTACTGTTGCTAATAGGCATCTTTGATGACTCCCTGGATAAAGTGAGCCACACACTAGAGAAATTCAACTGCACTCAACACTTAAAGGCAGACAACTCCTAGTTCATGCAGAGTGAGCAAGTAAAAGGGCCAGAAGACTCATAACTGCGGATTTACATCAAAGTCTATCCAACATGAGTTTGATTATACTGAACTTGAACTTGCCACAAAGCCTAAGACAGAGGCTTTAAAGTATCCTAACTGCACATGTAGCACTCAGAAACCCCAGCATAGTGAGAAGGTGCATGACAAAGGAAGCTGGGAAGCCAATAAGAAAGATTATAGTAAAGAAACAAATAAAAATAGAATTTTCTTTAAAATTTTCCACAAAAACTTATTTGACACTCAACTGAGAAACTTTATCAGCGCTGCTAAGCACTTTTCAGATATGATTACTCACCAGTCAAACATATAAGGCTTTTGCTTTTCCAGCACAACAAGAGGCATTCAAATCAAGCTCCAACAAAGAACATTCTTAAAGAAAATAGTTTAGGATGGGCATAAGAACAAAAAGACTTCATGGGTGCAGTGACAAAAGAATGAGTTTCGAGGAAGGGAATCACCCCAAAAGGTGAAGTACCTTGAGCACGCTATGAAGATCACTAAGCCCTGTAGTCTCACTTTTGATGCAATTCATGAGCCCTTTCAGGCAACAGTACTGTCTGTGAAACAGCACCACATTGCTGGATACCAGAAGCAAGAGAGGCTGGAATAAAGAAAGTTTCCTGAAGGAAAGAAGAGGGTCAGGAACATAAAAATGGAAATTAAATGGAAGTGTTATTTCTTCCAATGTAAGTCTGGCACATTTAGATGTCACTGAACTGAATTCTCAGGAAATACAACGCCACCTTAAAACAAGAGCTGATGCATGAAACAACTATTCTATTCCTGACAGAAAGTCATTTAAGAAAGATGTGCTCTACTAGCAAATTATTAAGTGGCACTGACACTCAAACAATACTTAGATAAGGGTTTTACTTCACGCTCTGCAAGTACTTATAAAATTATCTGTGTCAGGCTGTAAACTGAGATAGTAATATTGCTGGAATCAGAGGTCTTTGTTTTGTAAGCACTTCTACAAATACCGCAATCCAGTTGCAATGACACCTCCATACACTGATCTTTAAAGTGGGCCTAGAAGCTATCTCAGTACAAAGCTTTATTCTTTACACATAAGTGAGAGAACAGTGCGGGCTTCAGCTATGAGAGGATATTGTTTAACTGAGAGGAGAATCCTGTGAATCGCACGACTCTGCAGATAATTTCCACTGCATTGGCACAGGCAGGAAGTCACGCAAGCTTACTTTCCCCAACAATAATACATCAAATGACAGAATTGGCAAGATTCATTTTGAGCTGCAAAGATGATAACAGTTGGAACCCTAAATCTAAAGGAAAGTATTTTGCATTTCATTTTGTGTTCAGCGCATCCAAAGCATTAACGTACAGAAAGAGGTAAAAAAAAAAAACAACCAAGGAGAAAGCAAAAACTACTGAAAACCTACCATTCAGAGAATACCCGTCTTAACCTGGTCACACGCTATTTCTTCTGTTCAGATAACATTACAGATGTATATATCATTTTAGCCGGTAATCCACACTACAAAGCATTGACCGCTTTGACAATGAGAGATTGAACAATTTATTGTGAAAATGGTTAACCACAAAAAAAAAGAACAGAAGCAACTCAGTGGTCACCTCTTTGTAGAATGTCAGAGACAAAACAGAACAACGGGGTTTCTAATTATTTAAGCCAATAAACGTTGGCATTTCTAACAAATGAGGAATTAGCAGGTGTCGGTTTCATGAAGCTTTTTGCCCAGAGATAAGTCTGGCACACACGCAAACTGCAAAGGAAACCAATTTTCTTTTTCCTTTTTACCTTTAGATAAATCATTTCTCACAGTCACAGTCCCTAGAGGCAAGCCTGTTCCAGCCATCTGCAATCTTAATCCTGTCATAGCTGACTTCCACGTGTACTCCTGCACAAGCTAACAATTTTCATATAGGAAAAAATACTTTAAGTATAAGACAACAGAATAATGAATATTTGAACAGAAGCATTTTATCTCCAGTTTGTAAATCACTCTGGAGAAAACAATCAGTACAAAGACTGCAAAACCTCATTTTTATTAAAACAAAAATACCTAGACTTAGCATGGGTAGGGCTGTTATAAGCTGTAGTTTAATTCCCTTCTAAGAGAAAACCTTTAAGAACTTTGAAGAAATTCTGCACATTCAAAGGCTTAAGAGCAATGCTGTACCAGGACTAAACTTTCAGACCCACTAGAGAAATAATTATGAGTACTACCAGAAGTGCTTTGGAGCCTTTTGTTTTCTTTAAAAAGCAAAAGAGAATAAACTCCAGAGGGGCCCATAAAAGTTATCTATAGAGACAGCCGTATCTAGCAACCTGGATATTAGGTCACTTCTCACTATTAAGGAAAAAGTTCACTATTTCAGACATTTACATGTTATGGTATCTCCATATTAAACAAAAATGATTACTGTCTCAGTTTTTAAAAAATTTTATGCTGAGGTTATTTTCCTACTATTAAATGGACATCTAATTCAAGAAAACTAAACTAGGAAATTATACAATGATTAAAAATGCAGGATCAAAAATCCAGCTTGAATACATACATTTTATCCTAAGTAAATTATTCCATATGAAGAAAAACTGATTTTTCCATAAAATTGCAGATTATCCTCAGCTGTAGCAGATTTGAGCATACCAGAAGTCTCAACTAAAGCTTTAATTTCTTTTCATAGATTTTAATTAGAGGAAGAAAACACAACCTTTCAGAAGCAGTCCTCGTAAGACGCAATTTCTAACACCATAAAGCAAAATCCTCAATTTGTATCAATCTCCCTTTCTGAGTTGGTAGTATGTAGCTCTAAATATAGCACGCTGCTTTAATCAGACTATTTCTGATTACGTAAAACTTAAGAGTTTGTCACACTAAAAAAGTGACCTCCATTGTTTCATGTATTTCAACAAAGACCATTCACAAATTACTTCCATTAACTACTTCAGTGTAGATGCTTCAAATAATCAGTGAAAATAAAGAAAAGAGATACCCCAAGCCATAGTGTCTAACTACAACTGTTTCCAGGTTTCTCCCTATAATGATTTATGGCTTTGCTCAGAGAGGCTGTGGGTGCCCCCACCCTGGAATCATTCAAGGCCAGGCTGGATGGGGCTGTGAGCAACCTGGTCTAGTAGGAGGTGTCCCTGCCTGTAGCAGGGGGTTGGAACTAGGTGATCTTCAAGGTCCCTTCCAACCCAAACCATTCTATGATTATACTGTGGCATTGGTTTTGATATTCAGGTACCACAAATATTGGATAATTTATTTTGCTTGTATTCCTCTGCCCTTCTTCTTTACCTTGTTCTACGTCAGTTCCAAAGTGTTTTTTCTTCAATTCTAAATCAATTAGAAGACAGTAAGAGAGATGCAATGGAAATATCTATTTTTATACTTACTGGTCTAAGGTTGGCTTGTTTACTAGAAGCAGTTACTCTCAGCGCATGATAGAGACAAATAAAGAACGTGTCAGTAGAAAGACTCATTCTTCTGCTAACACACATTCATGTTGTTTTTATCTCCCTGCCCCTCAGAAATGCATCCTTTTCTCAACAGTTAGTATCTACCCAGCAAGTTATTTTAAACCTGCACCTCAACCTCTACTTCAGATTCTAGCTGAGGTTGGGAAAAGATGATGAACAGAAGAGCTTGTACATGTGACAAGAAGAGATCAGACAAAGGAAGAGAAAAGCTCAGTTAAATGACATCTGAAATGGAATAAGTTGCAACAGAGGTACAGTACAAAAATACAGAACGATTTAAGTATAAACCAAACCAAAAAACTCGACACTTATAATTTCAGAATTGTGGTGGTTTTATTTGGTTTGGGGTTTTTGTCTGTGAGTTGTGTGTTTGTTTTTATGTGTTGTTGTTTTGGTTGGGTGATTTTTGTTTTCTGGGAATAAATTTGAGGAGAAACTAGCCCATGCTACTTCCAAACTCAGAATAACCCTGTTGGGTTATGAAACTACTGTTAGCATGCATTGCATTCTGCTTAGAAGATGACCAGATCTTCTAGTACAGAAAATAAGTTTAATGTGCCCATTTACGGACACCAATAAATGACAAAGCTTTAAACGGAACTGTTTTCTATCTATCCACTCCATGTAAGAAAATTTACCTGAAGTTACGCTTCCAGCTTGAGGTGAAAAAAAATGTTACTCAGAAAATATTTTTATATTTCTGCTAGTTTTTGAGGCAGTCTAAGGGTTAACAGTCTTAATTCCTTACATCAAATTAAAAGTGAATTAGTTTCTGACAGCTTACAGTAATTACCAGCTTCTACTACTACTCATAATGTCTGGCTGCATTCTACAGTAGGTGCTCATCAACCACCACTACCACCACCAAACAAGGATGAAGCTGTTCAGCTCATCTACTTGATGAATCACTCAAGGTGACGCACAGATGGTTTCCATAACCAGTTGTAACACCTGTATTTTTCTTTACAAAAGCAACAGTGATTAGCCACCAGCCTGACCCAAAAACTCACATAGGTCTTCTGAACACAAAGCAAAATCCTCCCCTTCATGAGAGTGAAAGTTACAGCCCAAACTCTCCCATTTTCAGGCCTGAAGGAAGATGACCAAAGGACAGCTGCCCTGATTTTAAAGTTTCTCCTGTTGTATATCAGTGCTGTAAGTTATTAATACTTCTAGTAAGAATGCTGTTAATCAGGTTTCAAAGTTCACATGCCCAAGCTAGCCCACAATTGTATCCCTGTATGTAGAACATTGGTGTCTATTATCTCGGTTTTACACAAGAGACAATTATTCATGGAATTACTGATACTTTATGTGACAGCCTTGAAAAAACTAGGTATTTTTGCAGTGCTTTATTTTCTTTGAGCATAAATTCTTAAACTTGGCTGATCAGGAATCTTCTCATGCAGTAATTAGTGTAATTGACGCTACATTAAAGTGATGGACACATGTGATGGGGGAGGGAGGAGGGAGAAAAAAATGGAAAACCCACACTTCAGGCCTACTTTCCAGAAAAGCCTCCTGCTTATGCTTTAGCCACAAACTTTCCTCTCACCACTCAATCCTATTTAGCTTTCCCTCAAATGGAAGTCACACCACAGCGATTATCCCAGTCATCCCTACTAGATTTACTCACGTCTGAGGCAGCGACCAAAGAAGCATACGGTATCCAGTGCACCGATGTATAACAGTAAAGATGTTCTCTGTTCCATTTTCTATTCCAGCCCCTAAGAACTCCTGCCACTCTTTCCATTACCAACAACTACTGAGCACAGAACATGCCTTTGAAGAACTACCTACAGCTACAATGCAATTTCTCCCAAAGGATCACAGCAACTAGCTTTATCTTACATCAGACATAAGTAGAATGTTTTCATCACCTTCATTCATCATGTGTTACTTTACATTTATCAGTGCTGAATTCCAGAAGCCACTTGTCCAGTTTCTCCGTATTTCTAAATCCCTCTTGATCTCACAATCCCTTTGGATTATCTAATTTTGTACTACTAGCTGAATATCAGCATGTTTTGTTCCTTCTACAAGATGTGTGGATTTTCTGAGACCACATATCCCTGTAGATTACAATGGAAACACATTTTGGAAAGCGACCATTTAGTTTTACTCTCTTGTCATCTTTTAGCCACTTATTAATACAACAGAAGGCATTTCTTCTTAATCCACAACAGCTGACTGCCTTAAAAAGCCTTTGCTCAGAGGTATTGCCAGCTTTTGTTTGTTTGATTTCCTTGAAACTCACAGTTCTATTTCCCACTCAGTCCCTATAATATCACACATAAACTTTCCACAGCCTGACGGGCTAAGTTACACACTAAAGCTTAAGTAACACTTCCATATCTGAGATGCTTTACAAACTGAATGAAACTCAGATGTGCAAGTCTGTGGGACCTGAAGAGATCCATCCACAGGTTCTGAGAGAACTGGCAGATGAAGTTGCCAAGCCACTATCCACCATATTTGAAAGGTCATGGCAGTCTGGTGAAGTTCCCACTGATTTGAAAAACATAACCCCCATTTTCAAGAAGGGAAAAAAAAAAAAAGATGATGATCCAGGGAACTACAGGCCAGTCCATCTCATCTCTGTGCCTAGCAAGATCATGTAGTAGATCCTCCTGAAGGTCCTACTAAGGCACATGGAGAATAAAGATGAGGTGACTGGTGGTAACCAACATGGTTTCACCAAGGGCAAATAATGCCTGACAAACTCGATGGCCTTTTATGATGGAGTTACAGCATCAGTGAATAAAGGAAGAGCAAGTGACATAATCTACATGGACTTATGCAAAGCATTTGACACTGTCCCACACAACATCTTAATCACCAAACTGAAGAAAAATGGATTTGATGGATGGAGCGCTCACTGGATAAGGACTTGGCTAGATGGTTGCACTCAGAAAGCTGCTGTCAGTGGCTCAGGGTCCAAGTGGAGACCAGTGACGAGTGGCACTCATCAGGGATTGGTGCTGAGACTGGGGTTATTTAATATCTTTCTAGACAACATGGACAATGGGATCAAGTGCACTCTCAGAAAGATTGCAGAAAGCACCAAGCTGAGTGATACAGGCAAGACAGTAGAGGGTAAGGATGCCATCCAGAGTGACCCAGACAGGCTTGAATAGTGGGCCCATGCCAACCTCAAGAAATTCAACAAGGCCAAGTGCAAGGCCCTGCACCTGGATAGGGGCAACCCCAAGCACAGATACAGGTTGGGTGGAAAATTGAGCGGCCCTGAGAAGGATTTAGAGGTATTAGTTGAAAGACTCAACATGAGCTGGCAATGTGCAGTTGCAGTGCATAAGGCCAACCGTATCCTGGCTTGCACCAAGAGAAGCGTGACCAGCAGGCCGAGGGAGATGATTCTGCACCTCTACTCTGCTGCCCTCAGGAGACCCCACCTGGAGTACTGCATCCAGTTCTGGTGCCCCCAGTACAAGAAGGATACTGAACTGTCGGAGCAGATCCAAAGGAGGGCCACAAAGATTATCAGAGGACTGGAGCACCTCCCCTATGGGGAAAGGCTGAGAGAGCTGGGGCTCTTCAGCCTGGAGAAGAGAAGGCTCCAGGGGTGGACCTTATAGCAGCCTTCCAGAACATGAAGGGGCTCACAGGAAAGCTGGGGAGGGACTTTTTATAAGGGTGTGGAGTGACAGGACAAGGGGAAATGATTTTAAACTGGAAGAAGGTAGATTTAGACTAGATATTACAAAGAAGTTCTTTACTGTGAGTGTGGTGAAACACTGGAACAGCTTGCCCAAAGGGGTTGTGGATGCCCCCTCCCTGTGAGGGGTGGGGGTAGGTGTGCCCTTGCCTATAGCAGAGGGATTGGAACTAGACAATCTTAAAAGGTCCATTGCAACCCAAACCACTCTACTGCTCTATGATGAATAGAATAAGGTCTGCAAGATGTCCTCCTCTTCATTTTATTGATTCATTCCACCACCATTTAAGGACAGTTCCTGGTATCCACAGCCTGTGAGAATTACCCTCAGTCTGGAAATTTCTCTACAGTCCACACCATGAAGAACACAGGCAGCTTGAGTGCTGCAAGAGCACTGATCTCTGGTCACTTGACCGACTAGCCTTTCTAGAATGCTTCCATGACCATCGTTAGGGATATTATCCTACAGCTTTCATTTCAACTTGCAACTCAGGTCCTCCTCTTTTCTTATCTAAGAGTTCTACTCTTTGAAGGATTACTACCACCCAATTTCTTCACTATTTAATCAGTAGGTGACTGGTTGTTTTTTGTTTTTGTTGTCATTTGAATTTGTTTTGCTTTTATTTCTTTTGATACATGTTACTTCCAGGTCTCCAATACGCCATCATTATCCAGTCTTCACGACATATACACAAGGCTCTCAGCTCCACAACTACCCCTCTATTTCATCTATGAGGCTTGATTAGATTTTGGGAGCAGGGTAAGTCTTATACAGGGTGTCATCCATACAAGGATGCCAAATAACAGTACAGTACCAGTCATATCTACAAGATGAGTGTTGATTGCTCTTTTAAAAAAGAGACGTCTTGCCCTGTTTAAAACTAAAAAAAACTTCTTGAATCATCTGCCTCAATATGCAAAGAACATCCATGCTGGTTGAACTGTTGTCTCTATGGTACACTGAGTTGTGAGATTTGTTCCTTCTTCCCCTTCCCCCCGCACCTTGAAACCAAGTAATTTCCTGCTCTCGCTATAAATTTTTTCCACTATGTTCTGCTTTCATGTCTTCTGACATTTTGAAAATAATCAGAATACTGACAATTAGGCACAGCTACATGATTATACCCCATCCATCTCCTTTTAAGGCATATTTTGATCCACATCAATTAACATGTCTTACACTACTCAATTCTCCTCAGTCATACAGCGCTCTTCTACTGAAGCAACTCATCTATGAGTAATGCAATTTCTACCTATTTGCACCCAGATACTGCAGTGTCTCATTGATTATCTTTCTTCCATCAAGTTTCTCAAAATGCTTATAGCATCAGTACGCTCATTTTAAACACATTTCATTCTACCTTTTTTTTTTTTTTTTAAGAAAAAAAGGCACACAGCATTTTGATAAAAGCACACAAGACACTGTTCTTAAGCTTTTCTATTTTTATATACACCATTTAGGAGGACTTTATTTGCTGAAGCAATGAAATTCAAGAAAGAAGCATCAAGGAAATAACTCTTTTGTCCCTTTCTTTGGGCTTTCATCACTCCCCAAAACATCTAAAAAACACTTTTCTTGTACAGTTATCAATTTTCTGGCTTCAGTTTAAGACGTGGAAGAAGGATGATTACAACAAAGCTACAATATGTTCACATTTTATTACAGTAGATTTTGACAACAGGTAAACCGCATCTGCGATCCCCAGGACTAGTAAGCAATGTTGGCATTTTTTATACACCTACCCTTTTAACTGGCCCCCTCAAACACCTTCCCAGCAGGTCTTCACTGAAATTTCAGTTCTTTTGCAAGCTTTGGGAGATCTAACAGCACAGCCCACCTTCATCTAGCAACACTGCTTCTCAAACACTGCCTAGGACAGCTCCTTATCAGCAGAATATTTTTCAGTAAATACATCAACATCCCCACCAGCACACAACATACCAGCACTCTAAATTCATATTCTCCAACACTGTTAGACTGCTCCTGAGAATATCTAAAAGCTTATTTCTTACCTGAGACATGTCTTTTATTTTGGACGTTGACTCCTTTTTAAGGCTTCTCTTTTTAATTCCCCATTTCTATCATCATTTCTTAACCTCTTCTCACTGGCAAGCTGAGACACTTGTTTGCACACTGGCCTGTTCCATTTAAGGTATGTTTAAACTTTTTCAGGGTTTTGAATATTAGGAATATCACGGTATTAGTATAATCACTTAATATGTCTCAGCTTAACAGTCTAGAGAAAACTGGACTTTGCCAAAAAAACAGCAGATCTAACTAGCCAGCCAACAGCAGCTGTTAGCAAACATCTAATGAAGAGTGAGAACCTGAGAAACTAATTTCTGCTTGCAATACTTAACTAGTTTCAGCTCTGTTTCTCTCAGGATTGGTTATTTCTACACATTTAGATGTGTACTTGTAAAAATATATATAGTGTACAGTAAAATCCCAGCTTTCTATTTATTATCAGATTAAGCTGCAACAAAACATTTAAAATTCCTATTCGGCCTTTTTGAAGTAGCTTGCTAGCTGTCAGTCTCTTCATGCCTTCTGCAGCATTGTCTTGAAATGTCAAAGTTTCATAACCTGCAGCTACTCTGTCACTTCATCTGGCTTTGCGTATGAAAGAATGTAATGGGCATCAGATCACTGAATTCAGCCTGCTTGAAGGGCAAAAATTTTAAGTCACAGCTCAAACTATGCAATATGATGTGGCAGCATTTTGTTAATAGCATGAAAACAAGCAGAGCAGGGAATAGCTTTATTATAGTAATAACGACATGTTACAGAATGCCCTCCACCCCTGAGTATACGGTTATTGCTTCTAGAAGGACAGAGTTAGAAATCTTGGTCTCACTTTTCAGGTGCAATGATTTTTTTCCAAGAGTTTGGAGACTTTTTGTTGGTTTTTAAGAACTGCATGACCAATTTCATCGGAAGGCCCAGCCTATCGAGAGCATTCAGTAGACCAATTCTGGCTTTCATGGTTGCCAGTAAGTTTGGGTGGCAAACCTGGCAGCAACCCAGCCAAGTTGCTTACCTCATCTAGAATACATCTTTCAGATTAGTCATGAAATGAAGAGTGAAAGCACTTCAGTGAAACTAGTGTCACAAGATTCTCACAACTGCCGCAGCAGTTGTGAGAATCTGAGCAGCAATTCACAAGCACTTAAAGAACTCCTCCTTGTCAAGTCTAAAAGCCCAGTACTGACCTTGCTACTGACCCAAGGTCAAAATCACAAGAATTCTTGAGCAGATTAAATAAGTATTAGAGTTATCTGGTTTAAAAAGAACACCACAAAACACCACACACAGGCACATGAATAGCTACTGCTTCTGCAGTTCAGTCCACAAACTGCAGCACAGCAAGAATATTGAGATGAAAATACTTGAAATCTTAACAAAACTATTTCATCCCTACAAGCTAAACATCTAACACATTCTTTTAGTCATCCTATTTACTGCATTTTCTTAAGAACGTAAAGCTATCAGTTCCAGGCCATCTTTCAGATTTGAGATGCTCAGATACCTCATGTGATGCTTCAACTTTGATTTTGCCATTTACACTTCAGGGCTTAAGCTGGTACAAACCTGTTTTTGATAAGTCTAAGCTGCATGCCAGAACCACGTGAGATCCATGCATTCTTGGTGGCTTTGACTTAGCATACAGGATGCGTTATAACATAAAAGCTTCCAACACGCACACACAAGGAATACAGATTATATTAGAGGACCATCCCGAAGCACCTCTACAGTAAAAAGTGATTTACTTACTTACACAGGGTAATGTCTACATGAAATACCGCAATACACTGTGACAGGTTTATCCTCTAAGATTAACGCCAACTTTTTAACAAGTGCAATACTGGATAAGAGGCAGCAACTGCAAGAACATGAGAAATAGTTTCACTGTACGTTCAAATACTCAGAACCATACTCCACTGTACACCATTTGAGAAGCTGTAACAGGATGTACTATCACCAGATACAGAAGACGAAAAAGTCTGAAATTGATTTTTAAAAATATTCTGTAATTCTTTACACAGGCAACACATCTTCCTCCTCCTCCATTTATTTTCATCTCTACTGCAGCAATGTCAGACCATGAGTCGCATAACTCTAGGTCACGAATGTTAGAAATACAGCACTGTAGGCAAGAGTCATTACTATCCAAGTAGTCTCTCATCTCTGCTGATTAGGCTTTTATCAACATCTCTGTAGCAATAGATGAGTAATGCTAGGACTGCGTTACACAGTAATATTGCTAATCAAGAGAATGCATTCATCAGGGAGGCATCTTCCAAACAAACTCTGCTGCAATAGCAGCCCTTCGGAGCTTATCAAGAAAAAAAAAAAAATCAGAGAAATAATACTCTTGGTCTCATGCTTGACTCATGATGCCTTCCAAATTTATATATACATAAAATCTCAAAAAGGCTTCTCTTCACATAGGGAACAGTACATTTTGCTAAGTGTACTATCAAACAACCCATGGAACTGAGTCTAAGAAGTCATTTGGGACTAATCAGTTCAAACTCAAAGGTTAACAATAACAAGTGCGTCATTCTTCAAATATTTTAAATAGGTGATGCTTAAAGATAAAGTCCCAGTCCACGATATGTTCCCACAAACAAGTGCTTTGTATCATTTTGTAGGTTTAACTCTCTTCCTCATCCTTCATGTTGAATTGCAGTTCTGCTGAACAGAGTAAAAACAATGCAATTTTCACCTCAGTCTTACGAGTTTCAACATCCCACTTCTAAAAGCAGCCTTATATTTAGTACTTCAAAGAATCAAACATACTCAAGCAACATGCTTGCATATTGGCAAAGGAACGCAGATCATTTAGAGCTGAACTCCAACCAAATCTGCTGTTAGTTTACCATGTGGCAGATGGGCTTTGAAGGCAGACCTGAATAGAAAGGTTTCTACATCAGACACAGGATTTTCCTCCGACCTGAGGGAACTAATGAACCTTTCCACAAAGCAGCAAGGTTATAGCAGAGCATGCTAGAAACAGTTCTAGAGGAGGTCTCAAAATGCAGACAGAAAAATACAGCAGAGAATTGAAAGCATCAATAAAAAGGCTGGAGCACAAAATGTGAGGAAAAAACATGTTTCTCAGAAGCTCAGGTGGTGACAGGAAAACCAAACTATGGATTCAATCAGACAAGAGTTAGAAATTGGCTACTTGGTTTGAATAATTTGCCTTTTCTGCAAAAGACACAGAGGGCAGCATTTAAAAAAAAAGTTATTTGGTAGAAAGCCAAGTTATTTTAAAAGCTCACAAACTGATGCAACCAAATAAGGGAGGCAGTAAGGGCTGTAAGTCTCAGAGGAGAAGTGCAGAGAACTGGAGTGTGTTTTGGTCACAATTTCCTCCTCTGAACATCTATAGCAATTTGTTTCCACAAAAAAAAAAAATCAGCTTTATATGTCCTTATGTATACACAAACAATAGACAGTTGTACTTTCACTTCCCCCCCCCAAACACAGACAGCTTAAATTAAGTTTTCAAATGGTTCACTGTTTCGGAATCCAAAAAGCTATGCCCTGTAACTTTTCCCAGGTCAAGCAATACTCACATGCACACATCTGCTGTATCCTTTCATTAAGGCTATACTATGCACAGCAACTGCTTGAAAGATAACTAGCAAGGATCTATTTTGGTCTCCCAGCAGAGACCAAGAGTTGGCAGAAAGGCTGTGTGTTACTGACAAAACTGCTTCCATGCCTCTCCTAAAGGATCATCACCATGACAAAGGATGAAATCGAGCTCACCTATCTCTTGCACCTGATGTCTACCACTTGTATACACACCCCTTTCCCCACCACCACATTCTGAAGCCAATCAGCTCCAATTACAAATTAAAAAAAATCATTAGAAATGCTTTAATGTTATCAAAATATTTCATAGTATTCAAATGTATTTATTAAAGCTTTAAAATGTTAAAAAAAAACTCCAAGATTTTATCTTTGTCCTGCCCAAAACAGGACAGTATCAGGCTCCTAAAACAAAATAGCTATCAGCATTGTCAGGGGTGGTATTATTCAGAGCAATATGACATCTGTGCCTAGAACTACTACTTTCGAAAGCTCGCTCACACAAAAGTGGAAAACTGATAGCCAGATACACGCATGCACTCTAATGGCTTTAGAATGGCTTTATTTTAAGGGAAAACAAATGGCAACAGTGGTGTGATCCCCCTGAAGTGCAAAATAAAGCAGAAGCTCCATTTTTATAGTACTACACTATTTTTTGTCCTTGGCATCTCTAGTCTTTCCATGTTGTAAGATTAATAGGTATACAGATGTTGTAAAGTATAAGATGATCAATAAGCATACAGAGAAGTTAGACTTAGTAAGATTATCACATTGGAAAAGAGACAAATGGAAGTACTCACCAGTGTTGTAGGCCCATAGGAAACTCCATGAGGAACAATCTCCAGAAAGAGATCCTTCCTCAGTGGCAGCCAGCCCTTAAATGGGGTCTAGGAGAGGTGCAGCCAGGCTCCACCCCTTCCGGTCACACAGCTGAATTGCCTTCACTTGTGCTCCCATGGCTGACTCAGTGCTCACCTCAGGTGCTCAGAGGTTCAGGCCACGATTCAACAGTTCCCATACACATGTTTACAAGAACAGGCATTCTCCAAATCCACCTAAGAGTTGTTGGACATACTCATGTATTTTTAAGGAGAATAACGTACTTTTACTCCAGACATGTTCAAACCTATAAAATACAGTTTTTACTCTTGCTCTGAGAACAAACAGTAACAGTAAGCAAGAAAGGAAATTGATACTAGCAAATAAAAAGTAAACCTCAAAGGCAAACTGCAGTGTAGAGACATGAAAGGAAGCATAGAGCTACTTACTACAGAAAAAAACTCACAAAATAATCCTGCTCTTTCTTTTTAATACTTTAAGAACTACAGTGACTTCACACCAGACCTACAGTGAGTTGGGTAAAGGCTATCTCCCATACACATCTCCCATCTTCAGCACGCGCTGTTCTGCAACAAAAATTCAGGTCCTCAGGAAGAGACACCTTTGAAAATAGTGATGCTGATGTGATAGTGATGTGATGGTGATGTGATGAAGCACATTCTCAACAGGTAAATACCACTCATATGGCTGATCCTTTGCAATTAGAAGTAGGTAAGCTCCTACCTCTTCCAGAGGTCATCATGCATCTCCCTCAGTTCTAGTGCTTCTCACTCCGTGCAACAGAAACTGAGTAGTCATAGGAAGGAATGGGAAAGGGAGCAGGTAAGGAGCATCTGAGCTGTTTAAACATCCACAAGCTGCTGCTTCAAAGTCTGATCATAGAATCACCAAGGTTGGAAAAGACCCACAAGATCACCCAGTCCAACCTTCCACCAATCACCAATGGTTCTCACTAAACCACGTCCCTCAACACAACTTCCAAACGTTCCTTGAACACCTTCAGGGTTGGTGACTCCACCACCTCCCTGGGGAGCCCATTCCAGCACCTGACCACCCTTTCAGAGTAGTAGTATTTCCTAACATCCAGCCTGAACCTTCCCTGGCGCAGCTTGAAGCCATTCCCTCTAGTCCTATCACTAGTAACACAAGAGAAGAGGCAGAACCCCAGCTCACTACAACCTCCCTTCAGGTAGTTATAGAGAGCAATAAGGTCTCCCCTGAGCCTCCTCTTCTCCAGACTGAACAATCCCAGCTCCTTCAGCCCCTCCTCATAAGGCCTGTGCTCCAGACCCCTCACCAGCTTTGTTGTAACAACCGTGGTCTCCTTTACCTTATACAGCAGATTACTTCTGTTCACTCCTTCCCTAGTCTCAACTCATCTGCATATTTTCCTTTTGCATTTAAACAAGGAAAAGCATATTCCCCATGCTCAGCTATATGATTAAAGCATCAACATACATGCTTTATGCATTTTCCCTTCCCATTTAAGCTGTAGCTATACCAGTAATCATTGTGATCTTTAAATGCTAGCAAAAGAAAAGCAAAGTGCAGGTTTGGGACAGCTGACAGCTGTGTCCAACACCTTCAAAATTTGAAAGTAGCAACAGTTTCACAGTTTAGACTTTTCAGCAAATAATTCATGCTTTTCAGAACAAGCAAGTTGTCGTAACGTTCAGTCAGCAGCATGGAGCAACAAGAGATCTTCCCACACCTGGCTGGTATTACAGCTACCATCTCGGATGAAGGTCACCCTCAGATATAAGATGGGATTACTAGAACAAAAAATACAGACCGTTATGTCATGCTTAAAACTCACACCATTTATGTCTTAACTAAACTGAGACCATTACTCTTGCCATCTATCCATCATAAACCAAAGAAACCCAATCTCATTACGTGCAGCACTTCATAAAAAATTTAAAATAGCAATTTCACTTCCTTTAGATCAGGACTTCAGCCTGTTGAGAACAAGAAATCTTTACTTTCTTATTAAAAATTTACTATATGGCTGTTCTGGCATCTTCACAAGAAACGCCACATACAAATGCTATGCATTAGGAAAATCTGAAAGCTACATTTAAAACACTTAGAAGATCCTGGCAAGCGGACAACGGCAGAGAGACACAAATAAAGCTGACAGCCTAACTTTCACTGCTGCTTCTTTCCAGGACAAGCAGCAGCCACACAAGAGCTTTTTCCTTTGCTTTGAGGTCAACACGCGTCAGGTAGTTTTCCATGAAACAGGCATTTGTCTCCTCCTGAACAATCAGCTCGTTTTCCTGCCAAAGCTTGCCATTATGGCATGTTATTCGAGAAGTCACAAGTGTTTACCAGCTTCAAGTATATATAAAAGCAAATTTACTGTACTCCCTGTCTCACCACAAACATTGCCATTTTCAAAAGCATAAACCTATTAAGTCCAATTAAACTAAGTCAGAAGAACACCAACACAATAACCCATAAGATGATGCAGAACATGGAAGCCAAAAAGTAACAGCCTACCTTCAGCATACCATTCCCTGTCACAGAAGGAAAGCTTCAACGTTATGTTGCCTATTTCTTTAGATGATTTCATGAAGCTTTTACATTATATTCCTGCCAGTAGCTGTACAGCCATATCAAAGCAACAGCTATACATAATGAAGAGACTTAGCAATCCCACTGCAACTTTCAGATGTGAGAGTACAATGCATACCCTAAGCAACCCCTCTAGCTTGCACAGCAACAATGCCACCACAACTGCTGGTTTCTAGCGGGACTTCTCACACGCAGTACTGCAACAGTTTGTCTAAGAGATTCTGCACTAAGTGGACAAAAAGATTCTTTCCCTCCCACCACCATTCGTTGCAAAACTGTTACAATGCACCACAAACTGCTCTGCAAGCCACGTACCTGTGAGCTTCCAGATTTTCAGTTTTATTTGAAGTGAAGCAGTAGGAACTGGTGTGCTCACAAAAACTCCCCAGCCCAAGCATCAGATTAATATTTAGAAAAACAAAAATCTGCACAAAAAGTGCAGACCAGGACAAGATCAAAATTGCACTGGTTGGTAGCATATTTAGATTATTATCCCAAGAACAAATCTTGCTTTCCTGTGAGTGAGTCAGGCCAAAATTTCAAGGCATTCAATTTCTTGTCAAGGCAGCTATTTCAAGATCTTTGTTTTCTGGCAGAGCTAACCCCACCCCGCCATTTACTCAACAAGAAACTGTGGTGCCGGGCTGTCCATCCTGCAGTCCACTTCTCTGAGAACAGGAGGTAAAATCATGAAGACTCCCACACTGTAAAGAATGAAGTAGCCCTGAATGGCTGCAAGACAATCACTATTGTGCTCAGTACCGGCTTTCCATCCTCTTTTGCCGTCAGTCTCAATTGCCACTTTGATACACATCAATCAGACAGAAATTGTGATCCACATTTCTTCCTAGCACAGCCTGCCAAGACAGCTGCATTGCCTTCTGGACTAATGACTTGAGAAGGTACGAGAAGTTTTGGCACTGATGTCCACCAACAGAAGGTACTCCTAGCATTACTGGAGATGGCTATCATTATGCTCTCCTATTAGCATAGAAGCATCATGCAAAAATATATTTAGTAACTTAGTGTGGCATAATCCTTTCAGTCATATGCATCAGCTCAATTTGAGGAATAACAAAAGCTTGTTTTGTTGGCTGTAGTTTTCCAAGCACCAAAGACGGCTGTGTCTTCACAGGAAATGAGATCCAATTTATCCCTCCCACACAAGGTGCACCACACAAACAGCTGATTTGTATCAGCTGGGTGTCAGATGACCCAGACCAGATTCAAGGCCTGGAGCACAAGCCTTATGAGGAACAGCTGAGGGAGCTGGAATAGTTCAGTATGGAGATGAGGGTACCTTATTGCTCTCTGCAACTACCTGAGGGGAGGCTGCGGTGAAGTGGGGATCAGCCTGTTCTCCCATGTAACTAGCAAAAAGACTAGAGGGAATGGCCTCAAGTTACACCAGGGGACGTTCAGGTTGGATGTTAGAAAATACTTCCCCAAAAGAGCAGTCAGGCACTGGCACAGGCTGCTCAGGGAGGTGGTTTAGTCACTGTCCATGGAGGTGTTGAAGAAACATTCAGATGTTGTACTGGGGAACATGGTTTAGTGGGAAATATTTGTGGTAGGTGAATGGTTGGACTGGGTGATCTTAGAGGTCTTTTCCAACATTGGTGATTATGATTCATAGTCCTGAGGAAGAGGGAGGCAATTTCTCTCCCAGACTAGGAGAGCTCTTTTGGCATTCACTACCCTGCTTCCTATAGCTGCTAAGAAGAGATGCATATGAGCGGATAGGCAAGCTAAGGACAAAAGCTACAGAGAAAGTCTATGTACCCAACAAAGGCTCCAGGAAAATAGTTGCAAAATAATGGGCAGGAAACCTGAGCAGAAGGAGACCTGTAAGAAAGACTTTTCAGAAGAAATACGAACCGTAGTAAGATTAGCTGAGGTAGCACTAAAGAGAAACTGAGGCACTGGAATAAGATGCATCTGGACTTAAAAGATCAATAGATTACTTAGAGCACAGGAGAACAGAACTTCCCGAATCACCTGGAAAGGAAGTGGAATGGAACAAACAGCACTTCAGCAAGATGCCTGAGGCTTTTAGATACCATCCAGACCAGGAGTTATATCCTTTCTGGTAAAGATTCTAGCTAAAGCCCAGGCTCAGGATTTAAGCCTTTAAAACACTAATGACGTTCCTGAAAACAGACTGTACACACTCATGTACTTTGCAAGGTAAGATCAGAATGATAAGCACATTTGTTTGACTTCCATTAGCAAATAGCAATAGCTTGTTTAATACAACCGGATGGAAAGGCTGAACTCAGGATGGAATGAGTATTGGTCCCCCAGAATTCTTTTCCAAAAAGAGGAAGCAGAATCTACATTCTAGGGTAGTATGTCATAAAGTTTCTAGACGCTCTTTTAGAGCCCAGATCTTATAAGAGGGCATTCCACAATTTAAGCCAACTAAGCAAAGGGAATCTACTGGCACTTAATGAAAAAGCAGACTCCAATCAGTAGCAGAAATGCTGGCCTAATTTGCCAATTTATTTACAACTTGACCACTAAGAGTTTCAGCCATCTTCAACTGACCACATAAGTGGAGGACAGAGATGCATTTATAGCTTGCTGTCCCTCAGCAACCAGCTCAGAAACCACAGAAGGACATACCACAACACATGACCTCAAGCACATGACATCAAGTGTTCAAGATTCTCCTTCAGCCAAAGACTTCCTCTGTTCTACAGAATATTCTTTCACATTTCTCCCCTTTGGGATTTTAAAACAGCGATAGAAATGCACTTCATTAACATGCTCCAAACCATTTTGCAAAAATGTAAGGCAGGTATACTGAGATCAAGCAGTTTCCACTTTCATTCTTTCCTTCTAAATAGGAAAATTATCTTTGCTGCCTTTTAACCAGGTCAGGCTTGTCAGGCTCCTAACCTAGCAATAAGACTTTCAGGAATAGCTTACAGCCTGCTATTTTGAACAAACATTTTTATGGTAATAGCACTGAATGAATCAAATTTCTTTACGTGGACACCCAGAGCTCACCCTCCTTCCTTTTGCTCCCGTAGTCCTCAAACTGCATATACAGTTTCAAAACTTACACGCAGCTCTAGAAGAACTTCTCAGAGCGCAGGCACCCACAGCTGGTGCTCCATGGTGACACAGCTATCTTGTCATGAAAGTTGAGACCAGCAAGCCTAAGTCTCAAGGGCACAGGCATTTTCTCACCATTTGTTACTAATTAAAGTCTAGTGGCTTTTTTCTTCTTGCTGCTCAGGTCATTTATACATCAACAGCTTCCAAATTAAGTACTCTATGGAAAAGTCGTAGGCACGTAGCCTGCTTTGGCTCCAGGAGAAGAGTTTCCCATCCACAGCTCCCTTCCTTGCTGCCACCTTCTATCACAAAGATCAGAGCGTCTTCAGGTAGTAAACAGGAGCTGCATTTACACCAATGACAATTTTGGGTTGTTTGTTTCTGCTTGTTTTTGTTAGAACTGGAGCAACAAGAGCCAGGAGAAATACTTCAACCTGCTCAGGTCCGTGGCTATTAAAGCCTCAGCTGCACCTACAGCAATTTTTACTGAGCTAATGTACACAGGGAAGCACTGTGAACCTCTATCATGGCACCCTTAATGCATGAATGAAGAAATACACTACGCAGCGTAATTACTGTTCAGAATAACAACTCATCAAGTCTGTAGGTTATCACTACCATCTTACACAGTTTCATCCAAGAGCCTGTTTTAAACTATGATGTTTTAATGCCACCCCATCAGAGAAGAAAACAGTATGGCTGCAAAAGAGAAAAAATATTTCCTTTAAATTAACACATAGCAAGTTGACAGTTCTGATTTCACGATCAGAATTACACAGGCTGGAAAGGATTTCTCCACATCATCTGGACACTGTTTATGGAAAGACTTAGAAAGTATTTTCAGATTAGTCTGACATCAACAAATGTTTTACTGTTTCTGCCCCCTAGCTAAACCATCTGAAAAGCTTTATATTGGTTTTCACACTAGAGAATCCCAAACAGCTCCTGCCTATATATGTGATTCAAACTATACATCAGCAGCTGCTAGATTACACAAGGTAAACAGGTTTCAAAACTAAAAAAGCTACACTGTAGGTTAGGAAACCAACACCAATTCTTTAAAAGAAAAGAGGACATTTTGTGGTCAGTTGAGAAACACTTAAGAACTGGAATCACAATCTGAGAAACAAAATAGCTTAGCTCAGTCTAGGGAGCACAATTACAGAGCAAACAGTGCCAGATTTAGCATACTTAGTTGCTGAGTGGAATCAACCCTGAAAGCAAAATGGGTTGAAAAAGAATGCAGCTCAAGGGATTCGTTGTTTCATTACACACATTTTCTGAGAAATAAGCATCCAGGAAAAAAAGAATGGAAAGCAGGTGAATTATAAGAACTGTTTTATTAGCAAAGAAAAGAAAGGGTTTTTTGTTGTTACAAGGTGTGGACTATCCCCTTTCTTGTATCTGAAAAGAACCTCCTCATACATACCACACACACAACCTACTAGGCAAAGTGATCAACAATCTCCTGTTGGCTGCAGTTGCTCTGCCTCAAGCAGGCTGGATAAGATGACCCTCACAGCCTCTCCCAAACAGCATTTCTGTGTTCCTAAACCACTTTGCTGCTCTCAGCCATTGAGACAAGAGCGGAGAACAAAACATTCAAATTGTAGAGATACTGGCTATATTCCACTAAGAGGGCTCTTAAGAAATACAGCCACTTATGCAGGATTTCAGAAGCCATATCTCATTCTATGATAGGCTTGTTCCTCCCCTTAAGTCCCCATCCAAAGAAGTTTTAGGAGAGAATTATTTTCAGAATAAAAAAATAAATGAATTTGAAACACCCTTAGTAAAAGGGATTGTGTACATCCAGTCTCTGTACAAAGAAAACCTTGATTTTCAAGCTTTTGACACTGGCCTTCACGTAACCAAAAAGATTCCCTTAACAGCCTTCCACAGCTGCCTGTGAAAGGGTTAAAGATGCCCTGGGCTTTTACAATCCCAGCAAGAGATTCCTGTTCTGGCTAGCATCCCTATTTCAATAGGCATAAGGCATGTTCTAATATCACGCACAGTATGAAGCGCTAAGCTTACGTCTGTTCCATTTTCTCCAAAGCCATTACACCTTGATTGCACTTGGAACTTCAGAAAGGCCAAGCCACATGGCACACGAGCACTACATGACAGCACATATCGCACAGTTAAGTTTGGGAAGTTGGTTTGGTTTGAAGTAATACTCCCTCTAACTGGCAGTACCCAGACTTGTAACTCTTTAATGCTCCTTGTCATTTGTATGAGGTGTTATCTTTCCCGATTACTCCTTTTCTAATGGCAGCTGGTACCCACAAGGCAAGCCAGAGTTTCACGTTTGTCAGGAGCCCTGACACAAGTCATCTCCTCAATATGTCACTACATCCCTACTCAAAGCACTACCCAGAACCCCAGTGTTGGGCAGCACTCTCTCTTACAAAGGAACTTTCTCCTACTGAACTCATTTCAGCTTCAACCCCAAAGAAGAGTTACCTTTACAGAAATGCACCCTTCTACTTCAAGCCCAATGGTCTGCCAGTCTGAGTGAAGTGAAAGAGATATCACTATCAGCAAGCCAACAGCACATCCAAAATAGAAGGGAAAAGAATGAGTAAGCCGATCTCCACTGCCAAAGCGCCTTCTGACAGCTCTTCAAAGGTTAGAAGAGCTCTATGTGCATAGCTCCACTCTTGTGAGAAACTGTGAAGTCCAGATCACAGTTTTGGGCAGTTCAAGGAAGAGGCAGCACATGGCTCTGCTCCTGGCTGCAGGCAGCCACAGCCATGCCTGCCCACTCCTGGGGGCTGATCTCCCCCTGCCCAGCACCAGGCAGGGAGACCCCTGCCAGGCTCTGCCCAGGGCTCTGAAGCTCTCTGCTTCTCCCCCAGACCGAGGCACAGCTGCAAACAAAGTGATGAGTTCAGAGGCACTGTTTCCCCACTCTAACACTAAGGTCAGCTAGAAGCTGCATAACCAAGCAACTCCTACTCTACAGCAAGTCAAGACATTATAAGTAAAATTAAGTGGTCTGAGGGAGATGAAACAAACAAGTAGAAACAAACAGCGCTACAGTCTTACTAGTTTTAAAGCTCTGGAAATACTTACAATTGCCTCACTACTCCACTACAACCTTGACTCAACCAAACCTTGTTCGGCTTTTGTTACCATTTTTAACATGCACACAAAAAAAGCATGAGTAAAAACATCATTACTTTCAGTTTTAAACACTCTATCATTAGATATATACCACAAAATGGCAAAGGAATACCGAGATTTTAATTCTACACACCCAGCAGAAGCCTAGCCTCGAGTCATTTAATTTACGTAGATACATACTGACATAAAAATGCTTTGAACAAGTTACAGCAGATACCATTAGTACTTCAGTAAAAACGTTCACAGTGGCCTTTCTACTTCCTAGGGAAGAAGTCGGAGGCTGGAACCTCTGGGACAGCTGTTTCAAATTTGAGACCTCAAAAGCTGAAAAAGACAGAAGAATCCAGACTGTCCTATATAAAGCTCTGTTTACGCCTGCTTACACTCACAGTATATTGCTTCATGAGAGCACCTGAAGGTCTCGTTTTATTTCAACATGCTATAGCCACTTAAGCATCAAGGCTTAGACTCCTCATAGCAGACAAAAACAGACAGAATCTAGAAGTCAGCATATTCATGCATAACCTTGAAGTGGTAAAGCAGTTTAGAGCTCGGGGCATAGCATTCCCCATGCCAACGCCCCCCACCCATTTTCCTCCCCTCTCTTCCCTCCCAGTCCCCATACACGGGCACCTCCTGTGAATTAGGCCATCTGGTCACCTGACTACTCTAAGCAGTTAACAGCCAGTTAATGCTGTTTAGAAGATTAACAACACTTCAGCCTTTGCAGGTGAAATTAAGATAGCCCTGTCAGTTTCTTCATCTTAAAAGACAGGGGGAAAAAAACCCAACAGCTGTGTTCAGACAAACAAAAGTTTTAAGAACCAACTCATTATCACAGCCTTGACTCCTCATGAATGCTGCAGACCGTGTATTTAAGGTTTATATAGCTGCTGCACAGAGAATATACATGCCTGCAAAGAGCTTTAAGTCAGCAAAAAAGAGGGGATTCACCCCTAGAATGATTCTGGTTGAAGGCAGTGTATCATCCTGCAAGTGTACTGTCATTCAAAAGTAGACTGTACCCTCTAGACAAGGGAACAAAACTGAAGCAGCAGCAATTATCAGTATCCTACATGAAACTGTTAGTGTTAAGATTACAAGAGCAACTTCTCGGAGGCATCGCTCCAATAATATGTTTACAGCTTTGCAGTGTACTGTCCACATCCCATGGAAGTCATTTCTATCATTCACTAAAGGTCCATTTAGTAAGCAAACCTCCTTCAAAACACACAAACAATTCTCCCTTGCATTAATCATTACACACATCATGTTTTCCAACAATGGCAGTACGTTCCTTGGTTTTATTTTGTAATGACCTCCCAGAAAGCACAGTAATCTAACATCAGTTATTAAATACCACTTTCAATTCAGATCCACCTCCAGGAAGGCCACATAATCATTATGAATGGCATAAATGAAGGAACACGAAATGGAAGAAATGAACCGCATTAGTGTTATCATTATGCTTAAGTACAAACTTGTGAAACTTATTAATACTTGGAGAAGATATGAAGAGCTACGTAAAACGCTAAGCATGAAACGCAAGCGCCTAATGCAATTCAGACCAAAAAAATCCACTTCAGTTCTTCTACCTATCCACTTCACAACACAAATTAGAAGCCTTAGAAATGAAACACTACTGGGTAAACAGCTCAATTCCTCCCTCCCTTCATCCACTTTTCACTCCACGCAAGCAAAAAAGCCCTTCATATAACTGGTTTTGATCATTAACTTTGCAAAACTTCACTGGTGCTTCGACAGATGCTCTTCTCAGAGGATTTCACAACATCCTATCTTAGTAGTGATGTAGAGGAAGAACCTAATTGTCCTTAATCCTCTATTTAAAATAGGTTATACGAAATCCTCTTTTGACTGAAGCAGAGAGATTAGTCAGCACCACTATTTCCCCCCCTCACCCTGCCCCTCTATCTAGATGAATTTAATGATTAATGAAGGAAACAAATTAACCAGTCTCGTATTTCAAAAAGGAAAATTAATCTACAAGGAAGAGCAGGATAGAAAAAATGCTCCTATGAAAACTCCCAATTCTTATGTTTTCATGCTTGTAAGCAACTATCATAAAAACAAACAACCCAGACCATAATTTCACAGTACACGCAAGTATCTAGGCATAACTTGGCACAGTTCTAGACACTGCCAAAGGAATTGCACACAATTTCACAGAGCTCATGTGCACACATCTGCAAGTGAGTGTGTGTGTAACTGGAGGAACGAGAGCGGGGTTATAATCAGGGGTAGCATAAGAAAAAGACACGTAGAACAGTTAAGCAGTGAGGAATAAAACACAAATATACTCATTATAGGCCTACACTGAGAACTAGTTTTCTTCCTGCAATGTAGTATTTAATTATCTCAAAGCTTTCAACTACTCTTAAAACTTCTCTCTGCAAAAGAGCTGGGCAATGCTCTCATCCTCATCATAAAAACCAACGAAGGAAGAGCAGCTAAATTAACATCCAGATCCACAGGAGATATCTAAGTGCTTTAATGGGCTGTAAAGTTCCAAACTTCGAGATCATGGCTTACCCCATCCATCTCCTAGAACAATTTGGGCTAGGCTGCCAGTTTCTCCCTCGAAAGCATGCAATTTGAATACAGTATCACAAATAATAAACATTAAACAAAATTGAAGTCAATGTTAAATGAAACAAAAGCTAAGAAAACACTTCTCGTGATGACTCGGTGCATGCTCGTGCCACAAGCATCTCAGAGTCATTACCAAGAGGGAAGAAAAACACAGACCCGGTATCTGTGACATAAAGGATTCTTGGTTTGCCTTGTCTACCTGCAGTTGTTGCCATGGCAATTATAGCAGAGAAGATAATAGCATTCCGGTGTCATTCTGCCTCAGTTCAGGATGAACTTCAACCGAAACGTCCCTTGACAATTACACAAACAGAAATGCAATATCATACTGCATAATGGTAAACCAGTAGAATAAGAAGCACTATTCTGGAAAAACATAATCCAACTAAAAGACTTCAAATGAGGAGAGGCAGGCCCTTTTGTTTAAGGAAAAAAACCAACAGGCAAAAACAGTAAAGTCAAATCCAGTTACATAACAGGTGCTAAAACATCTGCTCTGCCTTTTCTGTGGCAGAGCTTTCTCTTGGTTTCCTCTCCCTGCCAGTACGCACACGACATGGAGGTGGCATCTCACTGTCAATCACGCTGCGGCTCTTCCAAAACACAACTGTTTCCTCATTGCGTTTAAGTCCTGTTAAATTAAACGAGCCTATATCCCCACCTTGACAGCACAAGCAGCAGCAGCCTGGTATGATATCTGTGAAATGTTTTACTTGTCAGACCGGTTATTGCTTTTTAAGTGTTTCAGTTTCAAAAAGGCAGGCTCATTAGAAAATCCCATTTCGCCTTGCCACTTTTCTTGTTTCAATTACTGCAGTATGACAGGAGCAAAGAATGAATGAGCAAGAATGCATGGGGATTTCAAGATATAAGTGTGCTACACTGTATCGCGCCTTCTTTCATTCCCGCTAATGGTTCTGAAGAGGCTTCCTACTTCCAGTGAGGGTTCTCTGGCACCCTACAGGAGGCACAAGAGCAAAACTACATTGCAATAAAAAAGTTGACAAAAGCAACTACGCAGTTCTCATATCAGAAGAAAAACCACACGTTATTTTTGATGCTAAAAATGGCAAGGTTAGGAGTTCTTGATCTACTTTAAGTCACTTAAATACACCCTGATAGTAGAGAATGTGTTTGGGAGGGTTTAAATTGCAGAAGTATCCATTGCATATAGGTGAGCAATATCTTGTAGTCAATAGCAACCAGCTTTGTAATACATTCTTTGACACAGAATCATAGAATAGCTGAGGTTGGAAAAGACCTTAATGATCATCCAGTCCAACCACAACCTAACCATCCTACCCTAACTCTAACAACCCTCTGCTAAACCACGTCACTGAGCACCACATCCAAACGGTTTTTAAACACATCCAGGGATGGTGACTCAACCACCTCCCTGGGGAGCCTATTCCAGTGCTTAACAACCCTTTCTGTAAAGAAGCATTTCCTGATATCCAGGATCTTGCAACTGAACTGCTTCACATACATACCGTCTTACTTTCATTCATCTCAAAAGATAAAGAAACCGTGTCTTTCTCAAAGAAATTAGCTAATTAGCCCCCACAATTCTCCTTGTTCACTGTCCCTCTGGTTGTTTGTTTCAGTTGGATTTTTTCCAGAGGGAGTGAAGGTAATGCTGAGGTTTGGGGAGCTTAGGATTATAGCAAAACATCTGAAAAATACATTACAAAGCTGGAAAGAGCATGAAACAGAAGTCACTACCAGTGTGCAGGAGCTAGGCAGATTTGCAGAAGAGCCAGCACCCACCAGCGAGCAGCACCACTTGGTGCTCACTAGAATCAACTCCTGAAGGAAGTAAAGCTTTCAATCTTTGCCTCTTTAAAGACGAAGGCTGAAAAGCACGAAGTCAGCGCACTGTCAGGCTCATTACCCAGAGGAAACAAACCAACCAACCCCGTGCGGATAGGAGAATAACAAAGCAAGGATGCTTGGGGGAGACAGCAGTTCAGGCACCGGGAACAACTGGCACCCCTGCACAACAGAGCAGAAGGTGAGATGGGAAGCATCAGGAAGGGCTGTGACACACTGACATCCAGGAGAGATATAAAAAAAATGCATTCCATGCCAGGGACAGACACAAACGCTTAAGAAATACAAGGTACTAATTACTGGCCTGTAAACACATGCCTAACCCCTAATGAGAATGTATTTCGTACAGTTGAGACTGCTTGCAGACAGAGTCAGGATATAAACACACTCATATGACATTTAAAACAGACAGCTTAAAATTCTGTCAAACTATCACTGGAGGAAAAAACCTCACCCTTTTGACTTATTGCAAATGACAGCTAGGAGGAACAAAAAGTGTTCATTTAAAGAGGCACCCCGAGTAAGAAACACGTAGCCAATGCTTCTCTGACACCAGTCTGTACAGTCTGGGGGAAAGCTGGGTGACTGTGAGGGAAGGCAGGAATGGGAACATGGGGCTGCTTTCAGGTGTGTTAGCAAAGCTCAGAAAACTGCAGATCATCTCAACTGCTTGATAAATGGACTGTCCTTTTAGACAAAGAATTCCACAACACCAAAGCTTACAGTTTTCAAGCTTTCAGGTTAAAATACTTACATCCACCTTCTATCAACACTACGCAAAAAAGAAAATCCTGGAGCTCCGTATTCATTTACATTAAGACTACATGTACAAGTAAAACACTTTGGAAATCTAATTAGAAAACAGTTTGGGATTTATATTGAAAATAGAGCCAACGTAATTGTCTGAACTACTAACCAAAACTCACAGGCTGACATGATTTAGCAATGAACACCCTCAGAAAAAGAAAATCCTAATGCAACTTCCTGGCCAGATTAGCCAATCACCTCCTCAAGCTACAAGTAAAGTCAACCCACTTCTTCTAAAGAAGTGAAAAATAAAGCATCCTTTCGTAATTTCATTTACTGCATCCTCCCAAAAGAAGATTTTTCAGAACCACCTGCAGAACTAATAGACCAGAAGGTTCCCAGAGGCCGGAGCTGTAGTAAATCATTCTTTCTTTTGAAAGTGAATCTTTATATGCTGCTATATACCTTTAGAGATGCTATGACCATCCACGACCAACCATGACACACAGGCAACAAATACATAACATCTAGGTTTGTACTCCTCAAGTAGTATGAGAACAAGAGGGGAAGCAACAGTGGCAGGATTTCTAAGTATGCCACATACTAGAGGCAGAAGTGCTCAGTAATGCAGCCCCGGCCCAATATTTATCATACAGTTCAAAGCAACTGACCTGGGCAGGAGCATTTACTGATGAGGGGCCAGCTGTCCTACAGATACAGAACAGACCATCACCTTCTGCTGCAAGATGGTGAGTGACCATCCAGTGCTCAAAGAAACGTATGCTAAGAGCGACGTGTTCCAGGTCGCCCAGCTACATTCAAGTCAACAATATTCACGCATATGCAAATCCACAGTCTGCCATAAACAGCTATTGTGAATGCACAAGGCACTCACATTTCATTAAGCAAATGAAAAACAGTGCTTATTTTATGAGAGATATGATAGCATTAAGACTTGCTCTATGAGTATTAGCTATCTCTCAACTTATCTCTCCTGAAGAACTTCAGAAGCCCTGAGATCAGCAAAGCCCTTCGCTCTCACAGCACGAGTTAAAAGACAAAGCTAACGTAACACCAGTTACATGGACAAAACATATTGCTTAATAATATGTAATGAGTATTCCAAGTAATCTAATCTAATACTGAATCTAATACTGAAAGTCATCAATCATCTATGGAAACAGAGTTGATTATGATGATGTGCTTATTTCCTCACCCCAGCCACCCCTAAATAACGTACACTTTTAATGTTAAGCTGACCGGTTTTGCCCATCGCTGATCACAGAAGCAGGCTCTGCGTGGCACTCACTGGCAGCACACATTAACTCAGCCTTCTCAGGTGGGCAGGCTGCCCACCCTAGGGTAGCACCCATCTTCTGGGGAACACACAAACAACCCAAAGGGATGACAGCAGCACGATACCTGATGCAAAAGCACCACTCAGAAATAAAGATTAAACTCTAATAAAGAATGTGTTTATCAAACCTTCTACCCCCACCTCTACTCCCAAAAGGGATTTTCACAGTCTTAACGGTCACTATTTCCCTTCTTTGGGAAAGTAAATTAAACAGTTGCCAAAATCTATTTTAATTACAGAAAGCTTTATTCAGTTTCTGTCGCTCCATGCGGTGGAAAGCTGCATATAAAGGTGCTTCTACTTTGTTACTCAAAGACACCACCAGTACGCTGGATACAATTGGAAGCAGCAAAATATAGAGACTATTCTCAAACCCAAATAAGAAGTTGCACTGCTCTATTTCAGACTGAAGGATCAGGAAGCATTTAGAAAACTACTCTGAGGATTAGATCAGCTGCCTTGCAGTGAAACAGACACCTTCTGTACAGCAAGTTATTCTTCCCCAACGGCCCTATAAATTTTGTATGGCTGCAGCCACGGAACGCAGAAAGGACTAGAACGAAAGTAAAGAAATCTGCAGGATGGATATAAAGAGGCAGAACACCACAATATCCATTTTGAAATGGAGTAAGACAATGTTATCACTGCCTCCGTCCTTCTAGGAGACTATTCCATCTCTCAGGAAAGAGATGCAAGATACAGTATGACCGGCATGCCAAACATGGGTCTGACTCAACCATGGCACTGGAGGGTTCCAATGTCTGAAAGATACAAACATATAAAAGACACTCGGTGCAGGTGAACAGCATGCATATTAGAAAATGCTAATCAGGAAACTGACGTCAGCTTGACCTGACAGCACCCAGCCATCACTATGCTTCCATACAGCCTCTGAGATACGCACTATTTTGCATTGCTTCAAGACAGCGACTGCAATAACAAGGGAAATGGGGTGGGGGGGTTGCAGGGAAACCTTCCAGCACATTCAGGACAAGAACTGTCCTGAATGGTATTTAACTTATGCCCTACAACACGTATCAGGGAGAAAGGAAAGCAGTTACACAGGACAGACACTACTGCATTAGAAGCTTCCATCAATACAATGCAATTACCCCAACAGCATCTCCAGCTTCCTTCAAGCAGCGACTGCTCTGCTCCAGGGAAGACCCACAGCTAACCAAGTCCCAGGTGCAGTCTGGAGAATGACAATTCATAGTTCTAGGCCATCAATCGCTGAATAGTCTCCGCATAGATTTGAAATAATCCCAAGTATGAGCTTACTTGGGTGCATTTTGGCCTTGTATCTTTCTCTCTGACTCCTGCAGAAGTGCCACTCCTTTCTCTCCCTCATTAAAAAGTAGCCTGGAAAAAGGCAAGCACATCCACACTTCTGAACCATAACTGTTTTGTACACAGCTAGGGTGAACAACTGTTGAGCAACACTGCTGACACGTACATCTGTTCCTCAGTTACAGCAGTCAGTTTCAGGCACAGCATTCAAACTATTGATTTCCATTTTCACTGCTGTAGCTGTATAAAAATAGATGAACCACGGAGAAAAGAAAAAACAATAAAGTAATCAGCTTGCCAGATTTAATGGCCTTACTGAAATAATGATCCCAAGCTTACTGACAACAGCTTTTTCCAAAGTGTTCTTCCCTTGGAAGAAAAAAACTTAAAAAAAAAATAAAATATAAAATAAAAATGAAGAAACTGACTTGATGACTGAGGAAAAAGTACTGCAAAAAGAGCAAGCAACAGGTGAGAATATACAAGGCAGCTTGGAATAGCCAGGCAGTTATCCAGACACAGCCTACACGGCATACACATAATGCAGAAAGCAGTGTGATCTAGGAGATTTTTCCTCACAAGGGCTAAGTGTTTCATCAGGCTTTTAGACCGCTGAATTACCCTCATCAGCAGTGCAGGTGCACGACGATGGTCTGTAACTTAGAAGTTCAAGTTTCTCCAACACGCTGTCCTCTTACATACATCTTTGTCTTTTAAAATAAAAATTATAGCTAATCTTAAGTTTGTTTCGATCACATTTGATGCTCAGTTTGAAAGACAGGTCAGAGCTAAAGTTCTGCAGAAGATGCCTAGAGATCACAGTTTGCTCTATGCACAGTGAATGCAGTATGAGTTTTTGGAGTATTTGTACAGGCTTCAGCTGCGAGAACACAAGATATCTTTCCGCTAAACCCCACATGAAGATCAGCAGTACCGGATCAGTATACTCAGACTGATCTTATTCCTAACCAGAGCCCAGCACTGCTCACCTGAGCACCGCACATCCACAGAGACTTCTCTCACACCTCATCGTTCTTACTCTTCCTCCTCCCCTTCAGGTTACTTTATAAGGATCCCTATACATGCTGCTGGATTCAGTACTCACCTATTCTCTCCTCATCCCACAGAATAAACAAAATCCAGTATTATTTCCCACCGGATCTTTTTTTCTATTCGTATGTAAACGAGAAAGCTCAGCGTGCATTACGTGAACAGAACTCAACACACCCAAAACTGAGAGTGTTCTGACCAAACACAGGTATGGTCAGAGCGTGAAAGTTTCCTGACTTACGGCATTTCCTGCACGAGAGGAAGAGCTGTGTGTATATGGAAATCCCCACTGCCTCTTGGCAACACCACTTCCCAATCGTTTCTAAAGTTTCTCCTGCACCCAAAAGCAGCAGCCCACATCCTCCTACTGGCTGGCCGTTCCCAGCCCTTGGATCACAGGAATCTGTGCTTTACGCACCCCGTTCTGCACCTAGACCCGCTCTAACGCGGTGCTGGTTTGCTTTGGCGCTGGGAGTGAGAGAGAACAGCAAGTAAGGTCAACTCTCCGTCCCCGAAGCAAGTTCGGAGCACTCGAATCCTACCGCGCGCATCTACAGAGAGAGTGGATTACCCTGAGCACTCGCCCGCCTATTTAAGCCGGCCAGCTCCGCAAAACGCAGCCGAACTGAGCCATGAGAACCAAACGGGACAAGCAGCAGAGCCGCGACCGAGCTCGGGACGTCTCCCAGCGCCGAGAGCCGTTCCAGCTGGGGGCCGGGCTGCCTGGAGCCGTTCACACCAACGGCAGAGGGCCGCCCCGACCCCTGCGATGCCGCGCTCGGAAGAAGCGCCCCGGAGGGATTCCGTCGGAAGCTCCGTGGCTGGGCGGCAGTACTCACGTATCGGCTCACGAGGGTCCGGAGCAGGCTGCAATCCATGACGGGCGGCCGGTCGCCGCTGCCCGGCACTCAGGACCGCGCGGCCAGCTGCTCTCTGCTGCCGCCGGGTTGCCCGGCTCTCCTCGCGTGCCACATGCAGGGAGCCGCCCCCGTTCCCCCGCCGTTCCTCACCGTCCCGGCTAAGCCGTGCGCTGACCGCCACCGCTGCGGCGCGGTGCCCCGCGGCCCCTCATGCCCCACAGCGCGGCTGCCGCGACGCTTTCGAGGTGAGAAGGAGACGCAGAGGAACAACGCCGCCGACAGCCCGCCCGACTGGCCGCACTCCCGCCCCTCGCTGCGCCCGCCCCGCGGGGCCGACCCAGGGCTTTATCCGGCGGGCGGGCCCCGCGCCGCTCCCCTCGCTGCCACCGCCCGGCCCGGCTCGCCCCGCGGCCGCTTTGATCCCGGCCGGGTTGCCCCGCGCACGTCACGCGGGGCGGGCGGGCGGGCATGCGCGCGGCGGCGCCCCTCCCTCTTCCCCTCAGCGCTCTCAACGGCCGCTCCGGCCGTGGGAAGCAGGCAGAGAGCAGAGAGTGGTGGGGAGCAGCCGCCCATCCCTTCTGGGGAGGACCCTACCGTTGGGACCCCGCCCGCCACCCGCCTTACACCGCGGGGAAGCAGCCGCTGCCAGTCCGAGCTGCAGCCGTGCTCAAGGCAGAACTGGCGGGGCGCAGCCCTTCGCGCGCCGGCAGCTGAGGGATGGCGGTCCTGGGGCTGAGAGCCGTTAGAAAGACATCTCGGCTTCCAGAGGACGTTGCAGCCCCGACAAACCGAGCAGAAGGGGTATAAGCGAGGGAATGTGCGGAAGTTTCCCTCGACTGTTGTGCTCTCATGTCCGTCGTAGATTTAGGGATACCTAGGGACTCGCTCGGCTTTGCTGAAGTCTTGTAAGTAGCCTCAAACAAATGAGTATCGCTTTCCATGATTCAACATAACAAAAAACAGGCTTTAAGCTAAATACTTCTTTTAAAACTAACAGGAACTTTATGCTGTCGTAAAATTTAAGATGACTAAGAAGTCAACTTTAAATAAAGCAAGCAAATCGCTTTGTACAGTCAGACTGAAAATCCGCTCCTTTCAGCGGCAGTCAGTCACGCCAGCTGCTCTGTGTCACCAGGCTCTGCCCAGAGCTGCTCAGTTATCCCTCCTTTGGTTCCTGACCATTCAGTCGCTCTCCAGGCACTGCATAATCCTTCTAGACCAAAGAGAACCCAAACTTTTAATACAGCTTACATATGTGGGAAAAACAAACAAACACAGAGATTATGCTATTTGAGATCATACAATATTAAGAAGAAGGGCATATGACTGGTTCTTTCCAGGTGACCTTTAATTTAGATGCGTTATCTATGTTCAGCAGTTTTTAGACAGTGAAGTATATAATGTGCAGTAAGTGCAGTGCGGTCGAGCTAATGTTGCTATTCAGACTCCAAAGTGATGTTGGTCTAAAACCCAATGCTTTTCAGCTCAACTACTGCTAATAATTTATATTCCTTTTGCAGCACCTGTCTTTTTCATGCTCCTATTTATAGTCCTAACACTTCTGCAACATAGGTTTCTGTTCCTCTATTTCCCTTTCAAGAAGATATCACAGAAAAGGAAAAAAGTAATTAAAAGAGTCATGAAACAACAGGATTTTTTCTTAGAATGAGCAGTTCTGTGTGAGTTAACCCAAAAATACTTTATCTGTTTTTTTACTTCAACAATTAACTATCAAAATTGTACTCCATGGTTATATATCATCACTCTTTAGGAAACCATTTTTTGCAAAAATGATACAAAACCTAGTTTATGAATTAGGTTTCAGTGATAATGTCAAATATTCAAAGTGCTAAACTGAAGCAGAGAATGTAGTTGTTTTTGTGATACTATTCTCTCTGGCCATTCCATTTTCCAAGAACCACAGAATTGTGGAGGTTGGAGATAATCACTGAGTCCAACACCCCTGCTAAAAGAGGTTCCTTACAATAGGTCACACAGGAAAGCATCCAGATCTTGAGTAACTCCAGAGAAGGAGACTCCACAGCCTCTCTGGGCAGCCTGCTCCACTGCTCTGTCACCCTAAATATTAAGTTTTTTCTTGCGTTTGTGTGGAACTTCCTGTGCTCTGGTTTCTGCCCATTGCCCTGTGTTCTGTTGCTGCACACCGCTAAGAGGAGCCTGGTCCCATTCGCTTGACTCCTGCACTTCAGATATTTATAAATGGTGGTGAGATCCCTCTCAGCCTTCTCCAAGCTGAAGAGTCCTAGGTCTCTCAGCTTCATACAGGAGTTGCTATGGAGCGTTTGTATTTTGTAATATTTTCACAAGTTATTCCATCTTTAATGAAACCTCGCCTTTAGTTATCCCAATATCTTTAATGACTTTGCCTCTTACCTAGATTTTGAATGAAATTGAATTTCAGTTATTAACTCTATCCCCATTTTGCATCAGGCAGCAATTTTGGTGAAGTGAGGTCAAGGATCTGTACTCCATGTCTTTTCATCTTAGGTAACCATGATGGGGCTGTGAGAAACATTTTCCTTAGATCCAGAACCTGAAATTCACTCATAGGTGTAGTCTCACCAAGAGACAGATGTTTTCCATGTTCTCTAAGGTGAAAGTGGGACCGGTGCTCCCGTTCTCACTTTCCCCTCAGTCAAGGACAGGGAGAAGGGTCATACATGCATGGATATACATTTGCCATTTCCAGGCTACCGCTCAAGCTAAGCTGAGACATTATTGTGACCTTCCTGTAGAAGCTATGACACTGTGCTCTTAAGAAAAGGAGGACAGATGGATCCTGAGCACACACTGAAGTCCCAGCCTGCATTTGTTGTCCTTTTTACCACATTTCCACAGAAAGGAAACTTACGAGTGCAGCCCAGAGAGAGAGGTGGTAGCCCACTGGAAGTTAGCAAAGCATGCTCTTGCTGACCAAACTGTGTGTGCACAAAGAACTGAGCAGTAAATACATGTTCCTTTTTGGGGTGACAAGTTCCTCTGGGGTTAATAAGTCACAGAGCAGGGTGTTTAGGTCATACTGTGGGACTTAGGCACCTCAAATCTGCCTAAGTCAGGCTTAAGGTGCCTGAGTCCTTTATTGGATCTAGCCCGGAGTGACGAGTGGAAGGTCACATTGTGACTTTACAGTCAAGCCAAAGCAGGAGCCTTGATCATATCGGGCATGGATCTGTTCTGCTTGTTATGCAATGTTTTACTTATAAGCAATTTATTAAACTATTTGTCTTTGAATATGCCATTACATTTTTTCACTCCTAATATTAAAAAAAAAAAACAGATTTCTAAAATTAGCTGTATGCTTTCTCTACCTTTTACAACCTAGCTGTTCTTTCTAAATGTCTTGCTCTTCTGACTGCAGATTAGTCCTGTTCTGATGCTCTTCATTTCTCTTTCTTGTTCTTACCAAGTGACTCTTCCTGATCTATTACTTGCTTCTCAGCCTCCTCCTACCTGCCCAGCTTTATTACCAAATGCTCTAGATTTTACTACTTAGTACAGAATCTCACATCCCTTTTAATTTACTTATCAATACATCTCTGCTTGAAACATTTTGCTCGTTGTTTAAATAGCATTAGACACCAAGGTGAATATTTTAACATGCAAAATATTTGCTTTTCTCATGTACAGCTGTATTCTCTGCTACTTTGCAATCCTTCTTTGGTTAACCTTGTTTTATAATTGCACTGAAAATGCTGGGAAACTGGTCCAACGGCGGCAACTCACTTCATACTGAATTCTTTCCTTGAGGCAGCAATGCTCTGAAACTCAGGTTTAATGTCTCAGCCTTGGAAGGTGGGAAGGCAAGGCTTTAAAACATTATGTAGCTGCCAGGCCCCCATAAAGTTCCACAGTTTTCACAGGTATAGTGATATATTGTGCACTGAAAATATGGTGGGTATCAGGGGCACTAGATTTCTAAATACTATGTTTAGCATCTGTTTAGATTCCTGCTTCCTATTAAGATAATGACTACACACCTCTTTTAGTCTTAGGCAAAGAGGCTGAATACTTTTTGAAAAAGTTGTGGATGGTAAGAGTTGCCTTAGCCGTACGTGAGAGCACCATGAGAAGAGCAAAACAACAGAGACTGAAAAACCGTTGTATGCATCTCACCTGCCTGAGCAATTTCTGTTCTCTTAGAGTGAAATTACTCATCTTGCAGTGTTTTTGCTTTTACCTACTAATACTTCACCTCTTGTGTCCCTCCCTCTGCTACATTTCTGAGAAGCTGATCAGAGGAACAACTTCTTCTCTTTCTTATGTCTACACCATATATTTAAACTAGTTAATTTGTGTTAATAAGAGAAATTACTCTCTCCATGGAACAGAAGTTTGCAAATTCATCTAATGCAAATATTATATTCTGACATCCTTCCGCAAATTCTTTATGAAAATGACACTATTTTTTGAGGAGTCTTTGTCTCATATTAAAAAAATTTCACTTCCAGGTGTTCATGATAGATGGATGGATGGACAGAAAGATGGATGGACGGATGTACTTCATTTGAAGAAGAATGTGATCAGTGGTTATTGCAGTATTCTCAGGGTGCAATAACTGTGCAGAGCAGTTGACAAATTGAAGATGAAGCAACGTAAAGTGTGAAGTCAAAGAGGGTACAGTGGCCAGCATCAAGCCGTCGTCCTGATGATCAGTAGAGTGGCCCAGAGGACAAAGGATTGAAGATCACTTCACTCTCCTGTGACATTCTTTGTCTAGATCTGTTTTTTTTCCAGGAAGTTCATGTGAAAATGAGAAATCTTTCTGACTTTTTGATCTCTCTGTTCCCAAGCTCTGGCAATAATGCATATCTTCTGGTATTCTCAAATGCTAAGTGCACTGTCATTATGGCAATATAAAATTCCCACATCCTTGCTAACAAAGGTGACCTTTGTTACGTTATTTCTTTACAAAATCACCTGAAAGAATATAGTTTAACTTCTGAGTATCAAACACAATCAAGTGAATGGATGTTCATTAAAATAATTTGACTGCCAGCTCAGGCAGTTCTCCGCAATTACAACGAAGATTTGTCCATCTATATTACCTCTATATGTGTTACTTAATAAATGACAGGGAAATCTTGGTCATTAGCGAATATATCTTTGCGAGAGATCCAGTCCCTGGCTGTCACAAAGTAATCCTCATCATCAGGAGAGGCACAGCACTCAGGACTATCTTTTTAGTGACACTGAGCAGTAGGCAGTCCGGTCACATGGACCATTTTTCAAGACCCATCCATTGCTGGGAAACAGAGTAGTAAACTCGTTAAAAGGGAAACCAGCCTCCACCAGAGAAAGCTTCTCATGGGATGAAATGCTGTTGGCTGCTATGGTTACTAATGTGATGTTCCATTTAATTCCTTCTCCGCTCACCTGCTTTCCCATTCAAACACCATACACAAGTACCTTCATACGTATTTGGTTTTGGAATTGTGACAAATCTCATTAGTCGCAGCCATGCATAATCAAAGTGGGGAAAAAATGATATAAATGAGCAGAGAATAAACTGAAGAAAGAGAAGTGCTGGAATCTATAGGTGTTGTGAATAATATTCTGACCTTGCTGCGTGAACTCTGTTTACTCTTCACTTTGGGCTTGCATTAGCGTTAGTCTTGCCTTATGTCTGTATTTTACACTTCAGTGCGTTGATCCAGCAATGAACTCCCCCCCACAGTCAGAGTCCTGTGACTGTAGAGCTGAGTGCAGTATTGGGATCTAAATGAGGAAAGTATTCTGTTTTATTTTTGGTTTCTTAAAGGGGCAGGATATTATTTTGCTTTGATTTTTGGTAGCACCTCACTGTTCTGACTCCTCTCACTACATACAATATTTTTCACCTTTTCCGTCACTCTGATGAGCCTGTCTCAACTATTTAATGAATTCTACACTGTTAAAATGTCAAATTCCACATGAATTACATATCCTGGGGACTTTTTTCCCCTCAAGAATCAAGAAACAAGAGACTACTGTTTATAAAGTGTACGAAAATTCCTGTTACATTCCATGATAATAACCAGGCAGAGCAGTTAGTACAACTAGCATTCACCATAACATATTTCCAGGCTAGGAAATAGTTTTGGACAATATTTTCTAGCAAAAGAAGCACAAAGCTGATCTTCAGGAAGAACACTAAGAAAGGTTATCACTTTCTGGCCACTTTAATGTAATCTGTAAAATTACCATTGTTCTGATGTAGCATTCAATCGAAGCTGGACAAAATCTTTTAGTGGTTTGTTCTTTCCCACCAAATAAGGCACTAAATATAGCAGTATCAGCATTCTGGGCTTCGAGAAAGATGTGGTTCAGGATTCTCAAGAATGTCTGCATTTTCTCCTGACTGCGTTCAATTTGTTTTATAACTGTTTATTTAGGAAGCATGAATAGTTCCAAATCAATACACAAAGTACCAGAAATATTAAACACTCCAAAAATGAACTTTTTGCTTAGACAAAAATGAGGGAATATTCAGTCATCAGATTCTCCAGTTTGAAAGTTACACCACTTGGAGGACAAATTCCTAAGAAAGGCACTCAGCACTGCAGTCTAGGGCAAGCTGACTTGTCCCACATAGAGCTGTCTGCGATACCTTTGCATCATCCTGCTCTTCCCGTCACTCCTGGTTATTATTAGACACTGCATTCTCACGTGCTGGGAGCAGACACAGCAGGGCTGGGGTGGTGGTGGGAGGAGGATGTTCAGGGAATGGTCCTTTTTAACCCCTGCAGGCTTCCTGATGGCCCCTCACAGGCTGTAGGATTGGAATTAGGATGGCTGCATTCCGTATTCCTTTGTTTCCTAAAGGTAAATCCTGGATGGCAGTGGCATAGTCCTCACCTCTTTTGCTTCCTTTGTCCAGAAGGCATCAGCATTTTCTTACAGATGAGCAAATATACCAGTATTCAAAGAAATGTTTCCAAATGCATTTTTGCCAATGTTTTCAGTATTAATGCTCTATGCGTGGCTTTTTCATATGTGTGTAGCAAGTAATGAAACCTGCTGCTAAGACCACCGCTTGTTAGACTGGGAAATGGTTCTTTAAGATGCCGCTATGTTTTCCCTTACTGCAGCTAGGTCTGGCTGATCTTCTGGAGCACTGCAGAGGCTTGGCATGATGCACGTTTTGTGTACTGGGAATCTTGCTGTGAGGGAACATGGTGAGACTTAGCATTTTGGAGGCAGACTCAATGATGTGTATGAGATCCCTGAAGCTTTCAACCGTAACAACATTCAATTCCATCATCTCACTTGCTGTGAAATGTGTAATGGCCACAGCCATTGCTTTTATTTTCCTGCAGGGGTTTGACTGTAACTGCAGTAAAGTTGCTGTTACAAGTTTGATCCAACTTGTCATTTGTGTTTTATAAATTGTTTTGTTTAAGTAGGTGATAATTCTAGGAAGAAAGATTCCTCTTGACAGAGATGCACTAGCAGAAACCTTTACATCCATCCAAAAAGGCATATAAAAGTAAAGTTTAGAGTTGCATAAAAAAACCCCAAACATAACAACTGTATTAGCTTGTCTATTGTCCTATCTCTCTTCCCCATCATATTGCCTGTTGACCAATAAAATACCTCTGTAGTGTATATCTACAGAAGTTTGAATTCCATATTTTCCTGTAATAGTCCTGTCACTGAAAACCTGCAGAGGGACTTAGGAAGGGGAGCCAGTCTGTTGCAGTCTGGTGGTGTGTGTGGACAAACGTATTCACTGGAAAATCAAGGAAGTGCCTGACATCTCCTAGCCTTTTCATGAACTTTTCAAGCAAAGGGGCATTTGTGTAGATTGCTGAGAGTAAGGAAGTAGAGCTGCATGACTATGAAAGCAGCTTGCTCCCATGCAATATGTTTGCTGTTATTATAGTGGAAGTTTGTTTTTCTGTGTCTTTATTTCATGTAATGGCTGTATGTATTTCATGCCAACTAGAAAAGGATTAATGAACTGTGATGACAACATTCATACCTGGCCATGCTACTTCCCATAGCTGTCAGTCCTGAAACCAGCACCCGACTGATGGCTGTGTGGAAAGGAGCGCCAGCCAGGAGTGTGAAACACAGTGTGAAATGCCTGGGAAGGGAGAGATTTTCTCAAGAGGCAGTGCTCTGCAACGTGCCACTTTCTGCTGAGATGTTAAGTCTGTGCCGACTGAGATGACTGCTTCTGAGGGAGCTATTGCTTCTGTGCAACTGGGCTTATGGTCCTGTTAGGCAAACCAAAGCTTTCTCTGACTTGGCATGCTCTGGATACTAACCTGTTTGCTGGAGCAGGCTGTCTTGGCAAGAGGTATCATATTGATACCACCCCTTCAGTAGCTGAAAGTCTTCTCTGGATCCAGGCAGAGACTGCTGAAAAAGATTTGACTTTCTAATGTCCAGAAAGGCGGGACAAAATGAAATATACTTAGCTGGGGATTATTCCAGGGAACCAATGCTTAATAGTAGAGAACTAATAGTGGAGGTGGATAATACCACAAGAGAGTGTTTAAGAGGGATGTATCTGGTAGTAAGCTAAATACTGTGGTTATATGCCACCAACAACACTTGATGCTCTATAGATAAAGATGTATACTAGGGCAGTCCTGCAGAAGTCATTCACTGTTGACTGATCTTAATAAGTCAAGGCTGCTGTTGCTTTGCCCCATTTTTTATTCTACTGCTTCAGTAAAACTGGCTGTTGCTGGAAAGGATGGGAGTGTGACAAGCGTGCAGTAGCATGATTTGTGTCCTCTATGACTATTGCTTTAAGGTCTTTGAGTGAAAGGAGATAACACAAACTATCTTCTTGAGTATGTTTCTTTCTTTCTGTTTCCTAAAATAACTGTTTACTAGCAGGTTACTGCCTCAGATTAGGTTACCATCAAAAAGGATCTTCCACATCGCTACAGAAATTTAATGTAGCTGCTATTTCCTATCCATGGAGATACAGTAGTGATTTGAAAACATGTGAAGTGTGAGTGCTGTTCTGAATGGCACAGGCCTGCCCTGACTCATTTGAATCAGGACTTGTGTGTGCATGTGTGACATTTCCAGGACTAATCACCCTGGCAAAATGAGTCTTATAATGCGTATTGATTTATAACTAGATGTGGGAGGTTTTGTTCGTGGTGTCGTGCTGCTGTTGAAAATGAATTTGATCAATTAGAGATCTCTTTGCCTCCTCTGTACTGAGAAATTCATGAGCAATGAGCAATTGCATGTGCTGCAGAAATTCCAAATATCTGCCTTAATTTTCCATATTGCTTAGAGAAGGAAGTAAGGGAAATGTCAGCTCATTCCACTCTTTCCTGCTGTGCCCTCTCCTACTCCCCCTCCTTTGGAAAGAGGAGGTGGTTCAGGCTGCTAACCAAAGGCAAGATATTAAGGGAAGAACCCAGCAGTGGGAGAATGTTTTATGAAGGCTTCCCTGCTTTGAGGCCATGAATCAGGATTCTTCCCTTGCAATACATAGCCTTCAGACTACCTTCCTTTCTTTGTCTGCTACCATTCAGGCCCACTGATGTCAGTGAACTGGTGTGAGTGTAGCTGGAATTAATTCACTCGTAACACTCAGCACGTGTTATCAATCTGAAAAACTTCTTGGATTTCCAAGGAACTCCCTTAAAGTGAATGGTGGTGGCACTATAGAAACAGCATGAACAAGAAGTGGGGAAGTGATAGCTAGAGAGAAGAAAGGAGATGGGACAGAGGAGGGATGGATATTTGATAGCTTCGTATTTTATCACTTAGTTCCTGGACTAATTATTTACAAATGCATACGCAGCCACTTACATGCAAACTACATTTTTTCTGTTTAACATTTTGATTACAGTAATGCCCTTTAGTACTAGTCACTGTATATACACACACAGTGATACAAAATCCTGGCAGCTGCCTGATAAGGCATTAAGTGGCTGATGCATTAGATGTATATACATATAGCACGCCTATGGGATGATGCAATGTGCAGATATATATATATGTGTGTGTACACATTAAGAAGAACTTGCTGCTGAAAAGGAATTTGAATACAGTAGTAGCTGGAATCGTATTGCTCCGTTATGTTGTATGTCCCCTAAGTGTCAGAGTTATGGGATGTATAAGCTAATTTTAAGCCATAAGCAGCATGCACTGTCTGAGTTCCATGACTAGACTGCTGCCAGAGCCTAAGCTAGTGACTGTAAAGAGATTTTGAATTGGCCCTAGTACAGCTCTGTAGTTTTTAGTCAAGCCCTTAACGGCACCAAAACCCTGGCTAATAAAAGCATTTGTTAAGTCACAGTACTTTCTATTCCGTCTCATACTCAGCAGGCAAGTGAAGGCTGTGGGAATACTATGTTACACTCAAAAGTTTTAAAAAGCAAGCAAACAAAATTTTATCTCACGGCTGTGCATCTGCGGATATCAGCAGGACATATTTAGCAGTGTTTGTACAGACAGCAAACTGCTAATAGGACTTCAGCAAGAGTCAGTGAAATACTCTGATGGGAATTTTTTAAGAAACCTTTTATTTTACAGTGAAAGCATGCTTGGGTATTTCTTTCAGCACAAAATTGGAAACTGCTGGAAGTATGAGTATCGAATCGGTTTATTCTTGTGTTCATTGCGTAACCAGAATACTGTAAAAATAACTCCAATGAATAGTGCCAGAAAATAAGATTTAGTAAAAAAAAACCATAGTCACGTTCAAAGGCCTAAAGAAGTCTCGGGGTGCTGTACATATATTTATGCAAATGCGTTAGAAAACCTAGTCTGTCCTGGACTTCTGTATGAAATAATGGGCAAAAAATAGCACAAAGTGGTTTGCATTAGACCACCAAACTTCTATTATTCCTTTAAAAAGGCTCCTATCCCAAATACACAGTCATTTTTACTTGAAATAAGCACTACTTATTACCCCCTTTACTGAGGTTTAATTTTCATTAACAAAAGCATAAACTGTGCTTACTTTTTGCCAAGCCTTTCCCCCTTTTGTGACACCGTGGTCTGATTCTGCATGACTTTCTGCGCTATGAACATTTTCCAGGTGTTGCAGCCACTACTGACAAAACCAACATGTGCTTATTTTACACAGCCTGCTATACTTGCCAGAACAAGGTGATAACACATGTCAAACTTTCCTCTGCGACTAAGGTTAAAACAAAGCACTTTCTGAGAAAACATCCTTTCTCAATAAGCTTGCATGTTATAATGCCCAAACTGGTAGGCTGCCAGAATTATTTAATAAAAGTGAGAAAATTTGGCATGGTTTCCTCTCAGAGGTCTGTGAATTATTCATACATCCGATGCAGGCACATGTGAGATGGCTGATTTACCATGCTTGAGTTTTGTGTCTTTGACATTTATATCTTAAAATCAAAACAGCCTGGAATTCCACAGCAGTTCATTGCAGCCAGGAAGGTGTGTCCCTGCAGACTTCATTTGCATAGGGTAGGCTGAATAATAAAGGACAAATAACTGGCAAGTGGCACCATCACACTCATCTCACACTTAAACGTGGCATTTAAAAGTCTGGAGATGTATTGTTTCTGATAGGACGGTATCAACAGTGTCTTAATCTGATGTCAATCATGCTGAAATTAGTTTTTGTGATCAGTTTCGAGGCAGGATTCAGCATCAACCCAGCAAGGGGGAGGAAGGAGACTGCAGCTTGCAGAATAAGTCCAATCCTACGCTAAGTTATTTCTTAGTTTCCACTCAGTAGATGAAGTTCTGTCTCAGTCTATAATGAAAGGGAGGAGAGAGGAAGTAGTGGAAATCAGATATATCGGGATGGCTTAACTTCCCTAAGTCTGGCCAGTAAAAATCATCTTCTGTATTAGCAAAATTGCTAGGTTAAGAGAAAGGAGAAACCAGAAATGCTTCCAAATACTATTTTGATCCTATTTTTGAAAAAGGATTATTTTTTAAAAAATCTCTTTTTAATAGGAAAAGGAATAGAGTGACTTTCTAGGATGCTGTTATCTTGAGATCACAATCCTGAGGAGCATTATACAGCCAGGAATAAAAGCTCAGAGATACTAAAGGGCTTGGCCAGATTTACAGGATCACTTATTAAAAGTAAATCTCTTATGAAAGGAAACAGTAAAAAGCCAAAACAGTCTGCAGTCATCTAGGATACCTTACAATCCCTTTGTTACTCAAAGGACTCAAGCTTCCAGAAATTACATTGTTGTTTGTGCTAATATGATTTATAGGATAACATCAGAATTGATACTTTATGCTGGAAAATCTAATACTGAAGTTGTGATGATTGTTACGTGACAGGATGAGGCCAAATGCATATTAAAAAATGAAGCCACATATTAGAGCCAATAAAAAGATTCAGTTTTATGATAATCTTTTAGAAATACAAATGGAATTTTATTAATCCTGCATCAACTCCCTGGTTCAGTAAGATCACTGTAAAATAATATTATGCTTCATCCAGAATGAATGCAATAGTCCTGTTCAGAACAGACAGCTGTAATGATAAGCAATTAAACAGCATATTGGCTTTCAGATAAGAATAGTCTAGCATATAGCTATGAGACAAGAAAGAAATGTCTTTGCTTTTACAGGATTTTGCCTTGTTTCCATACCTGATGCTGCCATGACTTTTCTGTCTTTGACAGGACGAGGGGAAATGGCCTCAAGTTGCACCAGCGGAGGTTTAAGTTGGATATCTGGAAAAAATTTTTTACAGAAAGGGTTGTTAAGTGCTGGAATAGGCTCCCCAGGGAGGTGGTTGAGTCACCATCTCTGGGTGTGTTTTAAAACCGTTTGGATGTGGTGCCTGGGGACATGATTTAGCAGAGGGTTGTTAGAGTTAGGGTAGTATGGTTAGGTCGTGGTTGGACTCGATGATCTTTAAGGTCTTTTCCAACCTGAGCTATTCTATGATTCTATGATTCTAGTGATTGGAATTAGAGATGAAATGAGATTAAAGTGTCTTTTTCTCTGAAGAGTGGAGGTAGTCAGTCTTTCTGAAGAACAGAGGAGGATCAGGAATATAAATGTTTTTTTCAGCCTCTGAATTCACTTTCCTTATGGTATTTTTATCTGCTGTCATACTTGAGTCCTTTCCTTCATTAAATGTTCTTGGTCAGGAAAGATTTTAGAGATTAGATACAACAATCCTCAAAGCAATTTTTTCCCAGAGGAAACACATTTTTAAAAGTGTTTGTTCTAGATAAGAACATAATGAATGTATGAGTGTAAAGGACAGTTATTTCTCTTCCTTTCTGCGCAACTTTAGACAACATACCAATTTCTGTTCATCTTGGTTTGCCTGTCAGGGATTGCAATGTTCTGGAAATAGTTACATCCACTTCTCCTACTGTTTCTACAGTTTTCAGACTCAAACTAAGTAATTAGCTGCAATTTTCTGTACATATTCTCTATATTAACCTAGCTTTGAAGATTCAAAAAAGGATTGTTATGAGAACATGCCCTTCAATGTAACTCACTCTATAGTACTTTCTGTTGAATCTGAGTCCAAATAAATCAAATCCACAAATTTTGGCTGTGTTTCGTGCATATGGCTTGATTTCAACCACGCTTAACTAAAATTAGATTGCTGAATTCAGTTCAGAAATTTCTGCTTGTTCAGCCAAACTGGAGCTTAGTGAAATTAATCCAAAAATATGCTGGTACTGCCAGCAAAATGAGTGTATCTCCACTGCTCTGTGTACTATTCCAGCCTTTCCTTTAACATTCTTTTGACAGTGACTTAAACATTTGTGGCCTTATCCAGTAATTCCTCTCTCAGTTGGGCATGATTTTGTATGCTCACCAGGTTTAAATAGATGTCATATAGAACAGAGACACTGATGTCAATCATGCTGAAATTAGTTTTTGTGATCTGTTAGTATCAAGAAACTCAAGATAAATGTTACTGCATGAAATTTCATCAGATTTGCAAGTCTGTTTACATTTAAAAAAAGAAATTAGTAGTCTTAATCCACAACAATATGCAACTATTTTAATGAAGAACAAGAAGAAAAATGTACTACTAATGCAATTACTGACTTTGTTACGAGTTAATGCTTTTTCTGTGCCCTGTTGGTCTACACTGTAAGAGAAGTAACTGGCTTAGGTGCTAAGAAAGTTAATTGTTGATGCCCAGACCCTTAGAGGTCTGAAAGGTGTAGAAAAGATGTGGGCCAGAAGGATCTCCATTTAAGAACTGTGTAAACTGTCTTTGTTAGTTAAAAACCTGATGTTTACTTCCTTTCCCACTATTACCTATTACTTGGAAATGTTAAAGATGATGTTCACAACTGTCTTATTTTCCAAGAAAATGATAAATGCAGAAACTAAATGTATGTATGAAAGGCTGAAGTAGGTGCGGTTGAGTATGGGGCACAGCAGCCTGAAGCCCAGGCAAAAGGAGGGAAAATCATGAGTTCTAATTGCAGATTCAGTGAAGGATACAAGAATGAGGAGAGGCAAGAGCTGTAATTAGCCTAATATTGGTGAGAGCCAGTATCTCTTGTTTTCTTGATCTCTGCCCTCTCACACATACGATTTGGGAAAAAGTAATTTTGTAAATGATTGAAAAAGAAGGATTAGGAATGGCTATTCCCAGCAAGGTTCTGGCCTAACACAGAAGTCAGACACACCTCTGCATATTAATTCAGATAAGGCCCTGCTTGGAAGGAATATTTAAAGCCAGTCAGTCCAGACACTCTAAGCACATAGAGGAAGAAGTTGAATACATTTATATCCTAACCACTGCCCTGCTGTGACAGATAGGTTTTAGTCTGTTAGTTCATATCTAGTTAAACCATGAAAAAAATTCAGATCCTGTAGCTTCAAAGGCAGAGGTAGATTGATACTGTCTAGAATATCATACTGTAATAGCTGACATGCAAATCGGGATACAAAACATTTGCTTGTTCTTGCTCAGCCAGTTGTGGGCAAGATCAAAAAGACCCTTAAAACTTCTGGCTCTGCTGAGGAAAAATTAGGAAATTTGTCCAGTTTATAGAAGGGCAGAGAAGAACCTGAGTAGAGAGATGAGTAGAGAATGTTACAAGATGCAAAAGACGTGGTGATTAGAAAAAGCTAGAAAAAAAATCTTCTACCTGACCTAAATGATCTCTCTGAAGCGACATTGCATTACTGAATTCTGAAGAATCTTTGATTGACATCTTTCATATGTTGATGAAGTCTGTAACAACTTCAACTTCAAAATTATTCACAGAGTAAAAGAACTTTGGATACCAAAGACAAAAAGCTCATTCTTTTGATTGATACTAGATGCCTGAGGGGATGAGAAGAGTATGTCTGGAAGCTGCCAAAATACTTGGACTACCTGTAAATAGGGAAGTAAAATCTTTGTTTTTTGTTGCTACAAATTATCCATGTTTTTGGATACGACCTAGCCAATTGTTATGGAGATCAGAATAGGTATGTTTTCCTTACTGTTTCTTCTCTGCAAGGCAAGACAAGACAAGATATATGAACAAGCCGTTTGAATTACACTCTTCTATTTTTGGATTTACAGGTAGAATAATAATTTCAAGGGAAAACGGCACTCAATTCTTAACAGGGCTAGACCTTAACACATTAAATTTAAATACCTTAGTTGTTAAACTCCTAGTGACTCTCACTTGGCATTCTTAGCTGAAAGCGGTAGGCAAAAAAGTGCCTTCTCTTGAGTAACTGTTACCAGAGAGCATAGGCTGAAGGATATAAATAAGAGTTTTACCAGTACTAACACAGGACATTATACTAAAAATACTTGATAGTGTGTTTTGAAGTTTGCTAGACTGCATTATCTCTCCTAGCAGTGGCAAGCAAGAACGCCAGATATTAAGTTCTATAGTAGCTGACTAAGAATAGCAACATATTTTTTCTCAGAACAGCACTGTGAGGCGGAGAAAGTCCTTTTCTCCTCATGTGCCAAAGGAAACTGTAGAAAAACCATCCATGGAATATTTCATGTCATCTTATGTCTTGATTTTAGACCCAACTGCTCATGTTATTTAAATGCAAGTGTATAATATGGAATGAAATCTAGGAGTGGCTTGTCTTTCACATTGCTGTCACCACCACTGAAACGTACCAGCCACCAGCTCATTGTGCTCACAAACACTATTTGGTCTCTATAATCATTCAGTAAGCATCAATGAATGTCAGTGGGTGCCACTTGGTTTCAGACCACACAATTGGTTTCGGACCAAGTCTATTTACCCTGCTATTGCCTTGAAAGACACTAAATTGCAAATGGGTGTAAAACTACAGAGTAAGTACAAGTTAAATCCTTTTTCAGTGTAACTTCATGCTGTCAGCACTGACTCTTCAATTTCCTTCAGAACACAATAGATATCTAGATGCCCGGAGGTTGGACTTATATCAGCATCACACGACTGAAGCTCCACGATATGCATGACAGTGTGTCCCCTCTTAAAGAGTCGTGGACTGAGGCATCTTGGTTTTTTTTCCGCTATGTGAATAGTGATTTTTTTAAAGAGAGAACATGTATATAACTGCTATAGGAATGTGTAAATTGGGGCATTATTAAGGCTGAAAGCAGCCATATTTCAAGTTAAAATATTAAATTCCTTATTTATGAGAAAAAGCTGGCATTATTTTTCTTCTATTGCATATATTTTTAAGAACTGGTCATACCTCTTAAAAAGTCTTGAAATTCAACACAAAGGAAAATACAAATAAATTAATTAATGCTATTTATTTTTAAAAAACAATATAATTATATACATTTTTGCTCTAATGACTACAACTGATGTACATGAATAACATTCTGTGGACATCTGTGGCAGTTAAAAAAAAAAAAGGGAACTGTTAAAGCTGTGCCAAGACAGAGAAACTAATGTAGCCTGCTAATTAATTTTATGTAATAATGCCATCACAAATGTCAGTTTGACCACACGTTTTAACTGTGTACTCGTTCTTACTTGTAATTTTGTATGAATATCCATTCAAATGTTTAAATGAGTACACTATATAGAGCAGCATTTAAAATCTTTATTTTAAAGAGAAAATTGCATCTTGTTTTTTAATTCATAGAATTGTAGAATATCCTGAGTTGGAACGGAGCCATGAGGATCACTGAGTCCAACTCTTGACTCCAAGAAGGGCAACATAAAAGATAAACCGCATATCTAAAAGTGTTGTCCAAATTCTTCTTGAACACCTTCAGGCCTGGGGTCATGCCTACTTCCCTGGGGAGCCTTTTGAGTGCCCGATCACATTCTCAACCTTTCATGCTAAATTTTAGTGTCTTACATGATATCTTAGCTGATATTTGACACTTAAGCTTGCTTTCTAATATACATCTTGTTTTCCCGTATATTATCACGGAGAGGGATGGTCTGTATCACTGAGCTGCATATGATCATATAGATTTATAACCTCTACAATTGTATTTCAGATACATAAGAGTTGATTTACAGATCAAACAGCTTTGAGTATAGAGATTTTATTGCTCCAGCTTAAGGCATTCTTTGTGTTATGCCCAAATTAGTTCTCCTTCTCAGCATTGCAGTCCAACTTTTATTCCTTGGCACTGGGAAACTCTTCAAATCTTGGTTAGTTTAAGCACTAAGACAATCCAAGAAAATCACTGTAAACCTTTAAATTCTAGAGGTAAGGCTAAGTCACACTGGAATGATAATAACTGTAGTATTTAGTGAAATCTTGATTAAGAGTGGAATATAAATAATGTTAGAGCTACAATAACAAATTTGTTTTATATACATCATGACAAAGAAACATCTCAATTGACATTCGTAATGCATTTGTGTGAAGGTGATTAGGAAAACATAAATGTAATGTTCTAGAGGAAGTAAATTACACAATCAAGAAGCATCTCTGCTTATATAACATATACTAGTCGTGACAGTCACTACCAACATAACAGATGAATCTGAATATTAACTTTATAAGATTCACCTTGTTTCTGATATGCAGTGAATAATGGTGTAGAAAATTACCATATACTGTGTGTTTTTCCTTTGATAACGTTTCCACACTAACTTTTTCAAGCATGCACACGTTTGGATATCAATAGTGAATAATTAATGCTTTTAGGTAGTAGTAGAAAAACAATAGGTAGGCCTATACCTCTTACAAAAAGGCAGTATCTCTGTGGGATTGCACAGACTTACACGAAAACTGAGAGCTAGTACCTTGAGTTCTTGTCTACTGTACTGCTATTCTTCTATTATAGAATCATAGAATCATAGAATCATAGAATGGTTTGGGTTGGAAGGGACCTTTATGATTATCTAGTTCCAAACCCCCTGCTAATAGGGTATAAAGTATTTAGCTCAAGGAAACTGCCGTACGTACTGGTTTCCATGAGGGATTTTTTCCTCTATTGGAGAAGAATCACAGTATCACAGAATTGCAGAGGTTGGAAGGAACCTCGTGAGATCACTGAGTCCAACCCCTCTGCTAAAGCAGGTTCCCTAAAGTAGGTCGCACAGGTAGGTACCCAGACAGGTCTTAAATATCTCCGAAGAAGGAAAGTCCACAACCCCTCTGGGCAACCTGATCCAGTGCTCTGTCATCCTTATCATAAAGAAATTCTTCTGCATGATCATATAGAACTTCCTATGTTCAAATTTGCTCCTTGTCCTATCCACACACCTCATCCATTTGCCTCCTATCTCTCTTTAGATATTTATAAACATTAACCAGACCCCCTCTCAGTGTTCTTTTCTCCAGGCCGAACAGACCCAGTTAATCAGCCTTTCCTCATAAGGGAGATTCTCCAGGCCCAAAGAACATGGTCCTTCCATGAATGTCTACTTACCAGTCATCTGTACCAAGTTGGCAACTAGTTTCACTACATTTACAGTGAAGTTAAATAATATCGTTCAGAAAATGTATTCAAAGTGGTGTCAAGTTAACCCTGATGTACTACAATATCAAAACTTTCAAAATTTATTATTTTTTGTTACTTATAATTTTACATTTAAACATAGAAAACTAAAATCTCGTTGTTAAGCATAAACTGTAGTTATTCTTACTAGTAGATTTTGGGTTTTGTATTTTCAGACCAAGGCAAATATCACTGAGTAAAGAAATTAGCTTAGAGTATTTAGTGTGCATGTGTGTGTGTATGCATGAGTGAAAGGCCGGGGCAGGAAATAATACGTATTTTAAAAGAGGATTTAACACATCTTCTTCCAAAATATATAAAATAGATAAGCATTCTTTTCAAATCCTATCATTTAAATCATAGGAAGGCGATCAGAATTATCTCATGCAGATTCATTCTTACCAGTTTCAAACCTGCAGCAGCTAAAGCAGGCTGTTTTCATTTTGTACGAGCAAATTTATTCAAAATGAATGGAATGTAGATCAGAGTTTTCATAATAAGAGATGGTCCTGCCACAGCTCATATTTTCCATTAATAATAGAAATCAGTCATCCCCAGGAGAAAAAAATGTTAGCTGTTACTGCCAGTTTTCAGGTGTGCTTCAAAATGAGATTTCTGCTGGCATCTTGAGTCATTATTTGACTTCAGTCTCTTTACAGATGCAAGCAGGATATGTTGTAAATACACAATCATTTTTAATGTGTATTTCATTAAATCTTTAAATTTGGCATCAGACACTCATCGTCTATCAAAGGCAGATTTACTGGGACTGGTTAAGGGAACAGTAAGTCTATTCTTCTCTCCTCACAACCTACCCTATTACCACTCATTTGTCATCTTGATGGTGAAAAAAATACCTGTACAAGAGGGCTTCTCCAATAGCCACATCATTACAGTTAAAGCCTATCCATAATACTGCTTTGATTTGTTCAAAACACTCCTAATTTTCTGTAAAAATGTAACGATGCTTCTCCTTGTCTTTCTTTGTTCTGAGAAGACATAAGGCATGACTGTAGTTTATCAGCTAATCAGCTGGCAGGAATCGTAGAAATAATCTGTCTTATGTTAGGCTGACATTGTGTGATTTTGCTTTCATCATGCTGGAGGAATGTGGGTGTGCCCTTCTGAACGCCCTAGGGTTGCTTGCTTTCTAACACATTCTCAGCCAGTACAATCAGCCATATCATTCAGAACATGCAAATCCAGAAAAAGCAAGCATTTTCACTGTCCTCATCCTCGGAGTAACCATGGTGTTCCAAGTGTTGTTCTACCAGTGGCTCTACAGTGCAGCATTTGACAGCTGCTTCTTATGGGGCAGTGATTCACAGGAGACAACATAGCCAGCAGTGTAGGGTGCTCACAAGGAAGGGACCCATCCCACTGCCCTCCAGCTGAAGCAAGTTGGTTGAGAAGTCAAGCCACAAATCAGGGTCAAGTCTAATAAGGCTAATTGGGTCAAATACTGCCCAGTGCTCTCTGAGCAGGTCCATGAGGGCCAAGGTCAGATTAGGAAGTCCAAAGGTCTGAATCAACAGTTTATGAGCAGACACAGACAGGAAACAAGTATAAACTACAACATAGTGCAGGCTAAGCCTGAATGCCCAGCCCTGAGAGCACACGACATGGAAGCATGAGGTGGAGGTTCCATGTGAGGGCCATTATGGCCTCTTAATTCACCCTGGCCACTGATAGGGCATTCTGCAGAAGAGAAACTGTAGGGGCCAAAAGGAAAGTGTAGTCTTCAGGACACGTAAGTATTCAGAGGTGGATGAAGCCACAGCAGAATTTCAGTCAAATGGAATGACCCATATTCATCTTTCAAGCAAACAAGAAAAATTACTTTGAAATCCATGTTGTTGCATCAGAACTAAATGTAGACAGTGAAACAAAATGCGGTAGAGTTCCAGTGCCATGAAGAGTTAAAATAGAATTGTGTGGTCTGCACCTGGAATCTTTTTGGCAGCAGATGTAGATTGCCAGGAAAATGGCCAAGGATTTTATAAGGACGGCTCTCAGCTACGCAAAATGGATGAGAAACTCTTCCTAGCAGCAAATAAATATGTTCCATCTTGCATCCAACTCATCATCAAAACTGGTTTGCCAGTGACCTCTAATTAGAGACCTTCAAACTTTTTGCCCTTACTATTGGATATTTTTTCTGATTAGTGCAACCAACTAGTATATATAAATCATTAAAGCAGTAAAATAATACAGATCCAGAAAAACATGTTTCTATATTTACAGAGAAGATCTAACAAAGTAATTTCTTTTTAGGCTTTTATCTTTTGCTACCTTTACACAGAACATCAAGACTGAAGAAGATGAAGGAATTGTTCCCACATTCTTTTTTCGTGTTTGTATTTAGTTCTGTGTAATTTATCAAGAAATTTGCTTGCAGCTCCAGGTAACAAAGCATGCTTTGCCTAGCACAGAGCTCAGCCTAGCATGATAGCTACAAAGCCCTCTCTGGACATAATTCCTGGCAAGCATTTTAAGGAAGAATTTGCTTGCAATTAGCTGATAGATAAAATCAATATCAAAATCAAAAATCAATTTGCAGCAGAGAGTAAAGTAATCCATTGCCAGTTTGTAAGGGGAAAAGAAGGCGGTCTTTGTGAAGAGAAACTAAATCCTATATTGTGATTGTTCTTTAGTCACAAATATTTACAAGATTAAACCAAAGTATAAATGTTGTGATTGGTGGTGTTGGTTTAGTTTTAAGACAGACTTAATCTGTGTCTTTTAAGAAACGTGTAGGAAATATAGTTAAAATATTCTTTAAAACCATTATAAATTGCGTTTTGCACGTCACAGTAGTGAAAGTCTGGTTCCATCTACTATTTGGCCATTCATAACTCATGTTATGAAACTAATTGCTCTTAGATGTATAATTGTTTAAAAGTATGTATCACAGACAGCTGGGATAACAAGTACATACTGGGGCCTCTCTGGGGTATGGTCTGGGCTCTGTCTGACGTGTGTGCCCAGACTCTGTAGCTGGGTTTGGATACCATTGAACATGGGCAGATTACGTTAAGACGCCCAAATATTTTCCACCCCTGTCTGCCTGTTCTAATTCCTTCCTGAAAGATTGTATTTCCATGGCAAGGGAAGGTAAAGTGCCTAAAACTGCATTTAAAATTGCATGGGCTGAAGGTAGAGAAGGCAGCTGAGGTGTATATACTCTTCTGTGAGACGTGTCACTAGACAAAAGGGAGAAAAAAAAACAAAGACAAAAACCAAATGAACTCTGAAGTACCACACATCCTTTGTTTCTCTTCTGATACAGGCCAGAGAGATCCTATTTCATTTATTATTAAAACTTCTCCTGAACTTCTAGAAATTTATGTCAGGGAAGAACATGATTTCCATGGAAAAGTGCTGTAGGACACAAGTAAGGGGAATGTGACTGCAAATGACAGTGGGAATGTCTTTATTTTATCCAAATTTGAAACAGGAGAACAGGATAGACTGCTAAAAGCAACTCTAGCAATGCAATATCCAGTATCGGGAGAACAAAATCCTTTTGTTTCCTGACCTCAGCCTCACCAAACAAACCAAGAGAAAAGTGTTATTGAGCCGGAGGAATTTGTTTACTGGAAAGAATACCGAGGCCTTGCGATGGCATCTATAAAGCTAGGGATGGCACAGAAAAGACCTATTCTGGATAAGAGCAGCAGCAGTGATGCACTGATGACAGCAACATCAAAAGAAGATAAACTTTCATGAGCTAGAAAGTAAACTCTATCAATAATTTGATTCCTTTATTTAGCTGACAGCTGCACCTAAAATTGATCTCAATTATACTGACGTAAGATGTTTTAAAGACTGCTTAATTGACATGTGCATTTAATTCTGTGTGAAATGCTCCAGATAAGTATGCTTGTGCCTTCAGAAATACACGATGTGGTTCACCGAATAATGCTGAAAAATGTATTTCCAAAACTAATGCTATTTTTCTATACTGTAGAGTTAATGAAGCTGTTTCTTAGTGCTCTTCTGCAGTGAGCTCTGGAAGCTCCTGATCGCTCCTGATCATCTTGCTGTGATATGGAACACTCTGTACTATTTGTATGTTTTATCCCTACCAAAAAAAGCCTTCAGCATATGAATATTCTCGTGCTCTGTATCATGATGTCCAGTCTCTGGTATATGCAATTAATCATATAAGCTATATACTTTGCCTCCTGACATGATGACACAGCTTTGAAGTAGGAAAAATGCAGTGTATCATAATTTCCCCACTGAGTTCTTTTATTCATTTCCTGACTAGTATTAAGCTTTATGCTTTTGTTTTTTATTTCCTGGAATTTATAGCCACTTTGGAATACTTACAGATGAATGTAAGTAACAGCAGCCAATTCTCTTAGCTTTTATTCAAATTCTCCTCTATTATTAGTAAAACCATAAATTGATTAAGTATCCTAGACATCCTTTTCCACTATATTATCAAGCCTTTTCTACAACTTTATTCCTGTTTCTAAGAAATAAGTACAAAAGAACATGAGACAAAAGAAATTCAGAAATAATAGCTTAAAACCCATTCCACGTGCTTCTGATTTACATTGTCATTCTTTGCAAAACCAAATTGCTCTAAAAGACAAGGTGGAACTTATCATCTGACAGCAGCAATACACTCCGATTTTTGATAGACCTATTTCATCATGTGGGCGAGCTGTACACAGCAAAAAAAAATAACAACTTCAACAAAACATGTGCAATAAATCTTAAGACCCTTCCTCACACCTGCGTAAAAGAGTGGGATAAGCAATTGAGTCTTGCAGAATGTCCTGAAGGTCATCCTCTCAACCTCAGGCTCTCATGCACCAAAGTAGTGAAAGCAGGTGTCCTGCTTACCTCGTCTTATGCACCCTAATGTGACATCATGCCTTTCTGATTTGATATATTTCCTCTGACATGCCTGACAGTGTTGCGTCTTCTCATGTACTTGGGGAATTTGCTGATCTAGGAGATAAACAAAAGATCGTTTGCAATTCCCCTGCAGATTCCCACAGTGCTGGGACATGATGCTTTTGATAGACTGACGGGCTCATCATGGTCTAAGAAGCACGTCATTTTACCAGGCTTCTAAGGAATAATGCTGGAGGTGTGGTTTTATATTTTGCACAGTTAGATCTGATTTCTGCAAACTCTTTATTAGAGTCTGAAGCTGAGCATCCTCTTGAAGTTTATATTCTGAATGTTACTGTCTCTTCTGACCAGCACTGATGTCACAAGCTGAAATCTCAGATACCCGCCTAAAAAGCACTGACAGTTCATTTGATAGTGAACAAATCTTAATCAAATTCAAAATTATTTCTGTGTTTGTGCTCCTTTCACAACCTATTTTCCTCCCCCACTGCTGCAAAGTCCTGCTCTTGTGGACTATATGTGGCAAAGAATTGAATGGCAGATGGGACTGCTCCAAATTTAATGCCTTCAGGGGAGCAGAACACAAATAAGTGTGGAGCATATGTGCAGTCCAGCTCATGTCAAACCCTCCTAAGTGCAGGAAGCAAAAGCCCCAAAAATGAGAGTCACATGGACAAAAAAGACACACTTCTGGTGTGAGAAACCTCACTTCTCTTATGAAGTTGGAAAGTAGTGGGACAAGGTAACATAGAACCCTGAGCAAGCTGTGCAGGTGGAAGACTTTTTCCCCTTCCAATATCCTCTTCTCCAACTATTGAGGCAGCCTCATTGTAAACAGAGTGCTTCTTCGTCTTCAGCCTGCTCTGCTTTTCTAGCATCACTTGGTGTGAAAAAAGGAGGGAACTGAGCTCCTGGCTTGTCACGAGGGGATGGCTCATGTTCCTCCCTTACATGAACAACAGTAGGAAGGAAATGAAGATCTCCGCCTGCTACACCACACATCTTCTTTAGCAGCTGAGGTGATGTTGTGTCAGTCCGGACAGTGAGGCTGCTGCTGTGTTATTTGCCTGAGCAGAAGTAGAAAAGCTTTGAGAAGATCCAAAGCCTTGGGGTACACGTAGGGGGTTGGTTTGGTATCTGAATTATCTCTAGCATATACACAAACAGCAGCGTCTCAGACAATGGGCAGAAAGCAGGACTGCAGTAAGCAGCAGCTAATGCATCCTGTAACAGCAAAGCAGAACTGAGCAGCTCTGTTCTGCCAAGTGACACAGTCTGCATTCAAAATAAATAAACAAATGCATCACACAGGCCATTTATTAACTAGATAGTGTGTGCTCTTCTCTCCATCCTTGCAGGTCTGCACAGACGCTTGGGATCAGTGATGCGGGCACTGTGCGGCCGCTGGAAGGGCAGCACGGCCAAAGAGCTGGGTCTTAGCGGGGCCGGCGCCGGCCGCTTTTCGCGGCCGCTGCCTTTTCTTTGCCTTCTGTAGTGCCACCTGGCGTCGGTTGTTTGAATGAGGATGGATTTCAGTTACAGGGCTTTTCTTACAAGGCGCTCCGAAGCTTCCAGCCCCATCTTTGCATGTTCGCGAGCATCCTTTCGCTCTGTTACTGCAGGTGCACAACCAGCGACCTCCAGTGCTCGGAGGCCAAACACCTGTCCTGCCAACTGCAGCTCTCCTCCCTTCTACTCCCACAGTAACTTCAGCTGCAGACTCCAAATAATCATAGAATCATAGAATGGCTTACATTGGAGGGAACCTTGAAGATCATCTAGTCCCAATACCCCTGCCATGGGCAGGGCTGCCACCCATTAGATCAGGCTGCCCAGGGCCCACATCCAAAGGGATGGGATCCATCCAAGAGAAAATAAACCTGCTGTTAAATTCCAATGTCATCTTATATCAACTCTAATATTAACATTACCAATTTCAGAGGTTCGTGCTGATAAGCAGCAACAGGTTAGTAATACAGCTTACCAATATGCTTTGCCATGTCAAACAAAGCGCAGCTTTCAAACATGAGGTTTGGGTGTTGTTCTGTTTTCTACAGTAGGACAATATTAGGTTCAGATCCTGGTGCTTGTTTCACCAAATGCCACGACTCATCATTTGTGTTCTGCTTGTCCCACTTCTTTATCAGCTCTGTTACCCCTGTGGGCTCATGTTGCAGTGGTTCAGCTGCACCTTCTCACTAGCTGCTCTGTACAGGAGCAGGATGGCTCTCTGTAATTCTGCTTATCGTTCAGCCAAGCGGCCTCCTGCTCTTATTAAATTACATAGTAGAAGACTAACTCTGTTTTAGATATCAGAAATCCAGAGCTTGCTGATTATTTGCTCTTTCTACCATTTCTAGCTGAGAGCTGCACTTTTAAAAATGTTTGCTTTCTTGGGACAACTTTACCTGTGCATAAATGAGCAGCAGGACTGCCGGGCCTGGAGGGAAGCAGTGCTGCATCCCTGCCGGCTCCACTTGGCCTGCAGTAATGTAGGATGTTACATAGCAACAGTGAAGGGAAAATGGAAGCCGTAAGACAAGGCTGAATGTGCAGCAGTACTCCAGACTCACATAGGCAGGCAAGTCTACTGTTGTACAGCCACAGACTTTCTTGGATAACACTTTTTTTCCAACAGCTTCAGATCATAGAATCATAGAATCATAGAATAGCTCAGGTTGGAAAAGACCTTCAAGATTGAGTCCAACCACAACCTAACCATGCTACCCTAACTCTAACAACCCTCTGCTAAATCATGTTCCTGAGCACCACATCCAAATGGTTTTTAAACACATCCAGAGATGGTGACTCAACCACCTCCCTGGGGAGCCCATTCCAGTGCTTAACAACTCTTTCTGTAATGTTGTGAAGATGCTGTGAAGTTCTCCCACAATAAGCATTGCTTTTAGTTAAATATACCCGGGCACCTGAAATCAAAGGTGCCCATACCCAGAGGGCAGATGCCTCAGTATTAGACAATTCAGGAACATTTCCGACTTTTGTCCAATATTTTCAGGTGTTGGCTCAGTCCAGTTTGGTTGTTGAAATACTTCCTTCTTTCAATAAAGTAGTGATGGTCTCGTTCTGCACAGCGCTCTTCATCTTAACTGTTCTATGAGCAGTTCCATCTGTTTTTCTCTCTGTCTCTATGCAGTAGAGGAAGCAGCTGGGAAAGGAAATGAATCTGCACAGTGTCCTGGATTACATTCTGCTTTATTTGATTATTCAATCACATATTTGTATCATAGTGCCCATATAAGGCAGGATGATAATCCTTGCTATTGAGATCTGTAAGAAATCAGGAACAGTTGAAGGCAAATCTCATTTATTCAAAAAAACAGCAGCTCACGTGGGAGAAAATATATTCCTAAAGAAGATTGTTGGAAGACTGCACAGAGATTATGTCACTGTTACTATACTCTATCCTTCATAAAGCAACAGTGGTAACTATAATCATCATCTGGTGAATTCAACACTTCACAAGAAAAATAATTCATTTTAAATCATTTGGACTGTAGCATTCACTGCTGCTTCTTATACTGAGGAGAATACCACTTTCTGACTTTTAAAATGCTTATGGATTTAGATGGATAATGATGTAGCTAGTCAGATTTAGGAAACCTGAACAATCTGTTCATACCAAATGTATGTTGCTGCTGTGCTTTCTTGAGATGCACCGAGTACACAACCCTGTCTTTAAACAGAAAACATTCAAAGGATAATTGCAGCTTTTAAAAACACTGAAAGCATTCTAAGTGGGAAGGAAAGAAGATTCTGTGGTTAATGTACAAGAAAAACAGAAGAGCTAGGTTGTAATCCCGGACTGGATAGATATTTCGTTTATAACCTTGCGCAAAACACTTCTTTGGTGCCTGTTCACGTTTCCATATTTGATTCTCTGTGAAATGGGGATTCTAGACCTTGTCTGCCTCTGAGAATGATGAAATTGTTTGTGCAGGACTGGATGCTCTGAGATGGAAGCTGTTATCTGATTATTGTTATAAATGGAAACACAGGTTACGGCTACGTAGGCTCTTAGTTAAAAGCTGATCCAATTACACAGAGGAAACCCATGAAACAAACCTCATTCTCAGAGGCTCCAGTTACTAGCTGTGTGTTTCTGCTCCTGTGTCCTAATGTCTGTATATGGGGGCCTCACTATCCTAGAATACGCTTTTATCAGTCTCTCAGATTTTCAGGAGGGAAAAAGTGTTGAGATTTGTTCCCAGCCCACCAGCCATTAGTGCCTGCAAGAAAGCTCTGGACAATAGAATACAGTGGAAGTTACCTACGGAGAAAAACTGCCCTGCTGTAGAAGTGGGAAATGCTCTGCAGTTAGGAAGCAAACATTGCTCCCTTGCTAAAACACACATTCGAAAATTGGCAAATCTTTGTAGCTGCTCTTTGTATCTGTAGCACTCCTATAACTGTTCAGCAGTGGTGGTAACAGCTTGCACTTCAGTATCCTGTAGCATCATCCACTCATCTGAACATCAGAGAGCATGAGATAGAAGCTTCAATTTACAAACACATCCACAAATCTGTTATCTACTGATGTTTCAAGCCACATTGAAGCCAAGAAATGTATTCCTACATCTTTTGTAAATGCAGGTCTTAAAAGTCACCTTGTTGGACACATTTATTGTACCTCTTAATTTAATGGAATGAGGTAGCTTTTAAAACCAGGAATAGCAAAACAATTCAATACCTTATAGCAGGAAGGAAAGAAAAGCACAGAATTCACAAATTTAGATACACAGGATATTAATCACCAGGACAGAACATGGCAGGAACACCAGGAATTTGTCTTACTCTCTTAAGAAGGCTGCAGATTGAAGTTAGTTTATGTTTTTCCTTGCAAATATCCATGAGTATACACAAGTTCTTCCTCATACTGTGACCGAAGTCAGTAATCTTCAAGAATTCTCATGAAAAAAGCCCTCAGGCTGGTATGAGATAGACTTCATGAGATGGATGATCAGCTTCATGGGTATGAATGTTTCACTAAAGTGAATAGCATTTTTTTCTTTGATTATTTGTAGGAAGATAAATCTCAGGATGCATTCTGCAGGAGATATTGTTACCTTGACAATCATTTCTGTCTAGAAATGTGGTATTTGATGATCTTTAAGGTCTTTTCCAACCTGAGCAATTCTATGATTCTATGAGCTATGAGATACGGTTTAGTTGATTGTGGTAGCAATGGTAATGGGTGGATGGTTGGACTAGATGATCTTGTAGGTCCTTTCCAACCTTGTGATTCTGTGATTCTATGATTCTATGATACATATTGTTTTCAAAGAACTAATTAGAATAGTCAATACAAAGCTTTGGGAAAGAAAATGTTTCTTTTCCCCTCATTTTTTAAATAATTGTTTACCTCATACATTTAGTACAGCCATAGATAAAGCTGGTTCCATCATTTTCCTGACCAGTTCATTAGAAAGAAAAAGAATCAGTATGAGGAAAACTCTCTCAACACCAAGAGGAAAGCAAAAAAAAAAAAAGATCAATAATCATTTTTAAGGGCATTACATAGCAGAATCTTCAGATTGACCCCTTCAAGAGTTCACTGTGAGAAAAATGCATAAATAAAGCAGGTTCAAATACAATCAAAGATATCCCTTGCTTATAAAATTACAAATACTTTTAACATTTAAAACAAAAGCACGGGTAGAATTGATTTCTCCCAGCCAACTGGTTGTTCTTTCTTTTCCCCCGTGACATGAGGAAAAGCCTAAACTTTGACCTAGAGGCTTTCACACAGATGTGAGAGTTGGAACTGGCATGAGACATTTGCACCTGGGGAAATGAGTAAACAAAGTAAGGTTAAAAGAATACAAAAATCATCTCTGACCTTTCTGCTTTATAGTGAAATTAGCTAAAACAGCAACAACAACGAAAGAGAAAATTGATCCAAAAAACTCCAACCACCTACTCACAAAGCACTGCAGGGTTTTGTAGAGCTTTGTTATTGACTTATGCTATGTTTAAGGAGTTATTTTTGCTCAGTGGTATTATTGCTTTTATAGAAATAACCCCACTACAAATGCATAAATGCACATTTTTAAATCGGCCTGCTGCACTGCATTTTTGTATTGAGAATCTCATTCTGATAGATTCCCTTGTCTCCTTTGTGCAGGGCTGAGAATAGAAAAAGGCAGTGCCACTTAGGAAGGACCTTCAATGATCACAGAGTCCAACTCTCAGACTGCTTTGGGGCTGATCCAAAGTTACAGCATTTCCTTCGGGACATTACCCAAAGCCCTCTTGAACACTGACGGCATCAACCACCTCTCTAGGAAGCCTGTTCCAGTGTTTGACCACTCATGGGGTAAAAAGGTTTGTCCTAATGCCCAGCCTGACCCTCCTCCGGCACAGCTCTGAGCCATTCTCACACATCCTATCACTAGAAAGCAGGGAGCAGAGTCTGGCACCTCCCTCTCCACTTCCTCTCCAGGAAGCTGCAGAGAGCAATGAGGTCACGTTTCAGCCTTCTCCAAACTTGATAGCCCAAATGTCATAGAATCATAGAATGGCCTGGGTTGAAAAGGACCACAGTTATCATCTAGTTTCAACCCCTCTGCTGTGCGCAGGGTCGCCAACCACTAGACCAGGCTGCCCAGAGCCACATCCAGCCTGACATTTAATGCATCCAGGGATGATGTCCTAAGCCTCTCCTCACGAGACATATCTACAGCTCTGGTACCAGCTTTGTTGCCCTCCTCTGGATGCATTCAGATATCTTATTATCTTAAAATTCTGGAGCCCAGAACTGTATGCAATAATACTCTAGGTGAGGCTGCACCAACACTGAATACAGTGTAAGAACAAAAGCATTTGCTCTAAAATACTGAAGCCAGACATGGTCAAAACTCTTACTGAAAAGCTGAATAAAACATGAAATATGTATTTGGAAATACTAGCCCAGTTTTATTACAGTTTCATTCTCCAGGCTCCTTTCCAACATTATTATTTTGCTTTTAAAAATGAAATACTTGTCATGAACTTTGAAAAATATTTTGACAGTATTCTTGGAGTTTTAAACAAAACAGAAGTGTTCTTGCAAAACATTTTCACCAAACTACAATTTGATCTGTTTTTTTTTTCCTCCCACTCTATATATGAGGCATAGCTGTGATTACAGAAGCACAGAATCACCAAGGTTGAAAAAGACCTCTAAGATCATCCAGCCCAACCGTTCACCTACCACCAGTATTTCCCCACTAAACCATGCCCCTCAGTACAACATCTAAAAGTTTCTTGAACACCTCCAGGGACAGTAACTGAACCATATGCCTGGGCACTCAGTTTCAGTATCTGACCACTCTTTTGGAGAAGAAATTTTTCCTATGTCCACCCTGAATCTCCCCTGGCCAACTTGAGGCCATTGATGCTATGGGAAGGGCAGGAACTTAGAAAATATCTAGTAGTTTGAACTGCCTGTTTGCTGGCTGAAGTTATACTATTTATTAGAAAGATACTTAATGCTGCCTGCCCCTGTGTAATAAACAACGTTTAACATTGAGTAGGTTTCGGTGTGTGTCTGTATATATTCATGTTGGAAAGGATTTCTGTTCATGATTAAGAACACCTCTCCTACGAGGAGAGGCTGAGAGAGCTGGGGCTGCTCAGCCAGAACAAGAGAAGGCCCTGAGGATCTCATCAATGTAAGCACCTGAGGGAAGGATGCACAGAGGAGGCAGCCAGGCTCTTTTCAGTGGTGCCCAGTGCCACGAAAAGAGGCCATTGGCACGAACTGGAACACAGGAGGTTCCTTCTAATCACCAGGCAGCATAAAATTTTTATTTTACTGTAAATACCGAAAAAAGTCCCAAAATAAAAAATGAAAATAGCCTTAATTTTGCCTTCACACAGCTTACATCAAGGTTTCTGGCATTTCCTACGTATTTAAAAACCAGTTTCTTTTTGGATATACATGTCAATTCTGTGACTTTCCGTAGGTACATGGCATTACGGAACACACTTCAGGCTCCTCAACCAACAGAACAGTCAAAGCGAAGAGTGTGAAAGCAGAGAGCTGGCCACAATTTTGATAAAGTTGCAACAAGTAGGCTGTAATGCAGAACTAATATGCTTAGGAGGGTTAAACTGTTTGGATCAAATTCTCTCTTTATCTGAGCCTTACTCATGCACAGGGAAAAGATCCACTGAAATCCAGTCACAATACTTCACTCTAAAACATAAGGCCTTTCCAAAGTTAGATTTGCAGACACCTTTAAGAGCCTCTTAACACTGCAGATGCAGCATAGTAGGGTTTTAGGCATTATAGGGCTGCCGATGTGGAAAATATGTACCCAGATACAGAAGCTAACTGGTGCTGGATCAAGTCCTGCGAGACTTCCATACGCTAAGGCACAGATAGCATCCTCCATTGTCTCCAGCCACTATAATTCTTGACATTTGTTATATGACACTGAAAATATGTCTAACTGGCACAGTGAAATGCTGGAGGTGTCACCATGATTACTGATTTTGGTATCCCTCCAACAGCTAGAGCTATGTAAGGTACTGTGCCCTGCAGACATAATCATAAAGGAATCATTAAGAAACCAGAGTAATTAGGCCCCAGGGTTTTTATAAGAATAAGAATCTTTTCTTAGCATTGGTGTATGAATGTAAAAAACTTAACAATCAGAAGGGACTGTCATGCCCTGTAGTCTGATCTTGTGGGTAACATACACTCAACACTTATGTGGTAGCTCCTGTGTCAGTTGGTGTTTGCTAGCTAAGCTTGCAACAGAAGGCTGATTTAAAACGCTCAAGATCTGGAGAAACGTTGTGCCCTTAAACATCTCTCTCCACTAATTAAATATGCTCATTGAATTTAAAATACAGATTTTTCTAGCCTTAGTTTGCCAGGCTTCAGCTTCCATCTTCTGCTGGATTTCACTGTACATTCTTCTGTCATAAAGCTCTTCCTTATCTAGGAACTCTTGGACACAAGTCACTTTAAGCTTCCGTGGATGAATTAAATTCTTTGTTTAGTCACTGTCAGTCTTTCAGAAGTATGCACTCAATCCCATTAACCGATGTTTTTTCTGCACTAAAAAAAATCTGAAGGGTAAGAACTTCAGTTTTTTAATAGTGTGATGCTCAGAGGCCAAGCAGCAATGTGACCTGAGCTATATGATAAGAACAAATAGTTGGTATTTTTTTCATTCTCACTTTTCAAAAATGAAATAAATTAAGACATTATTCTGCATGTCCATAAAAATGCTGGGGAATATCTTAAGCTGATTTAAGTGATCATAGGTGTACTGGAACTGGTAGAGTCTAGATAACCTGCATATGCTAGCCAACTGCCACATCAGCTGGCAGGATTGTAGGGCAAGGAGTTCTGTGAGGAGTGGAACTAATGATGCTTTGTCTCCTGTTTTTCCCAGCAACTTGCACTCTCCTGCCTCTTTCTGACAGCTTCTGATATTTCCAGAGCTCCCTGTCCCTTACACCATCATTTCCTCCAGATCTGTTAGGCCAGGCAAGAAGCAGCTGATACTTTGGCTGGATCAGAGCTAGCTATAGCATGCTGTCCAGGATGTGCATGCCAATCAGGTGGTTTGCCAATAGGAGATCAAGCAGGGAGAACTAAGTCCTCCTTGCCTTTCTTTTCAAGAAGGCATTAATTGAGGTCTTACAACTCTCATCTGCTGACTTTGACAACATTTTTATTAAGTTAATATATTTGTGAGCTGTATCCTTCTACTAAATTTGTTTGAAATTTGTCAAGAGACCTAACAGTTACCAGGAGAAACTGACACATGGAAAAATCACGTACACCTCATTCCTTGGGGAAATGAGACTATATAATACACTATATATACATTCCTTAATACATTAATAATAGATTATAATACATTCCTTAATAGTGTAACAGAATTGACTTCTATGACACTATTTCAGCAGCGTAACATAGGATGTAGTTTTACTGAAATTGACAAGTTTAAATTAGTAATCGTACTTCTGCTTGAAGACACGCATGAGTCATGCTTTTTAATAGTATGTCTATTAGAGAATCACAGGATGGTTTTAATTGGAAGGGACCTTAACGATAACCTAATTCCAACCCACTGCCATGTGCCACTTTTTTATATGTACACTTATTTTTAGTTTAAAACTGTTACCCCTTGTCCTGTCACTATACTCCCCATCTTTCCTGTAGGTTTTAAGTACTAGAAGGCTGCAACGAGGCCCCCTGGAGCCTTTTCTTCTCCAGGCTGAACAAGTCCATCTCCCTCAGCCTGTTTTTGTAGAAGAGGTGCTCCAGCTCTCAGTTAATCTTTGTGACCCTCCTCTGGATCTGCTCCAACAGTCCTATGACTTCCTCGTGCTGCTAGCCCCAGGCCTGGACAGAAGGTCAGAGTAGAGGGGGATGATCACCTCCCTCTCCCTGCTGGCCTCCCTCTGTTAATGCAGCCCAGAATACTGTTGGCCTTCTCAGCTACAAAAGCACACTGCTGGCTCACATTCAGCTTTCTGTCCATCAGGACAACCAAGTCCTTCTCCACAGGGCTGCTCTCAATGAGTTCATCTCCCAGCCTGTTCTCACATTTAGGATTGCCCTGCCCAAGTGACAAATGCTGCACTTGGCCTTGCTGAACGTCATCAGGTTCTCAGATGCCCACTTTTCAAGTGTGTCCAGGTCCCTCTAGTTGGTGTCCCTCCCTTCTATTGTGGCAACAGCAACACTCAGCTTGGTGCACCAGCACGCTTGCTCAGGATGCACTTTATCCCATCATCTATGTCATTGATAAGTATGTTAAAGAGCACCACTCCCAAGACGGACCCCTGGAAGACACCATTTGTCACTGGCCTCCACCTTGACACAGAGCTGTTGATCACAACTCTCTGGACACAGCCATCCAGCTAATTCCTTGTCCACCCTTCAAATCTGTACCTCTCCACAGTAGAGACATCTTCTGATTTTAGAAACGATACAATTGCCACAGCTAAAATCACCAGAAAAAAAAATTAACAATATCCATTTACAAGTTGTAGCCGGATATTTGTCAGCATCTGACTCCCTTGGGACTTCCACAGAGCAACACCAATTCTTGATACTGCCGCTGCTTTCTTTCCACGTGAACAGCTCTGCTGGGTAAACCAACACTTTCCACAGTGCTCTCTACGCCTGAAGCAGTCGCCCACGTCGTCCTAGCCGCTTCTTAGCTTCCAGCAGGGCTCGCGAGGAGGACCGGGAGCACGCCCGGAACGGCGGACCGTCGGAACCCCGGCACAGCGGCGGCGGTGCAGCGGCGGAGGGAGTTGGGAGCAGCGCGCAGCGATGCCGCCCCCCGCGCAGGGCATTGTGGGTGCGGAGCGGATGCCGCTGCGGCTTTCGGCGGTTCTGTTAAAATGGCGCCGTAGGCAACGGCCCAGCGTGCAGCCGGCTGCTTGCACGGGGCGGCTGGTGCCGCGTCTCCGCCTGCCTCCTTGCCTGCCGTCGCTCGCCACCGCCCCGCCCCGCCTTTCCGTCCTCCTGGGCGGCGATGGCGACCCCGGACCAAAAATCACCCAACGTTCTGCTGCAGAACCTCTGCTGCCGCATCCTGGGCAAGAGCGAAGGTAACGGCTTTCCCCAGCGCCGGGCTGCTGGGACAGTCAGGGCGGGGGTGGCCTCGGGGGCCGCGTTCCGCGGTCTCCTCTCCGGCTTCAGCTCGGGGCCGCTGTGTTGGTGCGGCGGGAGGAAGCCTCGGCTGCTTGCGTAAGTTGTGTGTGGTGCAGCCCAGGCGATGGCTCTCGGTGGTGGGGACGCGGACTGGGAGAGGTGCGTCCGCTCTTCTGCTCTTCGAGTTGCTCTCTTGTGAGAGCTGCTCCCGGTTCGTGGCCAAGCTTTCGTGGTAGCCTTTTCCTTGTGTGAGAGATGGCTTCCTCCCCTGTTAGTAGCTTTGAAGTCCAGTATGTTCTTTTCCTCCTTCCGTGCCACTGTCTTCTGGAAAGTCACCCCAGGTTACCTTGAGGTGTTTGCATGACAGCAGTGAACAACTCTGAACTGACTGAATTCCTGCTCCTTGAAGTACAGAAAACAAGAGACAAGGTCGAAGTGTACCCCCTTTCTCTTTCTCCCCTCTCCGTGCTTTCAGAGCTCTGCATTCAGTTACCCTCTGTATTGTGTGTTTGAATCTCCAAAACCATAAATTCCCATTTCCAGAATTGCCAGTCTGTAAGAATTCAGTGTCAGGAATTTCTGGTGTGAAGCTTTTCTCATCTCCTACTCTTCCCCAGCCTCCTTCAAGTCAATGTTAGCTTACAAGCTGTGTAACGCCTCTTGTGCTTTTATGTAATCACACTTATTTTAGTCTAGTTATGTATGAAAAGGTATTTCACAGTAGCCTTCCATTCAAAGATACTATTGCAGCTTTTATTTGAGAGCTGTTTTTCACTTTTTGGTTCTTTTGGAAAATGTTTTATTATCCAATTGGAGTATATGTTCACATGCAAGGGCACTTCTAGCTTTTCACTGCCTAAAATGTGAAGTTACTGTGTTAATTCTACCTAAGGCTATTGTTACTTTTAATTTATTGGGGTAGCAGTGGTTGCTTTGAGGCCATTATTTCTGTACAGTTAATACTATGTTGCTGGGTCCTGTTTTCCTGATGAATTTTCCTTATTTTTGAGAGGAACTGCAACCTAAACTTAATCTAGGATGGTTTCTCGATGTTGAATATCTTATTTAGGCCTTTGACACATAGGATGTGAGAGCACAAAGCTCCACACTTACCACTCATGGTGTGAGTATTGGGAAAAGGTGGGATGCTTCCACTGACTGTGGATGAAGCCTTAGTTCCTATGCATTTCCTTGTCTTTTGGTGGGAGCGTTAATTTTATTTGCAAGCAGTACGTGCAGAAAGCAAGGAAGAGAATGCAGATATTATTTAAGAAAACAAGTGTTGAATCTGTTGGGTTCCACTCGCATAAGTAAAATGTCTTGTGTACTTGATGAAGAAAAAGGAAATTCTGCCCAAAATCATGGTAGGCTGCCGTGTGCTGCTTGCAAGTCCACGATGTCTGCTCACTTATCTGAGGATTTGCTTGACTCCTTCAGCTCCTACTGAAGGATTTATTAAAATATTGACTAAAAATTATGTGGGCTCTCCACTATGTTTACTGTTGCTATAGTTCTTTGCGTTTGGCAGGTAGGAAGCCCATCCTTATTTGCTCTTTTTCTTGTGGTACAAGAGACCCAAGCACTTCTGACATAAAGTTTCTCAGGGAACAGTCAACTGTTGTCTGTTAGTTGGCCATCAGCCCAGCTATTGGTAGACAGTTCAGGGAGACTGTAATACAAAGTCCCTGTGGGAGAAATCCCAGTCATGAAAGGTGTTCAAACTTGTTTTTTTCTTTTTTTTTTTTTGTTTCCTCTTATGTGTTTTCCCTGAACCTCGTTTTCTTTCCTGGGTCCAAGGGACAAATTGACACAGTAAGGGAACTGTGTTGCTGCCAGTATCCTCTGTTGGAGTATTGTGTGTGCCCCGGTGGCATGGGAGCAACCAGTAGCTTCTTGTTTTTCAAGCTTTTACCTCTGAATTCCTTTCAGCATAGGAAAAGAGGCTTAGCTACTTAAGAGATTGAACTTCAAATTCCTGTAAGAAGTTTTTTTTTTTAAATAAACTAGTAACAAGAAGCAGAAGCTAAGTGCAGGCAATCATCTTTATGCACTTGTGTAGTTATCCTGCTGTGAACTTGGCTTGAAATTCTGGCTTTTGGTACCCTCCTAGAATAAGCACTCTAATGAAAAACAAGTTATCAAAGTAATTGGGTAAAATGTTGTGGGCTAATAATAGAAAGGAGTTGAGATGATCTAATGGATCTTCCTGCTTGTGCATTCCCTGGTCCTTTCTGTGCTTCAGAGGGCTTTGTCTGCTTGGCTGTGTTTGTTCTCAGTGCTTGTTTGCTGTTATGTTCATGTGGAAGCCATGGCATCAGCAGGAGCTGAAGGATTCCATTCGTATAACATCTGTGGGAGTGTGCTGTAGCTGATGTGGCTGATGACATCCATGTGTGCAGCCTGCAGTGCTGTGCTTGAAGCCTTCAACAAGTCTGAGTCCCTTATCTGCTGGACGTTCTCTAGCTCCTACCTGTGACCATAGTGTCACAATATTCCAAGTTGGAAGGGGCTCACAAGTATCATCGAGTACAGCTCCTGCCTCCACACATGTGGAGCACCACTCTGCATTCAAACCCTATGTCTGAGAGTGGTATCCCAATGCTCCTTGAACTCTGGCACTCGGGGCCGTGCCCACTGCCCTGGGCAGCCTGTTCCATGCCCACCGCCCTCTGGTGCAGACCCTTTCCTTAACCCCCAGCTGCCCCTCCCCTGACAGCTCCATGCTGTTCCCTCGGGCCCTGTCGCTGTCACAGAGAGCAGAGCTCAGCGCTGCCCCTCCGCTCCCTGTGAGGAGCTGCAGCCACCATGAGGCCTGCCCTCAGCTCCTCTGCTCTGCGCTGAGCACACTGAGAGGCCTCAGCTGCTCCTCACACACCTTGCCCTACAGACCCTCCCCCACCTTTGCAGCCCTTCTTTGGATGCTCTCTAATAGCAGTATGTCCTTTTTGCACTGTGGTGCCCAAAACTGCACCCAGTGCTTAAGGTGAGGCTGTGTGATGTCCTGTGAGGCCCACTCACTGAAAATCCACGTTGAAGCGAATTTGCGATAGAATGCAGTGTGACCTCAAGAGGTTCCCAGGGGCAGATCTGCCTTCTCTCTCTGTCTGTTTTTGAGATCTACTATATGGATAGCTTCCTTTGTTTCCAAGGGATGAGAGTTTCCTGCATAGGGCTTGTTATTGTTTTTTTGGCAAACTGAGGTATTCAGTTTTCATTCATTTTTTCCCTGCCTGGGGACTCCAGCAGTTAGACAAGGTTGCATGCTGCTCTGTGAGTGTGAATTTAATGCTCCTGACAAAGCTTCTTGGTCTTGGCTATCTTTCAGAAACCTCTGGGAAGTCTTGGGCAGTCCTACTTTGTACACTGCTATACTAGCATGGTAGTTGTAAGAGCTCTTAGTACATCAAATAGTACTGTAGTTCCTAGTCAGGCTATGTCTATTTGGTTTTGAATCGTAAAAATATTTTTATATGCCAGACTCCTTTAGTGCTTCTGGAGGTGAGCATGCTCTAGAAGGTAGTATTTGAGTCTTCAGGAGGCAGTTTGCTATCTAAAATCCACACTATGGTCTTAGTTTAGTATGTATTATCTCAGAGGTTTTCTTGTTGCATTTTTATTATTTAAGCTCTCATCTATTGGCATAAATGTTTAATTTTCATGGAAAGGAGAACATAGTTCTTTCAAAAATTGAGATGGAGATTGAAGTGCATATAATAACTGAAGCAAATGCAAGCTGATAATGTATAAAAAAAAAAATCATAGCAGGGACTTCCAGGTAAACTGTCTGCCTATGTTTGCTGGAAAGTCAATAGGACCATCCGCAAACCTGTGTATGGGCAATGCCACAGAGTTAAAGAATAGTCCTGTTTCCTGTTCTGTGCTTAAAATTTTATGCATTTGTTTTAATTAAGGAGAAGTATGGGTGTGGGGGGAGGCAACTATTCCTGTTCCTTCTTTTGTATGAGAGGAACTAGAAGGACCGCTAATAAAAAATACACTTAAAATGTTTAAAATTAACATTAGGAAAATGCTTTAAATTTGATAACTTTTTTTTTTGTTACACGTAACTAGCTTAAAATAGGAACAGTGATGGCATTCTAGACTAGTATTTTAGCTTATCGGTATTTTCTATTAGTTTATCAGCCTGATGTAGTGGGTGGCAGCCCTTCCTGCAGCAGGGATTGGAGTATGATGATCTTTAAGGTCAGTTCCAACCTAAGCTGCTCAGTGATTCTATATGGCATAATATTAATGTAATTGGTTTTTTTCCTGGTAGTAATTCATACTGATAAAACTTTGATACAGCTAAAATGCATAAATAAGAGAGCAGCTGAGAGTGTAGCAGTTAAGTTTTACAACTTTGATCATAGAATCATAGAATTGCACAGGTTGAGAAAGACCTTAAAGATCATCAAGTCCAACCACACCTAACCATGCTATCCTAACTCTAACAACCCTCCGCTAAATCACGGCCCTGAGCACCACATCCAAATGGTTCTTAAACACATCCAGGGATGGTGACTCAACCACCTCCCTGGGGAGCCTATTCTGATGCTTAACCAACCTTTCTGTATAGAAAATTTTTCCTGATATCCAACCTAAACCTCCCCTGGTGCAACTTCATGCCATTTTCCCCTCATCCTGTCGCCAGTGAGAGGAGACCAACTTCATGCTCACTGCAATCACCTTTCAGGCATTTGAAGAGAGCAATAAGGTCTCCCCTCAGCCTCCTCTTTCCCAGACTAAATAGCCCCGGTTCCTTCAGTCTCTGCTCATAGGGCATATCCTCCAAGCCCTTCACAAGCCTTGTTGCCCTTCTTTGGACCTGCTCCAGCACCTCAATGTCCTTTCTGTACTGAGGTGCCCAAAACTGAACACAGTACCCGAGGTGAGGCCTCACCAATGCCGAGTACAGGGGCAGGATGACTTCCCTAGTCCTGCTCACCACACCATTCCTGATACAAGCCAGGATGCCACTGGCCTTCTTGGCCACCTGGGCACACTGCTGGCTCATATTAAGCTGTCTATCTATCAGTACACCAAGGTCCCTTTCCATCAGGCAGCTTTCCAGCCATTCCTCCCCAAGCCTGTAGGATTGCCTGGGGGTGTTGTGACCAAAATGCAGGACTCAACACTTGGCCCTATTGAAACACATACAATTGACCTTGGCCCATCCATCCAGTCTACCCAGGTCCCTCTGTAGTGCCCTTCTCCCCTCAGGCAGATCAGCACTCCCTCCCAACTTGGTGTCATCTGCAAACTTACTGAGGGTGCACTCAATCCCCTCATCAAGATCATTAATAAAGATGTTAAATAGAAGCAGCCCCAGTACCAAGCCATCGGGGACACCAGTTGTGACTGGCTGCCAACTGGATTTAACTCCATTGACCACAAATCTTTGGGCCTGGCCATCCAGCCAGTGTTTCACCGAGCAGAGTGTATGCCCATCCAAACTGTGGGCTGCCAGCTTCTCCATGAGAATGTTGTGGGGGACAGTGTCAAAGGCTTTACTGAAGTCCAGGTAGACCACATCAACAGCCTTACCTTCATCCACTAAGCGGGTCACCTTGTCATAGAATGAAATCAGGTTTGTCAAACAGGATCTACCATTTGTAAACCCATGTTGACTGGACCTTGATCCCCTGGTTGACCTTTAACTGGTCCATGATGGCTCCCGAGATTATCCATTCCATAACCTTCCCTGGCACCGAGATGAGACTGACAGGTCTGTAGCTACCAGGATCATCTTTCCAGACCTTTATGAAGATGGGCGTCACATTTGCCAGTCTCCAGTCCACCGGGACAATCCCGGATAGCCAGGACTGCTGAAGGATGGCGGAGAGTGGCTTGGCAACCACATCCGCCAACTCCCTCAGCACTCCAGTGTGCAATCCATCTGGCCCTATGGACTTGTGAGCATCCAGCTTTCGGAGCAGGTCCAAAACTATCTCATCACGGAATATGCAGGGCCTCTTCTGTTCCCCATCCCTGTCTATCAGAGCAGGGGGCTGTGTGCGCAGGGAGCAACTAGTCTTACCATTAAAGATTGAGGCAAAGAAGGCATTAAGTACCTCAGCCTTATCCTGATCCTTGGTCACTGTGTTGCCTTCTGTGTCTGATAAGGGATGGAGATTCTCCCTTGCCATCCTTTTGCTGTTGATGTATTTATAGAAATATTTATTGTTGTATTTTACCTCAGTGACTAAGTTCAGTTCTAGCTGGGCTTTGGCTTTTTTAATTTTCTCCCTGCACAGCTTCACTACGTGCTTATGAGGATTACAAGTTGCTTGCCCCATCTTCCAAGGACCATAAGCTTTCCTTTTGTTCCTGACTTCCAGCTGAAGGCCTCTGTTCAGCCAGACCGGTCTCCTTCTCCATCAGCCCATCTTCTGTGACTTGGGGGTGGTCAGGTCCTGCACCTTTAAAATAAACTTCTTGTCAATGGTTTACGGGCTGGTTTGGCCAGGTTCTGTGACTAATGGGGGGGTGGGGAACCCTTGGACCCACGCTGGGGGAAAGGGTAGAGAGATGGGCCTAAAAACAAAACAGCAGCAATGATCTGAGGAGCAACGAACTAATTGACTAAATAAGATACCAGAATGTGAAATAACATGCTATAATACAATATAATTAGAATTGAAGCTAATAAATCAAATAAAATGAGTGTCTGAAAAGCTGAAGGCCTTACTCTAAGTAAGCTGAGGTGGTACGGCACCTGCAACGGAGAAGAGTCAGATGGTCAAAAAGAAGGGGAGTCTCGTGACCTGTGAACAGCTTTTTTATCTTTCCCTCTGAGGGGAAAGGGTAACAGAACAGTGAACAGTCCTCTGGGAGATACAGTTCTTCTCTTCTGGGACAGGTTCCTGGAACTGGAGCAGTGCACTTCATGATGTTATGATGTGGAATACTGATAACAAAAAATCATAAAACCGTGACATTTACTTAAAGTATTCCTTCCCTTCCTGGGCTCCCGTGCCTTCCAGAACTACCTCCCAAGGGGCTCTCTAAACCATGGTCTGAAAGAGACCAAAGTCTGCCCTCTGGAAGTCCACGGTAGCAGTTCTGCTGCCTGTTGAACTCCCTTCCGTGGTTCAACAAGGATTGAAAAAATCTATCATTTCATGATCGCTTTGCCGCAGACGGCCTCCAACCTTTACATCCCCCACAAGGCCTCTGTTAACAAGACCTTCTCTGTTAACAAACAGCAGGTCCAGGAGTTTGCTTCCCCTTGTTGGCTCCTTCACCAACTGTGTCAGGAAGTTATTTCCCGCACACTCTAGGAACCTCCGGAACTGTTCCCTTACTTCTGTACTATAATTCCAGCGGATGTCTGGGAAGTTGAAGTCCCCCACAAGAATAAGGGGGAGAGACTTTGAGACCTCACCCAACTGTCTGTGAATTATCTTATCCACCTCTTCATCCTGGTTGGGTGGCCTGTAGCAGGCTCCCATGATAATGTCAGTCTTATTGGCCTTTGCTTTTATTCTGACCCATAAGCTGTCAACCCTATAATCACTACATTAATTTCGATACATTAGCATTCTGTCTTAACATAGAGGGCTACACCACTGCCTTTCCTGCCTTGCCTGTCTCTTTTGAAAAGTTGGTAGCTATCCATCACGGCACTCCAGCTGTGTGAGTCATCCCACCACGTTTCTGTGATGGTGATTATATCATAGCTTTCCGACCACACAGTGGCCTCCAGGTCCTCCTGTTTGTTACCCATGCTGTGTGCATTAGTGGAAAAGCACCTGAGCTGGGCCACCTTTTGGGTGGGATAAGCCCTAATGCCCTCTTGACCATACTCAGGTATTTTTGTAGCCACCAACCTCACACCAGCCCTTGTGTTCTTCCCACAAAAAGGTGTGTCGTCCTCCTCGTTCACCAGGGCACAAGACTGTGGGATCTTACTAGCACATCCCCCTACCACAAGCACTGGCATTTTACATACAGGCTCCTTTCTAGTGAGCATTTTTTCTTGAGCAAGTCTGAGATTAGAGCGGTGGTGTTTGAGTAGTTTCCAGCGGTAGTCATTCAGAACCACATGTGGACTGTTGCATGTGATTTAGAGTGTCATTGTTTCACGATGACTTTATGAAGTGTTGAGTGGGAAGAGGCAGCTGGCTAGAAGAAGTACTAGCAGAGAGAGTTTGCTTTCTTCAAGAAAGTAACTACTGTCTGATTTATTTCACTTCTTTTAAAAATAATTGTCCTGTAGCTTTAGCTTGCGTTCTGAATTGCAGAGTTTCCGCTGAACTGCTGGCTTCTTGGAAATATAGTGGCTATAGTGGCCAAGTTATCTTACTTTTTCTTGAACGCTTCCTTTGGATTTCATCTTGTACTGTTTCTCCACCCGATTCTTCTTACGCATTGCTTCTCTGTGCTCCACTTGTACTTTCTGTGACTTTAAAATGTCATCTGCCTTTGGCTGTAATTCATCTTGAATACCGCGTTGTTTGTAGGAAAGTGTAAATGGTTGGGTAGATGGTAGGTATTGAATTATTGATAGCTTGCTCTGCTCTAGGGTGAGAGAGTCATACTGAATCACTTTCTGATGGGAAAGTGTGTACACATATATAGACACACAGCTATGTATTTTACACTTGCCTGCCATCTTAGTGATCTTTGAGGCAATTAAATACGTCTATTAGTATTAAATGATGTGATTCTTTATTCCACTGACAGATATCCAAATTAAATTACATTTAAGCACTATGGGCAGTGAAGTTGTTACAGACTTATAAGAAATAATCTGCTGCTGAGGAGCCTTCTTTAGCAATGTGTTCTTGTATAAGAATTTGGACTCTGTATGAACGAAACGAGAAAATCTGTGTAAATTACAACATAAAAAGTCTTACTGTGGTACTTTTGAATTTCCAGTGCAAATCTGTATGCGTATTAGTATTAAATGTGGTCTAGTGTTAAATGTGGAGGTTGGTGGCCCTGCCTGTGGCAGAGGGGTTGGAGCTTGTTGATCCTTGAGGTCCCTTCCAACCCAAGCCATTCTATGATTCTATGGTGTAAAGAGTGGATTTCTTTGAACCATACTGTTAGTCATGTAGCACGGTTAATCCCCTGCATTCTTTAATGGAATTGTAGGTTTTTGACTTGAGACCTTTCTCAGGTACCTTGTTAGGACAGCATGGAAAAATTTGGCTAGGTTTCTGTGCTTTAACTAGTCTTGCTATAGCTAATGTTGACATAGGTTATTTATGAGCTTTGTTAAAGCTTCCCTATTACAGGAAAAAAAAACCCTGCTACTTACTGCTGATAGCATATCTATTGTGTTTTTATTAGCCTGAGGACTTCAGTTTAAATATCCAAAACTTCTGTCTGCAGATCTTCACACATATTTCTGCTTCCCTCATCATCAATATTCCATCGCAACACAAAACTAGAAGCACAGGTAGTCTTAAATTCTAGTGTCAGAGGGAGATTGGGAAACGTGTAAATAGCCAAGTTGATGATTTTTCTTCCATTAGTTAGGAGGTAAGTCCCAATTCTGATCTCAGTCTCTCACATAAGCGTGCACGACCAAACGAGCAACAACAAAAAAAGCGCCTTGCAGCTGTGTGTAGCTGTCATCCTGAGTCACTTCTTGTGGAGAAATTAAATTCCAGAGAGCCTTTGGAGGCTGTACATATCTCTGCTGGATTTTCTAATCCCTGCAGCAGATGACTGAAGATAGTAAACTCAATTATGTGTTCGTTTGAATTTAACCTTAAGCTGTAAAATCATAGGGAGCAGCAGAGAGGAAACATAGCACTTGAACCTTTTTGAAATGCTGACTTTTTTTTTTTACTTTTCTTGGGGAGGAGGGGAGAAGAAAGGTGAATAAACACAATAAATACATCATTGCTTGCAAGGGAAACCTGTGCACTGCTGGTTGCTGTAAACTTGAAGAGAAAACAGAAGTGTTAAGGTACACGTTTTGTGATATACTGCAGGATCATAAATGTATAGGAAGTCTGTTCATCCAGTAAGGTTATGTCTTTTTTTTTTCTGTAGAGTTCTATTTTAAGTTGTATCTTCTGTAACACCTCAGAATTATTCAGCTGCAGTACTGCCAGCTTGTGCTGTTATTCCTTGTAGCTCTCTTCAGAATTTTCTCTGATCTTTCATCCTCCACATCTGTTCATTCATGCTCTCTGGCTTCAGTCTGGGCAGGAGGTGGTGCCTGGTATTGCTAAAGCTGTGCTGGCAGACCAAAGAGAATGCTTTAGTGCTGAGCTTATGCTGCACTCTGACCCCCTCAGGCAAGGTTATTTGGAGGTTTGTTCTGTCAGTGGACACCTCAGGGAATTGTTTTTATGTTATTATTTTTTAATTTAAAGGGTATAAGAGAGGATAGTGGAGGTGGATGTAAAAGTCAATTTCTAAACATTATTTGCCTTAGGAGCAGTCACAGCAGTGTTTTTGTGTGCAAGCTGAATTGCGTGACTGTGGCAAGTCCTGCACAGCTTTTCAGGCTGTAGGGTGCTACAGAGCCTCCTGAAGGTTGCTGATGCTCTCTAATAGCTGAGCAGGCCTAAGTGTCTCTTCAACCAGCACAGCATAGGAAGTACTTAATTGCATATGTTTAATTTGCAGAGTGTGTACAGGTGTGTTTGAAGTATTGTTAATCTCCCCTAGGATAAGCTGGACTTCACTGCCCTCTGATTAGAAGTGTATCTGAGGAACATATGTCAACGGTTTACGGGGTGGTTCGGCCAGGTTCCGAGACTAGCGGGGCAGAGGGATTTCGCAAAATCTGTGCCTCTGGAAAAGGGAAACAGGGGACCCCAAAAAAATTAAAAACAATGGCAATGATCTGAGGAGAAACAAACTAATTTACTAAATATGGTATCAGAATGCAAGACAACACACTATAATACAATATAATTAGAACTGAAGATAATAAATCAAATATAATGAGAGAGAGAGATTGTCCGAGAGCTGGGTAGGCCTCACCATAACGCTGAGGTGAGATGCGCAGTCTGGTCGAGCAGGGAGGGAGTCTGGCGAAGAGAGCCCAGTCAGATGACCTACCAAGCCTTATATCTGTTCCCCCGAGCAGAAACAATAACACCACAGCAAACAGGCTTCTGGGGAACGTAGTTCTTCTTTTCTGGGACAGGTACCCGGAACACTTTAACTCCCAGTGCACTACGTGATGTTATGATGTGGAATACCGATAACCAAAAATCATAAAACCATGACAACATAATATAACAGTATCTGATCTAAGCTGAGTGTGTTTATGCCAAGCTCAGTCACAGCTATGTGAACTTGTGTCTTTAACTTTTTTGGTTTTTTTTTCTTTTAGTAGTACTTTAGCAGGCTGCTTAATTGAGTGGGTTTCCTTTTTTTTTCAGCTGATGCAGCCCAACAGTTCCAGTACGCAGTGAGAGTTATTGGAAGCAACTTTGCTCCTACTGTCGAACGGGATGAATTTCTCGTAGCAGAGAAAATCAAGAAAGAACGTACGTGCATCTCTGTTTATTCCTCTGAAGGTGGAACTGTTCTGCCTCACTTACCTAATACTGATTACTGTTGTTCTTGCCTGCCCTTGAAAATCTTGTGATGGCAATTCCACGAATCCCCTAGTTACTCCTCCTGAGTTCATATGCTCAGTTTAAATTTCCCTTGCTTCTGTACAAGTTCTGCTGACTTTCCATCTTAGCCACCACGGAAATAAAGAGCAATTTACATTACATTTCTTTCATTTTAATATTATTCAGACTTCATAAATTCATACTTCCTTTTGGAAGAGTGATGTTTTTGAGGTGCGCTTTGGCACAATTAACTTCATGAGCACATATGTGACTCTTAATGAATGAGCATTCTGGGGATGGATGGAATCATTGTTCATGCAACTTACCTGGTATTTCTTGCCTTTTGTTTTCCTAGAAGTTTATTTATAACAACCTTCTCAAAGCCAAAACATTAGACTGTGAGAGTAAGTTATTGCAGTTACATTCCACTCTGCTCTGTGCTGCTCTGAGTCAAGTGTTGAGCTCTTAATCCCATTGGAGTGTGAGGCATTCTTATAAAGCCGAGTAATGCTTTCAGCAGATTCTCAGCTCTACAGTAGGATGTTCAGGAGCAGTTACTGATTAAATTAAAGCTTCTATTTGTGCTCAGGAACTTTGAACATTTGGTCAGGATGATTGAATTAGAATAACTGAAGCCAGTGGTTGTAACCTTTTAAAGTACTTGTGTATTTTTTGCTAATGCAGGGCTTCCGTTACTTACAGACAAATAAGCCCAACAGAATTTCTCTAGATACAGCTGTAAAACCCTTTATTCTACAGTATACGCTTCCTGCATGTTGAGTTTCTGTATCTTTTGGGCAGTACTAGACAGCGCCGCAGTGTATGCGCTTGTTCTGCTGGGGCCTGTTGCCCCAGTGAGGCTGATTATCTCCATCATCCTCCATCTCCCCAACTTCAGCTTGTAGGTTGATTTTAGTGGTCATGGAGTAACTGACTGGATATATCCCCCAACTTTACATTTATTTTGGAGTTATTATGTGGTAGGTGACTTATTTGGTTAAAAAAAAAAAAGTACGTGGTAATGCCTTTTAATACTAATTAGCATTTCTGTTGTTTAGCAGCAACTGTTTTATGATTAATGTTTCTTTAATGTTTGCGTTACCTTTTTTATATATGACTCTTTCTGATGTAAAGTTGGCTTTCTGAAGATATCTTTAAGCTTAAAAATACTTCTCTGAGCAAAGACTTCTGTTACATAACAGACAGGGATCAAAACTTACTTTCCTTTATATATTGAAGTTCTGTGACCTTGAAATTCTTCTTGACTTGGAACAAGTGGCACTGCTACTTGATTTCTGTATTAGGCACTGAAAGAAAGAAACAAATGATAATTTTTATAAGTTGCTTTATAGTGTTCTTAACCCATATCTGCTTTCAGTTATGTGTTAATTCCCAAACCCTACAGAAAGACAAGCTCGATTTTAAAAGGGCCTTTTTTTAATATATCTTTAGAAAATGTCTTTGTTGCTGTAAGAGAAACGGTTATTGCTTACATTAGGTCATATCCCCTGCAAGAACTTCCAAGGGTAGGAATGCAGATAATGTGAAAAAACTCTCAGAAGTCTGAGTAAGTAATGCAAAACAGTTAAGCATCGTTATGCTTTCTTGGTTATGTTTTCCTGTTTACCACAAAATATATAGTTTCTGACATGACTATTATTCTTGTTCTAGTTCTTTTCATCTATATTTATCTCTTTCAGTTGTGCGACAAAGAAGGGAAGCAGATGCTGCTTTGTTTTCAGAACTCTACAGAAAGCTCGGTTCACAGGTAGTGTAATAAACGTGAAGAAAGCACACTCAAATTCTTTTGATATTATAGAGTTGTTTTTGGATAGTGCTCAGATCATTAACTTCTTTATTTTCCTTTTTTTTTTTTTTTTAACTGAGAGGATGGCTGAACGCTGGCTCAGGTTGCCAAGGAAAGGTGTGGAATCTCTGTTCTCGGAGATGAATTCAACACCTGACTAGGCACAGCCCTGGGTAGTCTGCAATATTTGATCTTGCTTTTGAGCAGAGGTATTGCAATAGATGATCGTCAGAGGTCCCTTCCAACCTCTACCATTGTGTAATTTTTGTGAAAAGTTCAAAAGTTACAGACTTGCATGTATATCTTAATTATATATGTACTTATATATAAAAATATCAGCAGTTTGCTATTAATTTAACTTTTAAAATTGGAACAGAATAAAGGATACATTTTTTGATTACAGTTTAAAAGAGGTATTTCATAGGAGGAAATTAACTCTGTAAAAATACAAGTGTTTACTTTTTTAGTATGTAAAATTGAAGAACTTTCTCATTTTATGGTAGTGCTTTGTAAGTTTCTACTTTTTTAGTTAATCTCAGATTTAAACAGCCCTCATGCTTCTGAGTTTTTAAATGCTCCAGATGCTTATTGTTCAAGGTTAAGGGCTTGCTGAATTTGATGGCTGTGCTAAAACCAGCGTTCATCAGAGAATACTGTCTGTTGTTTTCCTGACAAAATGTTGGCGTATAGAAAGCCCACGGTTGAGAACAATGGATATTGAATTAAAGGAGGGAAAGATGTGAGGAGAGAAATTTAGCTTAGGGAGGTGAAAAATGACTACTGCTAATCTGTTCTGGTTTCTTCATAAAATTGAATGTTCAGCACAGTAGAATATGCTGAGCCTTAATAAAATAAGACTTCCAGTTGTCATTTGTACATTTATGGTTTTTTTGTTTTGTATTTTTCCACAAAAACAAATGAATCATAGAATATCCTAAACTGGAAGGGATACACAAGGATCCTTGAATCAGACTCCTAGCTCCACACAGAAGCACCCAACATTCAAACCCTATGTCTGCTAGCATTGTCCAAATACACCTTGAATGCCTGGGGCCGTGCCCACTGCCCTGGGCAGCCTGATCCATGCCCACCGCCCTCTGGTGCAGACCCTTTCCCTAACCCCCAGCTGCCCCTCCCGTGACAGCTCCATGCCGTTCCCTCGGGCCCTGTCACTGTCAGAGAGAGCAGAGCTCAGTGCTGCCCCTTGGCTCCCTGTGAGGAGCTGCAGCCGCCATGAGGCCTCCCCTCAGCTCCTCTGCGCTGAGCGCACTGAGGGGCCTCAGCTGCTCCTCACACACCTTGCGCTACAGACCTTTTTCTTCTTTGTTGCCTTTCTTTGGATGCTCTCTAATAGTTTTGTCTTTCTTATACTCTGGTGCCTAAATGTGCACCCAGTACCTCAAGGTGAGGCCGTGCAGAGCAGGACAATTCCATCCGTTACCCAGCTAGCAGTGCTGGGCCTGGTATTTTTCTGTATAACAGACAAATTGTCCTAATTTTTATTTCAGCTTCAAACTTTTGAAGCCTCCCTTAAGAAAGGTGAAGAGGAAAGTGGATAAAAGACTTCTTTGCTGAAAGAACCTTTGAATAAAAGGTTGTTTGTTAACAGTCATACCAGAAAATTTGTTGTCTTTACTTCTGGTGTTAGATGCAAGTCCAAGGTTTTAAATGGTGAAGTATGTAGGAATACCAGCAGAAGTTCAACTCTGTATAATTGTCTTTCTTAGTAGCTATGAATTTTAAATTGAGTATACTTGCTGATTTTAGAGCAGGTGAGAGAGTTCATGCTTTTAACACAGTGGAGAAAGTTCATATAATACTGTTATGGAATCTACATTGCACATTCGTAGTTTACTCAAGGTTAATCTTATTTGTGTAGTAAAGTTATTTATATGTGCACAATACAGTTGACTGGATGACTTAAAACAAAACTGTTGAGAGTCATGACCAGCTTGTATTTTTTTTGTTTTTGAAAGGGCATTCTGAAAAATAAATGGTCAATACTCTACCTCCTGCTTAGCCTCAGTGAAGACCCACGTAAGCAGTCTAACAAGGTAAGTGAGGAGACGTTAGTTTTGAGAAACAGTAAATCTATGTTGTTTAATTGAGATGTCACAGGGCTGCTATCCAGACCTAATGGACACTTCTGGAAACTAGATTGTGTGTGTGGTTGTGTCAAATGTATTCTTTCTTTCAGTCTCACATGCAACTGTTTGCATTTTTATAAATTATGAGCTGTTTATAACTTGTAGCCTGACTTGTGACTTTGCTGGATGGTTTTACTTTCTGGTTGGTGGTGTAATGTCTGTTCATGTGCTAGTAAGTTTGAAATGGAGTAAGAAGAAGAAAATTCCTTCTTTGGTTGCAGCTCTGCTAGGACCAAAGTACTTTTCCAGCTATTGCTAATGACAATTCACAGATAGAAATAAGCTGTATTTCTAGGAGGACTTTCCCTTACAGTCAGGGACAGGGACTTGCTCTTTTGTCTTAATTGTAACAAAATTATTTTCTTTGCATAATCATGATCTTCAGTTCTGTTTTGTATTCTTGAAAGTTGCAGTGCAATTAGGACATGACTTATGACCGTTCACATGTCTTTCCTTTTTTCCAAATCGCTTTTCAGGTGTCAAGTTATGCCACACTTTTTGCTCAAGCGTTGCCACGGGATGCTCACTCTACTCCCTATTACTATGCCAGACCTCAGAGCCTTCCACTGAATTACCAAGACCGCAGTGCTCAGTCTGCCCAGAGTTCTGGCAGCATGGGGAGCAGTGGGATCAGCAGCATCAACTTGTATGCCCTAAATGGCCCAACACCAACTCCACAGTCACTCCTTCCAGGGTAAATGAAGCCTTTCTTTTTAATAAATAGGTTTGGGGAAGACTGGCAATGAGCTGCTTATTCTTCCTTTTTGAGTTTTTTTGGTTTTGTTTTGTTCCCCCCCCCATTCTCTCCAGTTGTGTCCCATTGGGAATTCCTCTAAGTGGAGGAAGTTCTTCAGCTGAGTGTTTCTGAATGTCAGGTGCTGTTATATGATGATCTGAAACTGTAATTGGCTGGCCGAGTGTATTTATTCATAAGCTGAAGTGCCTGCTGCGCAGCTGATGCTTTACTAAATCTACTCTTAGATTCTAATGCCAAATCTTGTCCTAAATGTCTTAGTTTTCTGAAATCCTTTAAAACCACCTTTATTTTTCTTCCATAAAAAGAATTTCTTAGAGAGTTCTTCTCAGGCAAGTTCCTTTTACGAAGTAAGTGTTCCTCTGCCAGTGCTGAAGTAGCAAACTTGATGTTTACCATTTTCAAGTCAAGATCTGGCTCTTAGGCATGTTCTCAGCAACTTGTAATCTATACTAAAACAATGTTGCATCTTGAGTGGACAAGTTTTCCAGCTTGTTCTTATCTACCGAGGCCTAAAGTTCCAGCTTGAAGTGCAGATATTTTTCCTGGTATTTACATTTGTACCACCCAATATGCTACTAAACAGGCCAGAGAGACTGGCATCTCATAGAATCATAGAATGGCCTGGGTTGAAAAGGACCACAGTGATCATCTAGTTTCAACCGCCCTGCTATATGCAGGGTCGCCAACCAGCAGACCAGGCTGCCCAGAGCCACATCCAGCCTGGCCTTGAATGCCTCCAGGGATGGGGCATCCACAACATCCTTGGACAACTGAACTCTTCAGAGGAAGTACTGAACTCTTCAGAGAAAGTAGCACTGAGCAAAAGAAATAGTACTGAGTTAGCTATGACTGTTTCATCTAATGTGTTAGATTGAAAAGTAGACTAAACTTTTAGTCAGTCTACATCTCTGAACCTCAGGTCAGGAATTTGAGCTTTTTAGTGACTTCTTGCATATGTAATGTACACACAGCAGGAAGTGATGGAGAAACTTGAGGAGACAAAGCTTCTTTCAGCTTTTCTTCCTAACGTGTTGGATTGACCTGATCTAGCAGCTTAGGACCCAGCCAGTTGCTTACTCACAGCCCCCACTCCTCGCAGGAGGACAACGGGAAGAAAAGTAGGGGGTTGAAGTAAAGGTAGTTTAACATGTTAATCAAAGCTGTACATGCAAGTAAAGCAAAATAAGGAATTTATTTAATACTTCCCATTGGGAGACAGATGCTTAGCCACTTTCTGCAAAGCAGGTAACAGTTCCTTGAGAAGACAAACCACAAAACCAGGAATGTTGCCTCTTCTTCTTTCCCCTAATGTTTTCTCGCTTGGCATATCATGGTGTATGAAATATCCCTTTGGTTGGTTTGGATTCCTCATCTTCATTGTGTCCCCTCCCAGCTGCTTATGCTTATTCCATCCTGGAACTCTGATCTTTATACTTCTTTCCCATGCATGCATTATTACTGCTTCCTCTTGTATGGTATTTGACCAGTGACCAAATCTATCAGTGTTTACTCTCTGTGACATCACTGGTATTTGCATATCATTGTTTCTTTGTTTCATCTTTTATGGTTTGATTCATTGGGGTGTTCTTTCGTTTGATTGGATGAAAGGCATGAGAATTCTAAAGAATTTGTTAAAGATGTGCAGTTCGATTTTAAGCTTTTCAGGGCTAGCCAATCTTTCAGACCCCTTTTGATGACTCATACAGCTAGTTAGAGAAGACATTAGAGACTACTGAAATCTCTCTTCCTCTGAGTTACACGGGGAAGGGATTTTCCCTTGCAAATAAAGGTTTCTATTTGATTCCTTATTAAGATGAAAAGAGAGTGGAATAAGTCCTATCTTGGGAAATATATATTTTTATCTTTAATCTTTAGGTGGTTATGTAACAATCCCATTGCTATTACAAATTGTTTACTTAAAGAAAAAAAACAAAAACTACTTCATAACTGACGAGGATTGTTGTTAATGTAAGGTCTGACCCAATGGTAATGGGCAATATTGTTTTTACCAGGGTCTTAGAGATAATGGCGTATTCATATTTATAAGAATAAAAACTCCATATTTAGATTCAAGTCGGCAGAAATCCTTTAACTGGTTTTAACATCAGTTTAGCATCCTTGGACATCTGTTAAATGGTATAGATTGGTGTCAAGATAGATTATCTACATGGGACAGAATCAGCTTTTTGTCTAAATTTTCAGTATTTTATTCTTCCTGTTGAATCGGCGAAGTGCAGGGCATTTTTTGACGGTTATTGTACCTGGTCATGCTTGCAGGTGTGGCTCATGTTCCAGTGGGAGTTGCCAGGGTTTGCTTCTAACTTCTAATTAGTATGCAAATGTTCATAAAAACAGCTTTTTGGAGAACAGAAAGTTGTACTAAAAATGTACCTTTCCCCATATCATTGTTTGTAGTAGTGACAGATGTATGGATGTTGGGCTGAGGAGTTAACCTTCACGGGAGGAAGAAACAAGTGAGACTCAACTGCATACAGTTTAACCTAGTTTTTCCTTGTCAATATACTAAATGTACAAGCTCTTCTGAGTGCTTATTTGTAATTAATGTATACAGTTTCAGAGAGCACGATTTTCTATGTAAACAAGCAAGAACCTGATTCAGGTATACTCTTAAGTTCTGAAATTGGTGTGTTTACATTAGTCCACTGTTAAGGTCTATTGCTATAGCCTTCTTTATGTTCCATGGTTTAGTGACACTGGTTGATACTGTGGTGTTGAAAATGCCTATCAGAAGATCTAATTGTGACCAGACATGAACAGCAAGTGCTCACAGATGTTCTAAAGAACTGTCTCTTCAGGCTGATGGCAAGTGCCTTTGCAGTCAGACTTTGCTTTTGCATAAGTATGTAAATGTGGATGTCAGACATCACAGTGCAGGCTTAATTTTAGTAATTAGTTGTAGTATTTCTGGTTCCTTCACTTTCCCTGGTTGTCAATTTGCTTCCAAACTTGCATCTTTAAATTGCAGCCTTTTTGGCTGTAACTAAAGGTGATTCATTAGAGTGTTCAGCAGCTCATTGGTCTTATCCAAATATTGGAAAAGGTGTAGAGGGAAGGAAGGTGTTAAGTAATCTTCTTGTCTAGCAAGATACAGATGAGATGATTAGTCTGAGGTTGATAGGAGGTTAGCTAACAGACTGTGGTGGTGTACAATGTTTGATGTTTTTTGTTTATAACTCAGGCTGGCAGCCTGTCACAAGTAGGGTTCCCCAAGGACAGATAGTGGCCCCCATGATTCCGTATCTTCAGAAATGATTTGGGTGATGGGATTGAGAGTGCACTTGGCAGGTCTGGTGATAATGCTAAGCTGGATGTTGAGGTGAACACTTCAGAACTGAGAACCCTCTTTTGGAAGAGGAGGCAAGCAAGAACCATACAAAATCTAGCAAAGACAAGTGCGAGGTTCTGCACCTGGGATGGCATAACTGAACAGCCCAGTACAGGCTAGGATGTGTGTGGCTGGGAAGGACCTGTGTCTGAAAAGGACCTGTGGGGTCCTGGTGGACAGTATGATGAACATGAGTCAGCAGTGCGATGCTGCAGCAATGAAGGCAAATCAGATCCTGGACTGCCTCTTCAGGGCTATTACCAGCAGAGACAGAAGTGTGATCATTCCGCTGTACTCTGCTTGTCAGGCTGCACCCAAAGTTCTGTGTCTAGCTCTGGTACCTAGAGTTCAAAAAATATGTGAACAGACTGGATAGGATCCACAAAGATGATCAAAGGGCTGGAGAGCCTGCCTTACGAGGAAAGACTGAAGGGGTGAGAGCTCTTCACCCTGGAGAAGAGAGGGCTTGGTTGTGACCTCATCACAGTGTTCAAATACTTAAAGAGTGGCTTCAAAGAGGATGGAGGCACTCTTTACAGGGAGCCACATGGAGAAGACTCTGGGCTGCTGATACAAGTTGCACTGGGGGAGATTTCTTCTTCATTGAAGATGGGAACAACCAATCAGTGGAACAGCCTCCCCGGGGATATGGTAGAATCCCCATCACTTAGTTTTCAATATGCAATTGGACAAGGTGCTTAGTAATCTCACCTGGGCTCCTTTTTCTCATGAAAGGTTGGACCTACTGATCTTTTGAGGTCCCTTCCATTCCGGGCTGTTTTATGTTTCTATGATTCTAACTCAGAGTTCAAACAAATTTCCTAATGTTTTGAGTGAGCCAAATATTCAAAGTCCACTGCAGATTGAATCAAGTCTCACGCAGGTTTTAGTATTCATAAATACTTGGATAGAGAGTTTTTAAGAGGACATTATTTCAGGGGGGGCGAGGGGCAGGGGGAATGACTTGTAACTGTACAACAGTTGTTTTACAGTTTTCCTACTAGAACAAATTCTAGGAAACCTCCTGTTCATCAGTGGTTTAATTGTCTGTTCATACCAAGATGAATCTATATTTGCAACTGAAAAATTCAGATAATTAATAGTTCAGATATTTGTCGATAAGCAAAAATTGGCCAGCCTTCGTAAGCTGTAAAATGGTTGCATCAATATTGACTTTACTGTGTTGGATTACCTAATAATACGGTTGAAGTCTGAGACTGTCATATACCATAGGATTCTTTGCTATGTTACTGGTGCCTGATGTGTGCTTCATGCAGTCTGTGTTTTGTGGAGGGAAAATGAACATACATTCATAGTCTGTGAAAGGGAGTAGTTGGACAATGGTTCTGTAAGATGTGTCTGGAAATACATTGCTTCATAGAAGTTAATCTTAGAAAGGTTAACAGAATGTTATGGAGCTTGTGTAA